>VXBT01004168.1:204860-233904 GCA_013400235.1 Oriolus oriolus | reverse complement strand
ACAGGGACACACAGGCACAGGGACACACTGGCACAGGGACACACCTGCACCCCCTGCCTTACCTGGGCACCACACGCACGTGAGTGTGGCACAGGCAGCGTTCGGGGCGGGTGTGTGGGTGCACACCTAGGGATGCACCCCCAGGGACCCGCGCAGGCCACGGCTCCAGGCATGGGCAGATCCCGTGTGGGCTGCAGGAGCTGCTGCTCTGAGCTGAGACCGAGCTCTGACTGAGCCCTGTCCTGCTCCAACCCGTCACAGGGCACACGGAGGTGTGGCACGGGCAGCGGGCAGGGAACTGGCCACCAGCTCCTTTCAGATCATGGAACCACAGAAGGCGTTGGGTTCGAAAGGCTCTTGAAGCCCAGCTCATCCCACCCCTGCCCTGGCAGGGACATCTCCCCCTGTCCCAGGCTGCTCCCAGCCCCGGCCAGCCTGGCCTTGGGCACTGCCAGGGATCCAGGGGCAGCCACAGCTGCTCTGGGAATTCCATCCCAGCCCCTCCCCACCCTCCCAGGGAACAATTCCTCCCCAAGATCCCATCCAGCCCTGCCCTCTGGCACTGGGAAGCCATTCCCTGGCTCCTGTCCCTCCAGGCCTTGTCCCCAGTCCCTCTCCAGCTCTCCTGGAGCCCCTTTAGGCCCTGCAAGGGGCTCTGAGCTCTCCCTGGAGCCTTCTCCTCTCCAGCTGAGCACCCCCAGCTCTCTCAGCCTGGCTCCAGAGCAGAGGGGCTCCAGCCCTGGGATTAACTCAGCGGACACATCCCCATGGGTCCACATCCTTTGGCAGAGTCCTTCACCCAGCAAGGCTGTCAAGCACCATCTGTGCAGATCCAGGTGGGAGCTGTGCCTCCCTGTCCCCTGTGGGACCCGGAGCTGAGCCCTCTCATGTTTCTCCACACATTCCCACCTTCCATGTGATCCCTCAGAACCAGAGCTGGCCCAAATTCCCTGTCAGTGACCCCGCTGTGATGTCTGGCCCATTCCATGGAGCCCCCACATGCTGTGCTCCGTCCTTCACTTGCCTCCGAGCAGCGCCCAGCCCTCCCTCCCTCCCCACACGCCTGCACACGAGCTGTGCAGCACCCCAATATTGCCCTCATGTGCTTTCCTGCGTGCCCTGGGAGGGGTTCTGGGGAGTGCAGCCTGCCCAGGATCACACCCCAGCCCAGGCCCGGCACTCCCAGCACTCACTGGGATGGGGTGTCCAGCCCTGGGTGGGTTGAAGAGAGGCAAGAACAGGGTTTTGTGTCCCCAGCACACTGGGCACTGGGTGTGGCAGGTGCAAGGAGCTGTCTCCTGGCCGGCCCCGCGGTGTCACAGGAGGGAGGGCTCAGCGCCCCGGAGCCACACTCAGCACCCAGACCCAGGAGCAGCCTCCTTGTGCGGGCTCCAGTTTTCCTTCCCGCTGCCGGGCTCGTGCTGCCATTCACAGCTCGCTGTGCAGCACAGCTCTCAGCCAGGCCGGGTGGCGTTTGAGAGCCAGCGCTGGGGACGGGGGGACAGCGGCGTGGGGGGAAGCCCAGCCCTGACAGCCATGCCAGACATCAAAGAACCCGCAGCAGAGCTCCTGATGCTCCGACGAGCCAGGAGCTGGTGCTGATGCCCATCAGGTGGGAGCACCCCACCCTGGGGCTCTGCGTGGGGGGCTGGCGCTGCCTCTCCCCCACCGCCCCCTCCTCCGATTCCCCCCCACTCACACACTCCCCCTCTTTCTCCTAATCCCCACAAATGCTAAGATATTTAAATGTGGTATTTTCAAATCTAATCAGCGTTCCAAAGCTGTGCTGCCGCCACTCAAATTTAATTTGATCCATTTACCAACTTTGTGGTGCATCTAATCAAAGAGAGGGAACAATTAGGTTAATGTCAGGGGTCACCTCGCAGCTCCTGCTCAGCCACAGGAGGCGTCACAGCGAGGCCAGCCCTGGGGGACAAAAAGCAGGAGCCAAGGGGCTCTGGAGCCTGGGATGGAGGTGGCTGCAGGGCTGGAGGGTGTCCTGGGTCGGGCACATCCCAGCGTGACTCAGGGGAGCAGCATGGCCAGGATGATGGGCTGTGCTTCACCTCAGAGTGACCAGGACGTGGACAGCCCAGGCCAGTCTGGCTGGAGGGTCCAACCAGCTCCTGTCCTCTGTGTCCCCACGGCTGTCCCATGATGTGCTTGGCCAAGGACTGCTACTGCTGCTCTGACAGCTCAGCGCACAATAATCCAAATAATCCGAGCTCTGATCCTCTCCCACATCCACATGTGGGCTCTGGATGGGGCTGGGAGAGGCTCAGGGTGAGAAAAACGCAGCCAAAGTCTTTTCTACCTTAACCAAAGCTGCCCATCATGCCCGGGATGAGGCGCCTCCAGGCCAGACTGGCGTTTGCCAGCTGGTGTTGGGCAAACCAGGCTGCGTGAGAAGGACCTGGCAGGGGCTCAGTGCAGGCAGGGCAGACAAGCCCAGGACTGTGGGACAGGATCAGCTCCAATCTCAGGGCTGGAGATCAGGGAGTGCCAGGACACCAGGGCAGAGCAAAGGAGCCCCAGGGGGCTGGGGACCTTTCTCCTGCCTTACTGTGGGTTATGGCTCTAAAACCAGAACCTCTACACCATAAAATTACAGAATCCCAGAATGGTTTGCTTTGGAAGGGACCTTAAAGATCATCTATTTCCAACCCCCTTGCCACAGGCAGGGACAGCTTCCCCTGGAAGGTGGAAGAACCATGATGTGTCTGATCTCACATTCTGTCTGTGCTCTTCACTCATGTCAGGAAATGAAGGAGATGGTGATGAAGAGAAAGTGTCTTTGGAGCCACATTTTGTAGCCCCAACATGAGCAGAGGAAGGATCCCTCCCTCCTCGTCCTCACTGCTGAGCGCACACCGTGCCTTGCCTTGCTCCTGGAGCCTCAGCCCTCCCCTCATCCACAGAGATGTTTGTTGGGCTTGGCTTCAGCCTCCCCACAGTCCCCAAACCCTGAGCTTGCTGCAGGGTCTCTGTGGGGTGGAGGTGAGGGGCCAGGCTGGGGACCGTGAGGGGGACAGAGTCAGGCCAGCAGGACCAGCAGCTGCAGCACTCGGGGAGGGACAGAAACGGGAGGGGAGGGAATACACAAGCTGTGGGCAGATGACTCGTTTCTGGTTTTAACATCTTTGGAAGACTGAAAGAAAGGGTGGCTGCAGCTCCTCCCGAGGGGCAGCTCCGATCCCGGCTCCCTGGGACAGGGACAGCACCCAGGGAACGGCCGGAGCTGGGCCAGGGCAGGCTCAGGCTGGAGCTCAGGGAAAGGTTCTTCCCCCAGAGGGTGCTGGGCACTGCCCAGGCTCCCCAGGGAATGGGCACGGCCCCGAGGCTGCCAGAGCTCCAGGGGCGTTTGGGCAGCGCTGCCAGGGATGCCCAGGGTGGGGTTGTTGGGGTGTCTGGGCAGGGCCAGGGGCTGGGCTGGGTGATCCCTGTGGGTCCCTTCAGCTCAGGATATGCTGCGATTCTCTGATCCTGAGTGAAGGAGAGGCAGCTCTGGTGAGAGGTGGCACTGCTGTCCCCTCATCGCTGCCACAGACCTGAGCCCAGAGGGACCCACACTGGAGGGGCAGCAGCTCAAGGGACATTAGGAGGGTTTGGGGCACTCCTGGGCTGCAGGGGGGCCATCCCAAGGTTTGGAACCCACAATTGCCAACACCAGCACCTCCCAGCAGAAGTGCATCATCCTCCTGCTGCAGCGTTGGGGAAGTCCCTGGTCTGAGCTGGAGAGGAGGTCTGGGAGCATCAGGTGTTTAACTTGAAATGGCCTGAAGTGCAAAATAAGCTCTTTCCCGTGGAATTCCTAACCCACACGTTAAGTGCTGCAGCAGAAAAGCCTCAATCCCCCAAAACCACAAGAGGAAAAAAAAAAAAGAGCAAATACAAGAAGAAAGGCTGGGAAAAGCTGGGGCAGAAAACAAAGCAAACCTACAGAAAATGGATATAAATGCCACCCAACTTTGTTTGCTACAACAATACACTTTTTTTCTGGGATTTTTATTTTCTGCAGTAGAAATCCTCTGCCACTCCATGCGCAGCCCCAACACCCCTGATGGGATATCCCATGGAGCTGGGAGAAGGTGACATGGGCTGGCAGCACAGGGACCCTCTACTCCTGTGTGTGAATGCTCTGCTCATCATCTCCCATCCCCTCTCCCTGCTGCTTTTCCCATGTGTCCCTCTCCATCATCCCATTCCCTCTTTGTCAGCCCTTTCCCTGTTCATCATCCCCTTCCCTCTCCATCATCCCTTTCCCTCTCCATCATCCAATTTTCTCTCCATCATCCCCATTCCTTCTTCATCATCCCCATTCCCTCTCTATCATCCCATTCCCTCTTTATCATCCCATTCCCACTCCATCATCCCTTACTCTCTCAATCCTCTCTTTCCCTCTTCATCATCCCATTCCCTCTCCATCATGTCCTTCCTTTTCCATCATCCATTTCCATCTCCACCATCACTTTACCTTATCTGTCATCCCATACCCTCTTTATCATCCCATTCCCTCTCCATCGTCACTTTCCCACTCCATCACCCCTTCCTCCCTCTCATCTCCCTGGGTGCCTCCTCTTGCTCCCAGACCAGCTCCTCCTCACAGGAGGAAGGCCAGGAGGGGCCGGAGCGTGCGCGGGAGCCGGGGACATGGGAACAGCGGGAACGGGAGCCGGGGAGACGGGAACAGCGGGAACGGGAGCCGGGGAGGCGGGAACAGCGGGAACGGGAGCCGGGGAGACGGGAACAGCGGGAACGGGAGCCGGGGAGGCGGGAACAGCGGGAACGGGAGCCGGGGAGACGGGAACAGCGGGAACGGGAGCCGGGGAGGCGGGAACAGCGGGAACGGGAGCCGGGGAGACGGGAANGGAACAGCAGGAACGGGAGCCGGGGAGACGGGAACAGCAGGAATGGGAGCTGGGGACACGGGAACAGTGGGACCGGGAGCCGGGGGCACGGGAACAGCGGGAACGGGAGCCAGGGGCACGGGAACAACGGGAACGGGAGCCGGGGGCACTGGAACAGCGGGAACGGGAGCTGGGGACACGGGAACAGCGGGAACAGCAGCACGGAGACGACGCCAGGGAAGCGAGGAACAGAGCAGGAGTTTCAAAGCTGCCCCCCTGTTTGCTTGCAAGGAGTTAAGTCTGTGATGTGTTGCGTGAGCTCTGATGAGAAGCTGCCTGACATGCAGAGCTGCAATAATGAAACGTAATACACATTAATAGGACCTCCCTCTGCGTGATTGCTTCTGCTCCACTGGCCCCATTGAAGATTTCACTTTTCTTTTAACAGTCAGAATAACAGAATGTGACATTAAGTCTTTTACATGCAGCAATTTATTTTAAAATATTGGGGCACTCAAAACAGTATCCAGAATGTTAAATAAGATATGCATGAGATGGAAATCAGAGCAGCACCGCAGTGAGGAGACAGGAGTCAGGCAGAGCCTCTCCAGGCTGAGGCAGCTCCACTTTTTTTTCTTAATTGCTGTTTAAGGCACAAATAAATGGCCGAGTTGGAGAGAGATTTGTGGTACAGACCATCTGATCCTCCGAGCTCACAGCTCCACGTGGGGAGCCAACAGCCAGCGTGGATCCCACATCCCCACCTATCCCGAGGTCAGGGGGATGACACAAAAACCCTTCTGTCGTCCCAGGCCGGTGACACAGCACCAAACCTGCCGCAGGTCAGCAAGTGTTTGGACAATGCTCTCGTGCATGTGGTGGGATCAGAAAATCAGAGGATCATGGAATAGGTTGGGTTGAAAGGGAAGAGACCTTACAGATCATCCCATTCCACCCTCTGCCATGGGCAGGGACACTTTCCACTATCCCAGGGTGCTCCAAGCCCCATCCAACCTCGGACACTGCCAGGGATCCAGGGGCAGCCACAGCTTCTCTGGGCACCCTGTGCCAGGGCCTCCCCACCCTCATAGCCAGGAATTCCTTCCCAATATCCCATCCAACCCTGCCCTCTGGCAGCGGGAAGCCATTCCCCCTTGTTCTGTCACTCCATCCCTTGCACAAAATCTCTCCCCATCTTTCTTGCAGCTCCTTCAGGCACTGGAAGGCTGCAGTTAGGTCATCCCGAATCTTCTCTTCTCCAGGCTGAACAATCCCAATTCTCTCAGCCATACCAGAATGGCTCCATCCTTCTGATCATCTTGGGGCCTCCTCTGGACTCCTTCTAGCAGCTCCAGGTCCTTCCTGTGCAGGGCCCCAGGGCTGGGGCAGCTCTGCAGGTGGGGTCTCACCTGAGCAGGGAAGAGGGGTGGACCCCCCCTTCCCTGCTGCCCAGGCTGGGGGCTCAGCCCAGCACTGGGTGGGTTCTGGGTCCCAGCACACACAGCCAGGGCAGGGCCAGCGCTCATCCCCCAGCACCCCAAGGGCTGCTCACTCTGCTCATCGCCCTGAATTCTTGGGGCGACTCTTGGGATTGTCCTGTGCAAGGCCAGGAGCTGGACTTCCCAGACCCCTGTGTGCCCCTTCCAGCTCAGGAGATTCCGCAGTGCTGTGATTCAGTGAGCTGACGAGGTTCAGCAGCACATCCCCGCTCCGTGCCCAGCGAGCCCCTGGGGAGGCTGGTGCTGCCAGGAGCCAGAATTCCAGCTGGGCTTGCCATGGGACAGGATGGATCCCTCCTGACCTGCAAAATCCACCTTTTGCTGCGCCTTGGGAAGGCAGTGGCTGCTGGAGGGGCACATCCTAGCTTACCCCAGCAGGAGCGCAGGAACACGCCGGGTGGGCCAGCTCCAGCCGTGTGCCAGAGCTTTCCCGGGTTTAGAGCCACTCTGATCCAGCCCCCAAGGATGAGGCTGACCCAGCCACAGCCCTGGAGCAGGGATGTGCCCCGCAGGTGCCTAAAGCAGGAACCTCTGGGACCTGCAGAGTTTGTGCCCGGTCACACCTACAGCCCTGGAGCCTCCCTGCCCTGCCCCGCTCACTCCCATCCCCAGAGCTCTCTCAGGGCTGTCCCACACCTCTGCCTTGACCCTCTGGTTGGAATGAGGCCTGGAGCCATGGGATATGTCCTGAGACATGTGGGGAAGGGATTCCCATGGGATATGCCACGAGATGTGTGGCTAAGGGACTTCCGTGGCCGTGGTGTCCTGCTGAGGGGTGGTGGATGTCAGGTGGAGCCTGGGGATGACCCTTCTCACTGCACTCACCAGGTGGAAGAGGGACTGATGTCACAGTGCCACAGTTCTGCCCTCGCACGAGACCCAGAGCCTTTACAACCTCTGCCTTTGGAACTCTCAGTATCCCCCATTTCCATAGAGAGCCTGCCCCCCCACCATTTATGGCAGCACTAACAGGATGTTGGACTCCAGCCTCACCCCTGCTTCTCCCAAAAGTATAAATTGGCATTTGAAATCCTCCGTGGCAGAGGAGATCAAAACCACCTTACAGACAAGTGCATGGGCTTGCACCTCTCTCCTCCTCAGAGCAGGGACAACTCTCTGGTGACATTTGTGCCTCTGCCTGTGTCAGAGTGCCCCCAGGAACACCGGTACATAGAGATACATGTTTACATTTTGCAGCTCTGGTGACTTTATCACCAGCAATCCAAATGAACCTAGAGTCTGTTGCTCCAATAAACTGCAATATTGGTGACTCTGTTGTGAAAGCTTTTACTGAGCTCAGCCAGACTATGAGTGTTGGTTTAGTAAAGCTCAGAACTGATGAATCTCTGACCGTGGATGAGACCAGGCTTAGAGTGACCCACCGGCAACACGACCAGAATTAAAGTGCAAGATTGGATCTGACCAGAAATGAAACCCAGCCACACCCAGCCCCCCCCACCTCTGGGGATCACCCAGCAGTGGGGGTTATTTTCTGCCAAATTCCCATCCTTTTAGTGCAACACCTCTCCGAGGACTTTGTCCTGCTTCTCCTTGCAGGGGAAACTCCCTCTGCCCGGTGCTGCCTTCATCCGCCCTGTCCCAGGCGCCAGATCCACCAGCCAGGTGTAACTGCACCCTGCCAGGCAGGAGCTGTGCACGGGGCCGCAGATTCACCCTGTCCTTGCTCTCAGCAGCCCTTTGTGCACCTCCCTTGGCTCCCAGCTGGGCTGAGCCCCTCGCTGAGGATTCCGTGCTGCCTTGTTGCCCATTTCTTTGCCCCTCAGTAGCTTCAGGAGCATCTCCAGGTCACAGAGGCAGCAGGCTGGGGACAGCAGCTGCCAGCAGCCCCCAGCATCTCCAGGTCCCAGTAGGGGCACCAAGGCCATGGGAAGGCACAGCTCACATGGCATGGCTCATCCTTTAAAGGGCATCCTCAAAGGCCCTGTTGGCTTCTGACCTTTCTGCCACATTTTCAGGGTTTTCTCTGGGAGTTTTGAGCATCACAAAAAATGTTCAGCAGCAGCTGAGGCCAGGGAGGGCTGGGGTGGTGGGGGTGGGAGGCTGCAGACCTCTCCTCCTCACTGCTCCTGACCCAGCCACCCAGAGCTGGGGCAGAGAAACCCCTCGGTCTGACACCACTGCCCATCCTCACCTCCCCTGGCAGGGCAGATCTGCCTCAGGCAGCCAAGGCAGACACATCAGCCACTGTCCTGTCCATGGGCTCACTGAATCAGCTCAGAGAACTCAACTGGTGGAACAAAAATCCCAGGAATGTGATGGGGTGACTGCATCCACCAACATGAAGCCAGAGGGAGTGCAGGAGCTGGAAGATGCCAGCCCCGGGAAGAGGAGGCGTGGGCTGGGATGCTGATCAGAGCCTCAGAGCCAGGACCCAACACTCCCAGCAAGCTGGGATGTCCATCAGAGCCTCTGAGAGACTCAGAGCTCCCAGCAAGGTGCCCGGGGCCATGGTGTTGGCTGGATCCAACTCCTCCTCCCCCTGAGCTGTTCCACCCTGACCCTTCACACCACACTGCCCAGAGGTGGGGCTCAGGGGGCTGCTCATGGGGGTCTCTGTGTGCCCTGGGAACTGCAGGGACTCCTTCACCCTCCTAGGTGGGGACCAGCCAGTTTCAGGACACCTGAGGCGAAGAGGTTTAGATTGCATATCAGGGAGAAATTCTTCCCTGGGCTGAGGCCCTGGCACAGGGTGCCCAGAGCAGCTGTGGCTGCCCCTGGATCCCTGGCAGTGCCCAAGGCCAGGCTGGCCAGGGCTGGGAGCAGCCTGGGACAGGGGGAGGTGTCCCTGCATTGGCAGGGGTGGCACTGGATGGGCTTTAAGGCCCCTTCCAACCCAAACCATTCTGGGATTCTGTGACTCCTTATTTCTGCCTCAGCCCTGCACATCCCCTGAGCCCCCACTCCAAGACACCCTCGGATTCCTGCGAGGATCAGTGCCAATCCCGTGCCCCATCACACCAGACACCCAACATCCTTATTGCACCTGCAGCAAAACTACTTTGTCCCTAAAGCCACCAGGCTTGTGCCTGTCAGCAGCTGGTGCTGCGCTGGTGACAGGGGTCGGTGTCGCTGGTGGCTGTGTGGCAGGTCCCCCTGAGCTGCTCCTGCACAGCCCCACGATGGCAGCCCTGCTGCCCTGGGGGACGATGGCTCCTTGGCTGCGCTTCCAGCACAGAGACGCTTCCATGGGGACAATCCCCTGCTGATCCCTGCTTTAACCAGGGCAAAGCTCACAGTGGCACTGCCCTGTCCCTGCCCCCAGGGACCCGGCCCCTCCTGTGTGTGCTGAGCTCTCCATTCTGCCAGGCTGGAATTCCCCCAGGAATCCTCTCCTGCCAAACCCCTGACGTTGTGCATTTGTCCTCACTGGGACTGCGCTGTGCCTCACAGCTAGGGCATTTTTCCAGGGAGGAGCTGGTGGTCTGCAGCTGGCTCCCATCACCGTGAGAGCTGCAGGGTCCCCACGGTGCCACCTCGGGGTGCCAGCTGTGGACCCTCTGCCCCTCCTGCAGCCCAAATCCAGCACCCATTGCTCCTGACCTTTGGAGCCCCTCGGGCACTATCCAGATCCAGCCTTTCATGACACAGTGGCACCAACATGACACACCCCAGGGTGTTTAGGGGGCTCCTGAGGGGAGCCACAGGCACCCCAAGCCCTGTGGGAGGGTCTGACCCTGCTCTGCTCCCTCCTCAGCGCATTGCATGGCACAAGCAGTGCAGAGCCAGGAGCTGAACTCCCGTGGTCGTTGTGGGTCCCCTCCAGCCCAGATATTCCGTGGTTCTGTGACCACGGCAGGGATTCACCCCCACACCTCTGTGCCTGCTCCTGCCCCGCTGTGCCAGGCAGAGCAGCAGGGCAAGGCTGCACAGCTCTGGCAGAGCCTGTTTAAGCACATTCGGCCTGTGCCAATGTGCACCCGCGGTGCCACGCTCTGCCCATGGCCCTGCTGCTGGGGCACGGGCTGGGGGGCACAGCTCGTCGCGCTCGCAGCATCCCAGAGCCTCGTGCCACTGCAGAGGGGCAAGGACAGTGTGACAGACACCACCCAGCCTCTCCTGGAGTCACAGGGTGGCTCCAAGCAGGACCTCTGGAAAGGGAAAACCCCGATGTCTTTGACCTGGGAGCTGAAAAAAGTTCCTGATACTGCCCTGCCCCTCTCCCTTGCCCTGGGAGCAGACCTGGGGTTCTCAGAACTTCTCAAACCGCATCCCAAACTGCATTTCTCCCCAAACTCCTCCAGCAAGCCCTGAGGCTGCAGGTCAGAGGCCTGAAGCCAAGGAGAGGGGTTGAGGATGGAGCGGGTGCTCCCCGCCCGCTGCATCCCCTTCACAGGGAGGGTGAGCTCAGCCCCTCCGATGTGGGGACTCCTCCCTGCCTGGCGCCAAATCCCGCAGATCCCGAGGCCGGGCAGCCCCTCCCCAGCCCTGCAGACACGTGAGGGACTGTCCCCACATGCCCTTCGCTGGCTGAAAGCACCGCTGGAGACAAGGGCTGTGCCCGGGCCAGGCCCCCCCGGCATGTCACAGGGGCAGGGCTGGGACGGGAGCCTCGGCCCAGGCAGGGGGACCAGCCCGTCCTGCAGCGTCCCCGCGGCTCTGCGAGGGGCTGGGGGCAGGATCCCTCCCCGGTGACACCCGCGGTGCCTGCAGGGCACTCACACGCCCGGCACATCCGCCCTCAGCTCTCTCCAAGTGGGAAAAAGAGAGCAGGAGAGCCGTGAAGTGCTCCCGGGGAAGCCGCACTGCAGGCAGGGGCCCCGGGGCCGCACTCCTGGGCACGCTGGGCCTCAGCCCGGCCCTGCCTCAGAGCCCTTCCCGGGGCCAGCCAGGGGCTGCCGGCCCTGCCACAGCCCGGCCCTGCCTCAGAGCCCTTCCCAGGCCCAGCCAGGGGCTCTCAGCCCTGCCACAGCCCGGCCCTGCTCCAGAGCCCTTCCCGGGGCCAGCCAGGGGCTCTCAGTCCTGCCTCAGCCCGGCCCTGCCACAGCCCGGCCCTGCTCCAGAGCCCCTTCCCGATGGAGAAACCCCAGCCCACGGCTGCGAGAGGGGCCTGGGAACGTGCTGGTGTCCTTCCTGCCTCCCTCCCCTCACCAGGCTTGTCCCCGTGCCAGCTTGACTTCAGTATTATTCTAATTTAGGGAACTGATGCAAAAGGCTGTCCTGGCAGTCCGACTTGGCTTGGGCCGGGGTTATTTTGGTTTAGCTTCAGTCATCTGAGGACAGGTCATGCTCCAATCCAGCCTGTCTCTGCACGGCAGGGGTGTGCGGGAGGTCCGTGAGAAGGGTCACGGAGAGCTTTGGGGGTGCACAAGGCCCCCAGGAAAACTGCCCGGGGCTCCAGATGCGGTTTGGGGACATCCTCACCCCGGCACAGCCACCCGTGCTCCCCTGGGGACGCTCCCAAGCGCGTTCCTGGGCTGGGATCAGGCTGACACAAGTCCCGCTGGTGACAGTCCCGTCCTGAGCCACCGTCACGGGCAGCTGCCCACCCAGAACACCAGGCTTTGCTCCGGTTTGATGTCCCTGCCCCTTGGCAGGTCCCTGCAGCCTGGCTGGGGGAGGATTGCCCTCCGGAAGGGCTGCACGGACCTCACCCTCTGCCGTCCCTGCGGCTGAGAGCGGCTGGCACCGGCACGTCTGCCCTCCTCCGCGGTTGCCACCCACTCATCTCGTGGGACACGAGGGAAATGGGGGAGCACCGGGCTGGGAGAGGGGCTGAGACATCCGGAGCATTGGCAGAGAGCTGGAAATGGTCCCCTCTGGCACTCAGCTGCCCAAAAGTGGGACTGGGGACTGGTGCAGGGGTGTGGGTGGTATGGCAGGGTGGGCAGGTGTGCCCTGGGCTCCCAGCTCACCTCTGGCACGTCCTGACACAGCCCCAGTGTGACCAGCCCAGCCCCGTGGCCTCAGGGGCACACATGGGGCTCGCCCTCAATGTGGTAAATTCAAGGTGCCCAGGGGAGCTGCTGCAAACTGAGGTCGGATAAAATTCAACACAAGTCCCCCTGATTTCCAGGGAATTCCCTGAGCCTCCAAAGAGAGATGCCGAGTCCAACCTGCCACCTGGGACGGTCCTCAGTGTGCTGTGGCTCCGTGCCCAGGCTGTGTCTCCGTGGTGTCCCAGAGCTGGCTGGCTTGGGATGAAGCTGTGCCAATGCCTGAGTGCCCGTGCACGGCACCACGGGACCCAGAGCTGCTTTCCCAGCACAACCCGTCTCTCCTGCTCATCCCGGAGCCCTGCACGCAGCGGGAGTTCCAGCCTCCTGCTGGGGAAGCACCTCAGCCAGGCACAGAGCAGGGCTGCCCAAACCCACAGCACGGTGGCTGAGGGGTGCTGTGGGATGTGTCACAGCTGGGAAACCGGGTGGCTGCGAGGAAATCGGCTCTCAGGCCCAAGAAACGTGCTTTTCCTTGGATTTGAGAGTGAGGGTGCTTCCTGCACACACTGACGTGCTGTCACGTTGGAGAGCAGCCCTGCTGAGCCCTGGTTCTGATTTAGCTGAAGCCACAACTCCCTGCTGGTGCTGGGATCTCAGGCACGTGCGCTCCGCAGAAAGGGAAAGGAGCCCCGAGGGCTTGGCACCCTCACCCTCAGCTTGGTTTAGGAGACCCTCGAGGGGGTGTGAAGGCAGGACAAGCTTCATGGCTGAGGGAAGGAGCCACAGCAATGCCATCGTCGAGCCCAGCATGGCACTGGTCACAGGAGGGGACTGTCCCACTTTGCTCTGTGCTGCTGCAGCCTCACCTCGAGTGCTGGGGGCAGTTTTGGGCACCAAAACAAAAGAAGGATCCAGAGATATTACAGAACATCCAAGGAAGGGACACGAGGATGATGAAGGGTAGGGAGGGGCAACACAAGGAGCAGCTGAGGGCGCTTGGTGTGTGCAGCTGGGGCAGAGGACACTGAGGGCAGAGCTCAGCGGGGGCTGCAGCTCCTCCCGAGGGGCAGCTCCGATCCCGGCTCCCTGGGACAGGGACAGCACCCAGGGAACGGCCAGAGCTGGGCCAGGGCAGGCTCAGGCTGGAGCTCAGGGAAAGGTTCTTCCCCCAGAGGGTGCTGGGCACTGCCCAGGCTCCCCAGGGAATGGGCACGGCCCCGAGGCTGCCAGAGCTCCAGGGGCGTTTGGGCAGCACTGCCAGGGATGCCCAGGGTGGGGTTGTTGGGGGGTCTGGGCAGGGCCAGGGGCTGGGCTGGGTGATCCCTGTGGGTCCCTTCCAGGCGAGGATATTACAGGATTCTATGGTTTGGAACAAAGCTGCAAAACATCTGGGACCTGTGTCTGCTGTGGTCTCCTCCAAATAAAATTTTGCCCACCTCCACAAGGCTCCGGGCACGAGCTGATGCCGAACGGGAACAGCCCATGGGAAGTAAAGGCTGGAGCTGCCTCAGGGAACCAGAACATCCCTGACTGGCACAGGTTGGTGGCAGGGCCCCATCACTTTGTGTGTGTAGTTTTGAGGTGCTCCTGGCCAGTCCCACTTGGCCGTGCCCCCAAAATCAATTTTGACCCTGAGCAAGCAGCGCAGCCCTCACGGCTGTGCAGGGATGCTGAGCCAGCAGTGAACCAGACGAGGGACGTGCTGTGCCCTCCGCCTGCCCTCCCTGGTGCGGGGAGCTGGCAGCCTGGCTGTGCCCATCAGCCTGGGCTGGAGGCCCTTTCTCCCCCTGCCTGTGCCTTGCCCCAGGCCTCAGGTGGTTGGTGGGAGCCTCTCCCTGTCTGTGTGTGTGTGCCACGGCTGCTCTAAACGCCAGCTCCACACAGTCATTAGAAGATATTTATGGTCCTTATTAAACAGCAAGGAAGAAAAAGAGCCCTGATTCGTGCAGTGAGGAGCTGAACTCTCCTGGCTGTGCAGACAGCAGGCGCCATCCCAACACGGACCCTCGAGGGCCGCGCAGCCCCGCGAGGGACGAGCGCTGCGTCCTTAACAGGAGCGGGCTGAGGATGTTCCTGGCAGGGCTGCACAGCCCAGCAGCGCGCAGCGGAGCAGGCTGGGTGATAAAGCACGGGCTTGTTCAGCTGACGGAGAAAATGCCTCTTTCTGTGCTTATTCACCATGTCCGGTGTCGGGGTCCGCAGCAGGGGACGAGCACGTGTCCCCCTCGCAGCGCTCCCGGTGCCACACAGCCCCCGGGCTGCTGCGTGCCAGCGCTGCGTGCACCGCGCCTCGTGTCCGGCACTGCCCGGCCCGGGCCGGCTGCCAGCCAGGACAGCGAGTCCCAAAGGTGCCGTGAGTCCCCGAGGTCACGGGGAGGGCTGGGGAAGCGCCAGGAGCAGCGCTCGGTCCCGCGGCTCCCAGAAAAGCCCCTCTCTTGTCTCCGCAGCCTCAGTGCAGCAGCGCGCTCTGCCCTGTCCCCGCTGCTGCACCGAGGTGGCACCGTCCACAAGCCCTGAGGAGCTCTTGCAGCACAGCGGCCCCCAGGTCCTGCCGCTGGGTGCCCGGCGCTGGCTGCAGCCCCCCGGCTCCGCGTCCCGCTCCCCCCCGGGGACACAGTGGCACTGGGAGAGGCGGTGCCAGCGTGTGCAGGAGACCTCCCTGTGCGGCCGTGGCTTTGGAGCTGTGGATTTGTAGCCTGGCTGCTTCCTAGCTCAGCATGGAAGACACTCTACAATTTTTAATTTGCCAAAAAAGCCCTCTTTTTAGTTTACAGGGACAGAAGGGGGACTTTTATGTGCAATCTGTACAGCTCTCCAGAAAGCACTTACATTTATGATGTTCATGAAATTTATAGCCAGTTGGCAGTGCTGCTCTCTCCTCTCCTCTCCACCAGCCACCCTGGCAGGATGGCAGACTATAATAAGCAAGCCACACATTCAAGTGGCATAAAAGGCATTTCTACAAGTTAGCCTCCTGCCCAGCCTTATAAACTCTAACAAGTCTCTAACAAGTAGGCAGGATCTCTTTATACCCAGGGAGAAAAACCCCTTTCAGAAATGGCCTTTTCACAAAGCCCACACCTTTCTTCTAATTAAGGTTAAATAGCTCCATGTTTTCTGGCCAATTTCATTCTTTCCCCTTATTCCCCTCTTAACAAGGCAGCCTTTAAAAAGACATCACTAATTGGTGTCTGCTTCTCACATACCATGCGTGCTTTGATAGTCAGTTAGAAAGCCTTCCCCATCGATCAAACTTCCACTGAAAGGCTGCTAATGTGCTCCATGTGTCTGCCACCAGACAAAGCCAAGTGGCGGGTCCCCAGCTCCCTTCTCCTCCTGTTCCCATACTCCCTCCCGGGACCGGGGGTCCGCAGCCAGGTCTGCCCCCCGGCCCCGGCCTCCCTGGGAATAGCCCGGCCTCGGCATTGAGAGCAGCGCGGGGAAGGAATGACTCCGCGATGTGTGTGGCAATTTGGAAATTAATGGGGAGTGGTTAAATGTTAAGAGTAGGATCTGAAACAGAGCAGGCGAGAGAGCAATTGTCATGCTTATGAGACTGGAGGAAGGCCAGTGAGCTTTCCTGTGAATTCCAGTCTCCCCCGGTGCTTCAAGTATTCCTGGGGAGAGGGCTGGGGAGGGCGATGCCGCCGTGGCAAGGGCAGCGATCCCCTCCGCCCCCCCGGCCCTGCCGAGGACGGCGGTGGGAGGGAGGGAGCGGGGATTCTGCCGTTCCCTTTGCCGGCGCCCTGGCCGTGGATGGGCACAGGCTGCCCCATCTGCAGCTCATCAGCCCTTCTCCAGCAGCTCCTGACCGCCGCGGGGCCCTGGGGGGAAGCCACAAGAGATGGTTGTCGTTAGGAGAGCGCTGCGAGCCAGACCCACCATGGCCCTGCTCCCCCCCAGCGCGGACTCACAGAGGAGTTTGGGTTGAAAAGGACCTTTAAATGTCAACCAGGCCAATCCCCCCGCCCTGCTCCGGCAGTCCCGCTCGGCACCTCCACCCACCATCCTAAGGACGACGCTCTGGATGTCCCAGCCCCGCTGTGGCTGTCACCACGCCGGCTCTGTGCCGCACTCCAGGCTTAGAGCAGAGCAAAGCTCCCGTCCGGGCTGCTCTGGGGGGGTCTCAAAGCATCAGCGGCTTAACTGTGGCTGCAGGAGTCACCTCACTGGGCTCCTGAGCTTGGGGACACACCAGTGGGTTCGTGTCTGGAATGGAACCACAGCGTGGGTTTGGAGGGGGTGGCAGAACCACGGACTGGAAAGAGCCTGACCCAGGCACCTCTCCCCAGCCAGGGAACCGAAACAACCACCTGAGAGAAAAGAGAGTGGGGGCAGAGCTGCGGGGAGTGGGCTGGGCATGCAGGATTACAGCAGGGTTTGCTGTGATGCTGTTCCAAACAGCTCTCTGTCCCCAGCCCCCACATCTAATAAACGCTGGGTTTTTTTAAAGAACAGTTACCTTTCCCACTGTAACTCACGCCTGGCTGCCACACCTTCCCCAGGGTAAAGTCATCACCTGCAGGTTTAGAAGCCTCCAGCGGGGCTGGTAATCTTGGAAGTGTTGTCTTCCAGCTTGGTCACAGGGGCTCCTTTGCTGTGGAGGGAGCTGAGGATTCCCGGAGGAGGCTGATGAGAGAAGCAGCCAAAACCAGGCCCCTCTTTGGCACCGCTGTGGCACAGGCACACGCTTGGCACCAGATGCGCCACAGAGCAGCAACCTGTGGCCGTGCCACAGCGACAAGGTGGCAGGGTGTCCCCAAGGCACACATGCACACATACCAGCTATTTTTTAGTGGTGATTTGCAGCCCTTTGTGCTGCTGGAGCCAGGGAGGGGAGAGATGGTTGGCAGCCAGACGCTGGCTCCCTCCCAGTCCTCAGTGGGGCTTGTCAGCACCATAGGTTGTGCAGATGGAGACCTGCCAGCAAGCGGCGTCCCCAAACCTCCCGGGCAGGCTGGCAGGTGCTTTCCCAGCTCTGCAGCCAGGGACAGAGCTGGGGGCACATGCAGAGCCCTGACACAGTTTTGGAAAGCCTCCTGCTTGCTCTGGCCCTGCCATTCCTCTCCAGCCCTGGAGAGCTGGGAGGATTGAGGGATTACCTGGGGTTTTACAGCTTCATCCACAGTTTGCTGCTGCAGAACAGCACAGGAGCGGGATCTTGTCTCTCCATGAAGCTTGGCACTGAGTTTGCTCTTCTGGCAGGCAGCAGCACTCAGCAGCTCCCAGCCCTGGGCACGGCAGCCCTTCCCCAGGCTGGTATGCCGGGGTTGAGGGCATCTCCCAGCTGCCCTCCCCACCCAGCTGAGGCTTGACACAGCAGCTCCCATGGGAAGCCTGTTGGGGCAGAGACGCCGGGCACGTGTCTTGGTGCCTCCAGACAGCGGGTGAATGGCACACCTGCTTGTGCACAGCTCATTCAAAGGGCACTGCTGGTGCTGCCTCACAGGTGTGACTCGGGTGGCTACGAGCCCACATTTTCCACTGCACAGCCCTTTGTGCAGCTCCTGCTGCTTCCCCGGCTCCGGCCTGGCTCTGCGCCCACAAATCTTCCTGTAGGAGAAAGTTAAAGCCTTTCCAGCACATGGAGAGCACAGTCCCATGATTCACATGAGCCCTTCTGTGTCAGCTGGGATCTCCAGTGGCGGGAATCGAAGTCAATCAGAGAATCAGAGAATGTCCTGAGCTGGAAGGAATCCACAGGGATCATCCAGTGCAGCTCCTGGCCCTGCCCAGACACCCCAACAACCCCACCCTGTGCCTCAGACCATTGTCCAAATGCTCCTGGAGCTCTGGCAACCTTGGGGCCGTGCCCATTCCCTGGGCAGCGGGACTGGCACCTTGCTTGCCCTAAAGCTCACAGAGCCCTAAAGCACAGCTGCCTCAGCTCCTGCCTTCACCTCCCAGCACCGCTCCAGCACCAGAGAGGACAGCCCCATGTCCCACGGGTTAAATACTCAAGGCCACGTTGGACAGGGCTTGGAGCAACCTGGGGTAGTGGAAGGTGTCCCTGCCCATGGCAGGGGTGGGACGAGATGGTCTGTAAGGTTCCTTCCTACCCAAACCATTCTAGGATGATTTTAGGATGACTTTCACCCCACCAACCCCATTTCACAGCAGTGTCTGACCCACAGGGACCCTGCAGGGCTCAGAGCCCCGAGTACCTGACAGGGGCCAGGGCTGCCTGAGTCCTTACACCGCTCGTTACACTAATCCTCCTGTATCAGATGTCTTGCCTGAACATCTGTGCCGCGAGGGGAAGCGGCCACACGTGCAGCACCAGCTCTCCAGGGGCAGGAGGGAGCCTGCCAGGGGCTCGGGATCGGAGCAGCCCTCATGTCGGGCGCTTGTAATGAAGTGCCTGGGGAGAGGTACATGAAACGGGGCCTCGCTCATCTGAGTGTCTGTGCGGAATAATTACTGTGCCAAAAGCGGGGTTTGCAGGGGAGGGGCGTAAGCCAGGCCCTCGGCAGCGGTGCCTGGTGCAATTCAAGAAGCTCTGGGGGCCCTGAGACATCTCCACAGGGCTGGCAGCTGTGACACAGGATCTACGGGAAAGCCGTGCCCTTCTGGCGTGGCAGATGGCGGCCAGGTGGGCTACCTTGGGGTGCCTCAGGTGGCACTGGGTGTCAGCAGCAGGCTGCCAGGGGACACACCTGAGCACAGACACCTGATCCGTGTGTGCAAACACCCGGCCCTCCCAACCCCTGGGTGTGGCTCTTCGACATCTGCCCCCTTGTGCCTCGGTTTCCCCATCCGTGTCACGGGGCCACACAGCCTTGTCACCACCACACCTGTGCCAGGCACGTCCTCCAGGCAGCCCTCCTGCACCTCGGGCTGGCCTCAGCTCCTCTGCCAAGGGGGTCCAGCCGTGGTCTGAGTCATGCCTGGGCACTCACTCCCCTCTCTGTGCCTCCATTAACACTGTGCCTCATTTCTAAATATATCTCCCGTGGATCTGCTTCCAGCTGCTGGTCCTTGGTCTGTCTTTCACAGCCAGATTAAAGGGCCCTTTAGTACCTGGGATTTTATCCCCATGAAGGCACTTACACGCTGCAATCAAAACACTTCTCAGCCTTCCCTCTGACGAGCTGAGCAGCCCAGGCACTGCGTGCCTCTGCAAGGCTTTGTCCTGCCCTCCGCGGCACGAGGGGCTCCTCTCGGGGCTCCCTTCACCCCAGGATGGCTCTGCCCTCGTGGTTTGCCCCTGCCCTGGAGCCATGACTCTGCTGACCTGCACGTCTCTGTGCAGCTGAGGGGCCTCCCTGTCTCACCTCCGTTCCTTCAGCGTTCCTAGGTCATATAAAAATGCATCTTCACAGGTAAAGGTACCAGCCCTTGAGACAGCTCACATCATGGCGGGGGGGAAACTGAGGCAAAGGGCAGCCAACACATTTATTGCTCCAGGAAGAGCCGCTGGTGCCCTAGCTCCTCGGCAGAGTCAGGGCCAGCTGCTCTCATCACATCCTCAGAGTCTGCCAAGGTGGAAGGGGGGTCACCCCACGCAGGTGAAGCCCCCAGGAGGTGCTGGCAGGAAGCTCTGAGCACGGGGGGCTGCAGTGGCCCTGGGGCCGGGCTGGCTCCTGCCAGTGACACAGGACAGCCCAAAGGGCCGGCTGGGAAACAAGAGTCCATCAAGGACAAAATGTGAAGGGGCAGAAGGATCCCCCTGAAGGGCAGCGCTCACACACGTGCTGGGTTTGTCTTCTCTGGCCACAGGGGTGCCTCTCTTAGGGAAGGACATCAGAGCACACTGTAGGATGCCCCAGATGTGGTGCCCAGCTCCCCCTCCTGCGCTCTGGGGATGCAGGACTGCAGGGGAGCTCTGGCCAGACACAGCCACCCCGTGCCCTCCTCCTCCTCCCTGCGTCTCCACCACGGGAAGAGGGTGCAGAGTGCTGAGCCCCAGGTGGGCCCAGCCTGGCTGCCTTCTCTGCTGAGCCCTCCAGAGCCCTCTCCACCCCTGCCTGGGGACACCACCTCAGCCACCTCCAGCTCCCCCGAGCTCCCTGCAGCTCTCCCTGGCCTCTGCTCCTGGCCGAGGATGATGAGGGCCATGATCCTCCCCCTGTCAGCTCACCCTCCAGCATGTCAGCAGCTCAGCCCCAGTGCTCCACATGCTCTCTGCTCTGCACAGGATGTCCCATCGTTGGTGACAAGGGACGGGTTTGCTGGTGGGCACGAGACAGGTCCAGCCTTCCTCTCTCTTGCCCGGCAGACGCTGCCCTGGCAGAAGTGCTCAGGACGGTGTGGTTTCCGTGGCACCACACATGTGACCCAGGGCCTTCGGGAATTCCGAGGGGAGCATGGGGTTCCCCACGATGGTGGCACAGCAGAAACCTGCTCTTCCCCTTCCCAGGATGTGCTGAGATCCCAGAAAATGAGAGAAAGCAAAGCAGGACAGGAGCCATTTGTAACCCCCCTCAAGACCCTACATCTTTTCTAGGGATGTCTGAGAATCCCTCTGCGAGGCAGGGCAGGGCAGGGAGGAGGAGGAGATGTTTCCAGTGTCTCCACCCCGGCAGGATGGGTGGCAGTGGGGAAGGCTCTCAGGCTAACACAGGAGCAGCAGCCAACCCCATGGGGTCAGGGGACTCAGAGCTGGGACAGGGCCATCCCAGGGCTGCAAGAGGCAGTGATCCAGAATTCTTGGGGCTGGGAAAGGACAGATTCAGGAAAGGGCAGCCAGGACTTCCCTACCTGTCAGCTTCTGGTTCCCCCAAAGCTCTGGAATAATTACCCAAACAAGCTCTTGCAGGCCTGTAGCAGATACCAAGGAAATGAGCGACGTCCAGCCTGGCTTTGTCAGGAGCAGAGTGTGTCACACAACCCCATCTCCTCGCCAGGACGCGGTGGCCTGGCAGAGGCTGTGTCTTGTACCCAGATATGCACAAGGCTCTTGACAGGCTCTCTCCAGATGTTCTCCCAGGCGAGTTCTGGGAACGTGGATGGGAGAGAAGCCAGGTGAGGGGCAGTGCGAGGGGTTTGGGAAGCTCAGCACTGGCTTGCTGCCTCCAGTGCTCCTTTTTCTTCATGAGCAGTCTGGGAATGAGACAGGGACGGGGCACGTGGAGGCAAACCCCACAGTGAGCTGAAGCGATCCTATGGGACAGCGTGGCCAAGCTTTTCCTGGGATATCAATGCAGGAGCAGCCCGTGGGATGCACCAGCTCAGCCCGGGCTCTGCTGAGGGAGCCATGGGCTTTGGGTGCCACAGGTAAAGCAAGCCCTGTCCAAAATGGGCTGAGCCCAAAGAAGGAGGGGAAGATGATGATGTTGGGGGCAGCAGGCCCCGAGGACCAAGGGAGCTCAGCCCAGCCTCATTGTCCCTCCTGAGACACTCAAGCAGCCACTTTAGGTACTGTCTCTGGCCACTCTGCACCCAGAATCACCCTCCAGAGCTGCCCCCAGCTCTGCTGGACACCTGAGCCTGGACACTGGCAGCTCTTTCTTCTCCAGCCAAGGAGAGCCCAGATTCACCCCTGCAGCACAGCGGGAGAGCAGGGACTTGTACAGGGCTGCAGCGGCTCCCATGGACCTCCAGACACCCCTAAAATTGCTTTTTTTTCCCACCTGAACACCTTCATTTCAGGGCTGGGTGTGCATGATGTGGAAAGGAGCCTCTCCCTACCCCACCAAAGAGTTGAGAATGTTCAGCTTCCAACACGAGACATCCAAACGAGACATTTTTAGGGACTCGGTGCACGTGCTCATTTAGCCATTGCACACGTAAGCAAAATGTCTGAATATGGCTTTTTGGAGGAGGGAGAGACTCAGCAGCCAGGGAGCAGAGACAGGCGAGCCGAGGAGAGGGGACAGGCAGGGACAGAGGTTGGCTCTGGCTGAAGGAGGGGACGCTGGCCGGGCCTGGAGGAGAGCAGCAGATGCTGGACAGGGCTGGGAGGTGGCCGCGTCCCCTCAGCCCTCCCCGTCCCAGCCAGGCTGAGGGCTCAGACCTTCTCCCAGCTCTCCCTTCCCTCCCCTGGCTCACCCGAGCCTCAGCGGGGTGGCAGGCGTCACCCACCCTGTCAGATCCATTTCAGTGCCTCTCTTCCCCGGTTCCGGTGAAGGGTGCCTTGCTCGTGGCCGCATGATTGACTCTGAATAGAAGGCGGCAAAACAACCAAAGGCCACCCATGGAAAGCCGAGTGCCAGCTCCTGACAGCTCCCGCATCCTCCCCCAGCTCGTCAGCGCGGCACAGCTCCCCCTGATGTGACACTTCTCTGTCTCTGTCAGCTGGCAGGAGCCACCCCGCGAGGTCCCGCGGGAGGGGGGCAGGATGCAGCCTAGGCTGTGCCAGCTCGGGGTGCTGCTCGGCAGATGAACACCTCGCTGGCTCGGGCTGGCTGGTCCCAAACCCGGCTCCCCGGCGAGGGGCGGCTGCCCCAGGTGTGCCCCAGCACCTCGGGGTGGGGCTGGGGATGCGCCTCCTCTGACAGACACGAGGGTGAGCGCTGCTGTGGCACAGGGAGGGAGCAGGGGTGGAAGGAGAGGGACTGTGGGTATCCCGTGAATAAGCATCCCAGGCACCACCAGGAAGAAACACAAGGTGCTGGGAGGGGATCTCGTGGGGATTTTGGGGATTTTGTAAGGCAAAGCAGTGACAGGGCAAGGGGGAGTGGCTTCAAGATGAAAGATGGTAGATTTAGAGTAAACATCAGAAAGAAATTCTTCCCTGTGAGGGTGGGGAGGCCCTGGCACAGGGTCCCCAGAGAAGCTGTGGCTGCCCCGTCTCTGGAAGTGTCCAAGGGCTGGACAGGGCTTGGAGCAACCTGGGATAGTGGAAGGTGTCCCTGCCCATGGCAGGGGGTTGGATCATCTTCAGTGTCCCTTCCAACCCAAGCCACTCAGTGATTCTGTGATGCTGAGATGGAGACATGGAGGCAGGGAAGCAGTCAGGATGTATGTCGCACTTGGACACAAAGGAACACACACACAGGCCAGTTGTCAGGACAGGATCAAAGAGGGGCTGAAAGGACCCACATTCTTTATTTTATACAGTTTTAGAAAACCCCATGGATTGGAGGGTGAAATTACCACCTCTTAACCACATAGGTCAAAGGAGAAATCCATCAAACTTCTCCGCCTCAGGAGAAAGAATGAAAACATCTCAGGCCGTTAGCATAACATGGCTTATGTTTACAGAGAGTGCGTGAGAATTCTAACTACAGCATTAAAAACATTGAAGAACTGTGAAAATCAAGGCAACAGATGTATTGGCAGAGTGGAATGCACCGCTCCTGGAAAGGAAGATATTTCCTCCAAACTCACAGGTGGCCTCAGCTCTGCCCCTGGGCCGCGGTGGCACGGCCGTGGTTCCGTGGCCGGGTGTCCGCAGGCTGAGATCACACTCACAGTGACAGGAGAGATCCCCAGGGAAGCCACAGGGCCAGGGAGCCCTCAGGTGTCCCTGTGGTGTGACACTGCCTGCAGGGGCTGTCCCCATGGGCGTGACAGTGTCCACAGGGAGCAGGAGCTGGTGGGCACCTCTGCCCTCACTCCGGCACAGCAAAGGGCCCCTGCCTGGCTGTCACCTCACCCAGGGCACCGGGGGATGCACGCTGGACACAGCAATGCCTCAGAGACCTCCCTGAGCTCCCCAAATGCCCCTTCTCCCTGCAGTTCATGGGGGGCTTGTGGGGTGGCTTTGGAGCAGCTGAGTCCTGGTGCCTCAGCCAGGCCAGGATGAGCCTCCAGCAGGACACGGGCAATGTCTCAGGTGAGGAGAAGCTTCTGCAGGGACAAGGGGCACCTGAGCAACCTGATCTCGTGAGTGGCGCCCCTGCCCATGGCGGGGCGTTGGAATTAGATTATCTTTAAGGTTGCTTCCAACCCAAACTGTCCTGTGATTCCATGACCTGCACCTGCTTTCTGCAGAGAAAGTCTTGCTTTGGCTGCAGGTTCTGGATCATCATCCTCGGCTCCTCTTGGCCAGCATGGGGCTCCCTGAGCTCTTCTGTGCCATGGGCAGAGGTTTGTTCTTGTGTCAGGCCCTTGCAGAATAAACTGTAGAAATAATGGCAGAGAATTACTGCAAGGACGCACCTGCCAGGACCTGCCAGGACCTGATTGCTCTGTTTGCAGCCTCAAAGGAAAACTGGGGCCAAGGAAAGCACAGCTGTACTCAGTGGTTTCAAAGAGAAGTCTGGATGTGCTGGAGCAGGGTCAACAGCTTCTGTCAGTGATCTCTGAGGTCCCTTCCAGCCCAAACCGTGCTCTGATTCTTTTGTGCATCGTCAAGGACTGAGAGACACTTGGGACCCACCAACTTCAGCTCATTCTGGAAAAGCAGCACAAGAACGAACCTGTGGAGAACCAGGACCCACCTGGCAAGAGGGGACAGGCCTTGCTGGGGTGTCCAGAAATCTTCTCCATTAGGCTTTTTTCTGGGAAACTCTTGACAGATGAGCTGGAGTCTCCAGGAGGTTGGAGAGGCCACAGGTTTTAGTGACGGGGACCTGCAGGAGCACAAACCAGAGCCAGGCACCACTAGAGCTCCTCAGGATGGGCTCCCAACCCATGGAGAAGGACCCTGGAAGCAGCCCCTGCCTCCTGGATCCCAGCTTGGTGCTCCACACCCCTGTGTCGTGGTCCAGCTTCTCCTCTCTCTGTGAATGCCTGAGCCTGGGGTGAGGTCAAGAGCCAGAGGGTCACCTCAGGGAGGTGCCCAGGACTGGGGCAGGAGGCATTTCCAAGCTGCTCCAACTCAGGTGGTGGTGGGAGCTCCCTGAAGGGCTGGTTGGCTTCAGCTGGGAGGGGTTAGTGCTCCGTGTGTGTGCATAAAGCAAATGTCAATGCAAGCAGGCATTTAAAGACAAAATTGGTGTTAATAATAATGATTATGGTAATGCTGCCACCAAGAATAACTGTGCAAACACTGCCAGAGCAAGGGCAGGGACATCCTGGGCTCTGACAAACGTCTGTGCTCAGAGAGCTGCAGCCAGTTTGGGTTTGGGAGCTGGGAAAGGGGCTCAGCCTGGAGCAAAGGAGGCTCAGGGGGGCCCTTGTGGCTCTGCACAACTCCCTGACAGGAGGGGGCAGCCGGGGGGGGTCGGGCTCTGCTCGAAGGGAACAGGGACAGGAGGAGAGGGAACGGCCTCAGGCTGGGCCAGGGTTGGATTTTAGAAAGAATTTCTTCATGGAAAGGGTGGCCAGGCCTTTGGAAGGGGCTGCCCAGGGCAGTGGCGGAATCGCCGTCCCTGGAGAAGAAATGACCGGAGGTGGCACTCAGTGCTCTGGTGACAAGGCAGGGATCAGTCACAGGCTGGACTCGATGGTCTTGGAGGGCTTTTCCAGCCTCAGGGATTCTGTTTGGGCTGGGCAGGTCTGGCTGGGGCCTGGGCTCTGCTGCCCAGGAGCTGCACGGGACTCCTGCTGGGGACTCCTGCACGCACGTGCCAGCCAGGCAGTGTCCACAGCACTTATGCAAGCCTGGAAACAGCCAGAAGATGCATTGGCGCCTCTGGAAACCGCTGGGATTGATTTCAGGTCCTGAACAGGAAATTGTCACGAAGGCAGGAGCTGTGCTCGGTCTCAGGAGGGGCTTATTTTGGGGTCTTTGTGGCAGGGATGGGTGAGTGTGCGGGAACCCATGAGGGTAAAGTGGGTCTTGGCCTGTTTCTTTTCCCAGACCCCCTCTGCCCTGTCCTTCCCACCGTGGGTGATCACCCTGCAGTTGTTTTCCCTGTTAGCTCAGAGAACCATGGAATCCGAGAACAGTTTGGGTTGGAAGGGACATTAAAGCCCATCTCATCCCACCCCCCTTCCACAGGCAGGGACACCTTCCACCATCCCAGGCTGCTTTCATCCAGCCTGGCCTTGAACACTTCCAGGGATGGGGCTCCACAATTCCCTCTCATTACTACCCAGCGCAGGAGAAGGAGGATTTTTGCCATTGCCTCGGAGCAACTGTGCTCTTAAGTTTCTTCCAAGACTCACACCAGGGCCGCTTCTCTGCATGTGTGGTCTCTTGGACTGCATAGAGCTCATAAATAAATAAGGAGAAAAGTTCTTAATCTTCATTCGAAAGCTCCTGGTATCACAATGCTGCTGCACAAAAGCCATCTTATTAGCCCCAAGTGCAAAATGCTGCCTTTTCTTGCAGAAGCTCATTAATTGCAGGTCACCATTCAACAAGAAAGATGAGGCACTTGAGTTCTTCAGGCTCTCATTAGCCACCGAGCTGAACAGTATGTGTGAAATTAACAGTCACCTGAGTACCTCTATAATTTCATAATTATTAGGCCTAATGGGTTAGTCTCTGCCAAATGGTTTTAACTCCTTCCTAGCCAGAGCAGGGAATCACACGAGATGCCAAGGCTGGCGCATTTCACGAGTTTTATAACCATTTAACAGCTTTCTTGTGGAAATAATAATAAGGAGAGGAAGTTTCCAGGATCATGTACTGTTTGCATTTTTTAACATATGTTTAGCTTTTAATTATTCATATCCAGCGCGCCAAGGAAGCAGATAGCCTGTATCCCAGAGAGTGGGTGAAAGAGCTTTCTCTGCAAAGGGATTTTAATTGGTTTTAAAATGTGTTCTGCGTGTGTGTTTATATTTGCGTGTGTGTGTGAGAGCCGAGCCTTTGGTTTCTCTTCTCCTTGATGATTACATTACATTATTTCCCGTCTCTTACATTTTTATTTATCTTAGGCTTAAAAAGCAAAATCAGAGCTGAGATTTCTGTCTCTGCTTTTGAACTTGAGAAGCTTGGAAATGGCACTGCCTTTTAATGGGGATTTTCTCCTACTTGAATCCAGCCCGGGCGAGCAGCCGGAGGGGAAGGCTGCCTCTCACCTCCAATCACTAATTGTTTTTCTTGTGGTTCGTCTCGCAGTCCGCAGCGTGGGCGTCTAATTCCAGGTGGGAACAAACACAGCACAACCCCCCACAAACTTGGGGTGGCCTGGTGGGGGGCTCTGGCCCCGTGACCATCACGTTGCACCCCGTGGGGAACACACTGGGCAGCCCCCTGACCTCCACCACACGGAAAAACAGCCCCTTCCCTCCTTCCATCCGTTCAACGCTGGACACAGGCACAGGGCAGCTGTTCCAGCCTGCCTCAAACGCTCAGATTTGAGAGCTGTGATTTAAATTTGCTTTTAAAATCCTATCTGCACCCTCTCCAGAATGGGTTATACTGGGAATGCTGTGCTCTCCTCCGGGATATGAATCCCTTTCCCACTGCTTTCAGCCTTGATGAGACCCTCAGCAGTGATGAGAGGACCCAGGCTGACAGCAGCAGGCCCAGGAACGAGGTTAATGGTCGGGCTCGATGATCTTGGAGGGCTTTTCCAACCTTAATGATCCTGTGAGCTGTTTAAAGGCCCCCCTAGTGCCTTGTTTTCAGGGGGTGACATCTCTGGAGGCAGGTGGTCGTGCAGGCATCTCCCACCTCGTGGTGGGGGCTGGAACAGTGAACAAGGAGCGCTTTGGCTGCCACGGACCTGCCCAGCCGAGCTCGGGTGTGCCCTGCTCTCACCTGGAGAAGCGCAGCACAGCCCCCGGAGTGACAAACACAGCCTTGCTTGGTGACAAAAGGTGGCCTTGGCACCGTGATGGTGTCAGCAGAGCTCCTGCTCTGCCAGCCTCAGCCCACGGCCTCTCTGCTCTTCAACTCCATCACATTTGCAGGTTTGGGGCATTTTTTTTTCGGCTGGTGCTGTCCTGAGATTTGTTCTCATTCTGCAAGAGCTTAGGCAGAGGGGCTTGGGGCCCAAAGTGGAGGGGAGCAGCTGATGAGACCTCCCAACCCTGTGGCACAGCAAGTCCCTGCCCTGATGGCCAGGGGCTGGAGCACTCGTGGCGTCAGCAGGAACCCCGAGCATCCCAAGGTTCTGTCTGCAGTGAGAGCAGGGATGGGTTTCTCAGGACAGGAGCCAGCTGGGAGAACTGCAGGCCATCAGGAAACACCGAGGCTGGGATGCAGAGGCTGGGCTGGACCCCAGAGTCAGGCCCCATGAGCTAATCCTCCGTGGTGGTGCTCGCTCCCTGCTCTGCCTGTGCTGGGAGATCAAGGCTGGGAGGAGGGAGGGTCTTCCTTCACTTTAGGTGCTGGAGAAACGTCTCCTTCGATGATATTTCACCTTACCTCTCCTTGCCACATCTGTCAACTTCTGCTAATTACCGAGTTTGCTATCACCCTCTGCACTGATGTGAAGGGTAGAGAAAACAGAAAAAGGAGGTTAAGGGATTCTACAATTATAAATGATGTCTGGCAGGCTAAGGTACCCTATAATGCATTATAAGCACTTAAAAAGCTAACCCATTCTGTCTTCTTTCTTTGGCATAAATAATGGCTTTTTTATGAATAAATCATGCAGCCAAGGTCTCTGAAAATAGCAGGAACCTGGAGCAGAATGTCTCCATCCTCATTTTTGCTAGGACAGCAGAGAAGTCAGCAATCCACTCCATCACCACTGATAAACCGGGGCGAGTGCAACTCCCAGTAATGAAATAGGGAGATAAAGTTTCGGGAGGGTGAGCGGGGCACCGGGATATTTCTGCCAAAGCACCGACTGCACCCGGGCTCCAAATGAAACATAATGGACTCCGAGGAGATAAGCATTTTTTTCCTGCCCCATGAATAAAGCAAGACCTCATAACTCATAGACAGGCAAAGCTGCCAGCAACTTAAAAGTGCTTCCTTCTGCTTCTGGTTTGTGTTTCCTTTTAATGAAGCTGCTCCAAAGCCGAGGGGGGGCTCAGAAGTGGGGCTGGAAGCAAACCCTGCCTTTGCGCGTGTGGAGTCCGGCTGGCGGCGGGCGCTGCGGAGGGCTGGGTGGGCTGGGAGGGCTGG
>VXBT01004168.1:167110-178336 GCA_013400235.1 Oriolus oriolus | reverse complement strand
AGGGAGGAGGAGGAGGAGGAGGAGGAGGAGGGGAGGTTTCCCCCACACTCAGCAGCTGCCCGAGGGTGGCCTTGAAGCCCCCCCATGCCCCAGAACATGTGGGGCCTTGTGCCAGGGGTAAAACCCTCCCAGGAGGGCGATTCCTGCACCCCAATGCCCCCAGGCACTGCCAGCACCCAGCAGCCTCCAGGCACCCCCTGAGCACAGCTCTGCCCATGACTCCCATGGCTGAGCCCATGGACCCCTGGTGTCACCTTCTGGACTCCTGGTCTCACCCCACAGACCCCCGATGTCACCGACAAACCCACTCGTGCTCGTGGGGTTGCACCCTGTGAGCACAGCCCCCCCACGGGTGGGTGGGAAAAGGGGGATCCCCGGGACATCCCTGTGCTCGGGGGCTCAGCAGGATGGGGTGGCTGGGTCCCCTCGGAGCCGGCAGGGGTGGTGCTCCCGAGGGGGTCTGTGCAGGAGAGGGGCTGGCTGCCAGCAGGGCCGTGGCCCCCCAAAAACACCCCAGAGGAGCTCCTGCCTGCGCTCAGCTCCTGGCCCAGCACACGGGACAGAGCTCGGGATCCACGGGAAAATCCCGGCCAGCGCCAGCTGCAGGCTCCGATTTCATCCAAACACATTCCCCGGGCAGGGCCGGCACTGCCGCCTCAGCGAGGGAATTTCCTGGCTCTGGGTCCACTGCTGGAGAAAGCGCTTGGAACTGCCCATCCTGGGAGCCTGGGAGCCAGCACTGAACCCTGATGCCACGGAGTTTGGGGGTGTCTGGTCCCCCCACGACGTGCGCTGGGAGCTGGGGACAGGGACGTGCCCCTGGGAGTGAGATTGAGCAAAGCTGTGCACAGAGCACGGGGGACACTTCCTGCCCAGTGCACTGACCCTCGATGGGCTCGTGGCATGAAGGACATCCTCAGCTGCAGGCAAACACCCCAGCTCCAGCCTGGGCTGGGATGCTGAACCCACTTCACCAGTGCCCTCCTGCCAAGACCAGTTACCCCGAGGTGACCAGGAAAGTCCAGGAATGAGCAGTTGTCCTGGACACTTGCCAGCATCCCTTGGCTATTGCCCCCTTGGGAACGCCGACTGCCCACTAGCCCAGCCCCAGCCCTCTGTGCAGGCACAGTGTCCCCAAGCCTTGCTTCTCCTCCCACCCCCGAGCTGCCCATGGCTCCCCACACCCGGCAGACCCACGAGGCACCTGCAGAGTGTGGGATGAGCTCTGTGGTGACAGGCAGGGCTGCTGCCCCAAATCTGCCAGGCTCGTGCCCCATCTTGCCAGCCCTGCCTTAGAAGGAGCAGCCCTGGGACCTGCCAGGCTGTCGCCACCACCCAAGGCCCCCACGGGCCCCCACAGCGGTGCTGTTGGGTGGCGCACGGCTGGGCATAGCAGAAGGCAGCTGGGGACCCCTGGTACCTGCCTGCCAGAGCTCCCGGATGCTGGGTTACCCGGGAAACAGGGCTGACATCGCAGGGGATGCGGGGAAACGCTGCCCGAGGTGTGCGGGATGCCATCGCCGTTGCCAGGGAAACAGCAGGCGACATCCTGCAGGTAAGGTGGGTGCTGGGTGGGGGCCTGGCAATGCACCCCAGCTTCACCAAAAGGGTTCTTGCCCTGTGGCACGTGCCCCGAGGGCACTGAGGTGAGCCCTCCCACTGCCATCCCCCTGGGGCACTGGTGAGGCGGTGAGGAGGGGACTTTCCCCTTGGGGACATTGCCACCCCACCGAGGGCTGCTCTGCTGGGCTGGTGGAGCAGGAACAGAGAAGCCGCTGCACCCCAGCTCTGGCTGAGCACTCTGCTCCCTGCCCTCCACCCTGGGTCTCCCCCACAAAAACACCCAGGGACACGTTCCCTTGCCCACAGCTCCCCCCATCAGCTCACGGGCAGGGGCTGGCAGCGAGCCCACCCCAGGGAGGGGGAACTCTGCATGCCCGCGTCACCTTCAGCTCAACCACAGCCTCTGCTTGTCCCTCCAAGGGCTCAGAAGCACCAGGAACGCCCCAGGATTTTCCCTGATGTCCCAAACTCTACCATTACCCGGGCAGGGTGTCTCCCCCCACCCCCGCCCCGAGCACTGTTTGATCACTCAGGGTGGCAGGAAAGCCACAGCCACAGCCGCTGCAGTGCTCCCTGGGCTGCAGCTGCCCTGGCTCCGGCAGGATACAGGGATGCTTCCCAGGGGCAGGCAGCGGGATGCAGGAATGCTGCCAGACCAGGCACCAACGCAGCAGGACCAGGGGTAACAACAAAACAGGGGCTGCTGGGGCGGGGGCAACGCGTGGTGCAGCCTCTGCCCCCCAGCACAGCTCTGGGAAAGACTCAGCCAGCACAGGCAGCCCGAGGAGGAGGAGGAGGAGGAGGAGGAGGGGAAGCAGGCAGCCACCCTGGGGAGGCAGAGGGATCCCCGTAGGCTGCTGCAAAGCAACAGGAACACAACAACCTCCTCCCACATGCCCTGGGGGAGTTTGCCACCCGAGGCGGAGCAGTTTTACCTGTAATGGCAAAAATTGCATCAGCCAGAGCTGCCGAGGCAGCCGGTCCCGGTGCTGCTCGAGGGAGGATCCGGATCCACCCCGCACTGCCGCGGCCCCGCAGGGCCACTCAGTCCCCGAGCAATGGGACCGGCTGCCCTCCTGCAGCGAGGAGGAAGTGGAGATGCTCCGGGCCAGGCCCTGCAGCATCCTCAGGAGTGTTTTTTTTACTGCTGATGGGTCTCTCTGGAGCAAGAGCCCCCAGTAAGCCGCCCCCTACAAACTGGCAGCGATGCCTTGGGCAGTGGGATCAGCCATCACCGTGGCAGGAGCTCGTGGCCCCAGGACCTTTCCCAGGTCCACGCTGCCAGTGCAGGTGTGTGTATCAGTCAGAGGAATCGGACACTTGGAAATAAAACTGCCAAAAAAAGGTGTCTGGGTAGGAGGGTGTCACAAAATGCCCAAAAACGGGCAGGAAGAACGAGTGCTCGGAGCGCCAGAACAAACCAGCTCTGGGCTGCAGTGACAGTGCCCTGAACCCGGACCCAGGGGCTTGAACCCATCCACAGCCCCCCGAGTGTTAATTTTAGGGTGTTCCTGGGGGTTGGGGGTTGCAGCAGGGCTGGGGTGGATGCTGGGTAGGGGGACAGAGGATGACAAGGCACAGGGAGGAGGTGCGGAAGCGATGGGAAGTCACACATCCCTGCAGGAAAACAACTTCTCACGACTCTTTCCCTCTGGAAGCCTACCCTGAGGGGTCCGAGCACCCGGGGTCACACCTCAGCACCCCCCAGCTGGGGGTCCTCGGGCTGTGGGCACCTGCCGGTGGTGCCAGCCTGGGGACAACGCCCTCCCTGAGGTCTCCCGCGGAGGTGGCGGGGACAGGACACCCCCGTCCCGCCCATGTCCAGGGGCCCTGGCAGCCCCTCAGAGGCCGCCCCTTCCCCGCGGGGCCTCCAGCCGCCCCCACGCGCCGCCGGCCCCCGGCTTCGTGACACGGAGCTGTAATTGAATTAGCCTGAATTAGCCGCTGCTGCCCGGGCAGCGCCGCCTGCAAACCATCCTCGAATTCCTGGGCACGGCGCCCGCTCGCTGTCTGCATCCCGGCCCCCGCCCAGCGCCTCCTCCCGCCGCTGACCCAGCACCGGGCACCCCCGAGGGTCCGGCCGGGCTCGGGGGGCTCGGTACCCCGGCCGGCCCCGAGCGCGGGGGTCGGGGCGCAGCGCTGGTGGGGAGCCCCCGGGGCCGCTCCCCGCGGGTCAGCTGCGCCGCGGCGGCCCGAGCCAGCCCGTGCCTGCGCCAGCTTCCTCCGCTACAGAATGTACCGAGCCCCGGCGGCCGCGGCCAGGGACACGATGTGCTGCTCCCCGCTCCGGGCCCTGTTTTTCCTGGCCGGGCTCCTGCTCCGCTGGCGGCCGGGCTCTGTCACTCAATGCAGCTTTTGTTCGCTCCTCGCTCGCCTCCCTTCACACCTCCATCCCACCCTTGCAGCCTTGCCAGAGCCCTCTGGACCCCGCCGTGACCGTCCCCAGCCCCGGCTGTCCCCGGCCGTGACCGCCCCCCGGCCTCTCCCGCGGCCCCACCGCTGCCTCAAGGGGACTTTCCCCTCTCCACGAGCGCAGTCGCGGCTGCCGGCAGCGCCTTCCTGACCCGTCCTGAGCACAGCTCCCAGATGCCATCCCCCAGCAGGGACAAGGTCCCTGTCCCCCCCATCCTGCCCGCAGCCCCATCCCGCTCTGGGCACAGACTGGCAGCCTGTGGGTGATGGTCTATCCACACCTCGCCCACGGCTGTTCTGGGGGTGCAGGGTGGGTGTCCCCCCCCGGTGCCAGGCTCAGCGCCGTGCCAGTCCCAGCTGTACAGCACTGCTGCCCTCCCAGGACCCACAGGGACCCACAGCCACAGGGTGACACCCACCCACAGTGGGGATCTGAGGAGGGCAGGAGACGGAGCTGCCCACACAGGAGAGCTGAGCACAACCTTCCACCCTGACACCCACTGGAAAACGGGAATTTTCCACTTGACTGCCAGAGGGCAGGGATGGATGGGATATTGGGAAGAAATTCCTCCCTGTGAGGGTGGGGAGGCCCTGGCACAGGGTGCCCAGAGCAGCTGTGGCTGCCCCTGGATCCCTGGCAGTGCCCAAGGCCAGGCTGGATGGGGCTGGGAGCAGCCTGGGATAATGGGAAGTGTCCCTGCCATGGCAGGGGGTGGAACAGGATGAGCTTCATGGTTCCTTCCAACCCAACCCATTCTGGGATTCAGTGATTTGAGGTCCAGTACAGGAGCTGATTTCAGCTTCCCAATCTTTAAACATTTCCTACGGTAAAAGCAAAAGAGTCCCTATGATCCCAAACTGCCAGTGTCCCACTAAACCCACTGGAGCTGCCTCCTGCCTGCCCTTCTCCTGCCTTCCCCTTTCAACCATTTCACCATCTCAGTCACTTGACCCAATGGCTCTGGCTGCTGAGCAGTGCATCCTCCAGCTGAGCCCTGGGGCAGTCGGCCTCGGGGCTGGGACCCCCCAGATCTGCAGTCCTGGGGAGACTCCAACGATGCAAACCCTCCCCACGACACCACCACCACCCCCCACGCCCTGGCATTGTGGCAATGGCCTGGCAATGCTCCCTCCATCCCTGCCCACAGCCTGGGAACAGCCAAACCTCCTCCATCCCTCCATCCTTGAATCCCTTCACTCCCCATGCCCCCCATCCCTCCGCCCTCCATCCCTCTCCACAGCCTGGGAACAGCCAAACCCTCTCCCACTCCCTGCACCCCACAGATTAAGCCTAGTGGCATGGCTCCTGTATCCCCAAGCCCCTCTATTTTTGCGCCCCTCCCTCATTTTTTTGTGGCTGCTCCCTTCGCTGGCAGTGGGAGGGGGGTCTCCCCTGCCTCCGTCTGGCAGCTCAGCCCCTGTCGCCACGGGGGCATTAGCACCAGAGCTGCAGGGAGCTCCCTGGGGAGAAGTAAGTGGATCAAAGGGTTTTAGCAGCAGACGGCTCCCAGACAAATCTGGATCGTCTTCAAGGCAGCCACTTGCGGCTACAAATGCACTTTCTGCCTGCAGCTCCCCAGCCAAAAGTTTCACACCGGCTTTAGTGCGTTTAACCCCTCGCTGCTCCCGGCCCCGCAGCCAGATCCCGGCTGGATGGGGGCTTGACCCGCCCCGGAGCACATCCAGCCCTGCAGGAATGGCTGCGCTTGTGCAGAGACCCCCGAAAAGATGGGGTGTCCTGAGCCAGGCAGCGAAACCAGCTCAGTCCCCATCCTTGGCACGGTGACAAGGGGGACACTGAGGCACAGGGCTGGGCGAGCAGCGGGGAGGGTGGCGGGGGGCCCGGGGGGACCTGCCCCTCCATCCCCTGCCCGTGCCACCCCCAATCCCTGCCCGCAGATCGCAGATGACAGACCCCCCCTCTGTCCCACCCCGCTGCCCCGGCCAGCCTGTGCCCCCCTCCCACGGCCCCCCGGTGCCAGGCGGTGCTGGGGGGGCCGTGGGGGGAGCAGGGCAGGGAGAGGCTCTGCTGGAGGGCCATGAATTATTCAGGGCACGGTGATAATTGCTGGAGCCCCAGTTCCGCTCACTCTCCACCGGCAGGAGCAGGATTCGGGTGGTGGGGAAGGCTGGGGACAGCGAGGGGGGTCCCAGGGACCATTGCTGACCCTGTGTCCCCGGGGCTGTGTCACCATGGGGGTGCCCCAGTGAGGCAGGAGGGGACCCCAGGCATCCTGTCCCTGCTGAGGAGCCAGCTCAGCGTCTTGGTTGGGGGGCCCTGCCCCAGACCCCTGCAGCCGGGTACCCTGCTGGGGCCTTGCTGGTTAAACTGGGAGCTTTGGGGAGCCAGACTGGCCCCCCTGCAAGCACTGCCCACTCTGTGTCTCCTCTTGTTGCTCGGTGGCAGCTGCAGGATCCCCCCACTTCCCAGCCCTGCACCCCACTCTGCACAGTCCATACCCCAAATCTCCCAGCACTGCACCCCACATCTCCCCACCTCACTGCCCAAACCCTGGGGTCATCCCCTGAGACCCACGTGGGCACAGAGAGGTGTCCCTGACCTCGGGAACGGGCACAGAGGTCCTGCCCAGACCCCACCGTGCATCCTGGTGGTAACCCCATGTCCCCCCACACTGGTCTCCACCTCAAAGCCCCCCAGTCAGTGACAGCCTCCCGCTGGCATGGGGGCCTGGCAGGAACTTCCCGTTCCTTGGCTGGTGCACTCAGGCTCCAGGACGCAGGGAAAACAAGAGAGGGTCAGCCAAAAAATCCACATGGGGGGCGGGGGGAGCGGATCCTGCCGGGATCCCAGAACTGCCTGGCCAGGAATGGACAGCGGGAAGCCTCAGCCAGGAAGTCCCGGCACGTGGCAGGACACCTGAGAACATGCAGGAATCTGGGAATCCTCACCCCATGGCAGCAAGGAACAGCGCTGCACCTCCAGAGCCATCTGGGATGGCATCCCACTGCTGGTGCTGGTGTGCCACGGGGCCAGGGGGGTCAGCGGTGCCCCCCAGTGACACCCCACAACCCACAGGGCACGGAGGCACTGGGAGGCAGAGCCGAGCACACCGGGACTCGTGGGCACTGGCACAGAGTCCCAGCAAGAGGGGATGTCCCAGTGCTCAGAGTGCACTGGGCCAACTGGGAAACCCCCCGAGGGGCAGGTGGCCATGCCCCAGCCTTGACTCCAAGGTGTGGAGCTCTCTCAGGACCACACGTGTGGGGCAGAGGCAGTGGGGTGAGGGTGTGGGGTTTCCAGCAAGCACAGGGGATGTCTCAGTGTGTGGGTTCAGGGTATGGGGTGCACAGAGGGAGTGGGTGCAGGATGGCAGGAGGTGCACGTGGGAGGGAGCCCAGGCAGGTGGGGCACAGGCTGCAGGGTTTGGGGAGCAGGATGAGGGGTGCAGGGTGCAGGTTGTGGGGTGCAGGGAGCAGAGATCACGGAGCACAACGCCCGGTGAAGGGAGGAGAGCGCAGTTCTGGGGTGCACAAGTGCAGGCTTTGGGGAGCAGAATGAGGGGTGCAGGATGCAAGTTCTGGGGTGCAGAGTACAGAATTTGGGGAGCAGAGTGTGGGGAGAGGGGCACAGAGTGCAGGGTACAGGATTTGGGGTGCGAGCTTTGGGGAGCAGAGTGAGGGGTGCACGGCACGGGGAGCAGGTGCAGGATAGTGGGTGCAGGCTTTGAGGAGCAGAATGAGGGCGCAGGGTGGTGGCCTGGCAAGGCACAGCCCTGCAGGGAACTTCATGCCAACGACTCAACCCCTGCGTGCCTGGGGCAGACATTCCTGCCGCTCCCAGCTATGCCCCCCACACCCCACACCCCACCCTCCCGCTCCCCCGGTGCTGCAGGCTGTGGGTGCCCCGGCCTGCCCCGCCGTGCCCGGGCAGGCTGTGGTGCCCTGCCAGCCCTGCTGCTGCCTGCCAAGCCTGGCACAGCTCCTCGCTGCTGCTGCGCCCGCCCCAGGCACGTCTTCAGCTGCCTGGCCCTGTGTCCCCAGCCCCTACCCCATCCCACCTCCCTGGCCCTGCTCCCCAGGGCTGCCCGTGGGGCTCTGCCCAGCGCCGTCACAGGCAGCTCCCAGGACATGAGACACAATGGGCACAACCACGAGGACGTGCTGGGTCCCGGGGCTGGGTGGGCACTGGGTGGTCCCCACGTGTGGGCAGAGGGTTCAGCAGCCACCCCAGGCAAAGGGGAGCACAGGGAGGAACTCAGCATCCTCCACCCCTCTGCCTGGCACCCGCAGCGCCGGGGACACGCTGCCACAGGCAGCAGCTGGGAGCTGCCGTCCTGCTTCTCCTGTTTCCCTTATAAACATGAAATCCAGCTGGAAGCAGAGCCAGTCCCCAGGCCCAGTCAGCTCCTGTGTTTCAGCTGGGAACTCCACTGCCACACACACCTTTAGCACCCAGCACCAACCCAAGAAGACCCGAAATTAATCCCTGCGACAGAACAGAGCCGATTTTAACAAGCAGCACCATAACTGCGTTACACCTCGGCAAGGGTGCGAGCAGAAACCCTGAAAAAGAGACTCCTTCTCTTGGCTTTTTTGTTTTCCCTCCAGCTTACAGGTAATAGCCACGAATGGGCAAACCCTCTTTTAATGGACTCTTAATAATGCTGTAATTTCCCTTTGCACGGAAAGTTTTCCAAACAGTCAAAGATTCAAAACAAAGCAATGATTGTTCCTATTAGCATTAAATTCTACTCTGGGAGAGAGAATAAATCAAGCAAGGGGATTCAATTCAAAACAGAACTATAAAAAATCCAATAATGATTTTTTAATATTAATAAGAAAAATATATTGTTATGCACCCTTAGCATTTAAACTTCTAATCCAATCAGCGCAAAGTGCAGAGATAAATCACAGCCACGGAGGAGAAGGGAACAACCATCAAGCAGGCAGCAATAAAATCCTGTCTTACATCCCTGGGACAGGCATAGGTTTGACAGTCTCAAAAAAAAAGCCAAAATTTATGAGACTGTCTCTCCACAAGCTTGTGAATCCCTCCCCTGCATTCCGCACACATCGCACCTGGGGCACGGAGCGGAGGGTGGCTCTGGCCGGACAGGATGCAGGGAGACGACGGCCGGTGTCCCGGCTGCCCGAACCTGGTGGTGTGGCTGGGCAGAGACGGGCACTTGCCCATCTTCACCCTGCTGAAACCCGCTCGCAGCAGCCCCCCGAGCTCCAGCCGGCTGTGCCGTGGGATGGGATGGGGCCCGGTGCCCTGCAAGCACAGCAGGAAGGAGCCACTGCTAAAGGAGGTCACAGCATGTCCTAAGCACGGTCCTAAGCATGGTCCTAAGCACGGTCGCAGCCCCGACTCGCCGGCTCTCCCATCCTTACAGCTCGCTCTGGATGTTTCCAGTCCCACGCTATCAAATACATGCAAGAGCCTGGGCAGGCTCCGGGGATGCTCCAAACCTCACCGTGGCACAGCGTGGTGCCCACGCCCCCGGCATTCACGGACGCCGGTACGGAGCCAGCGGTACCCCCACAGCCCTCCGCTCCCATCCCTGTGCGGGGGATGCCGGGCAGCCCTTCCCACCCCAGGGCTCTGCAATGGCCAGCTGCCCTCCTGCAGCGCCCGCCGGGCTTTCCCTGGGTCACAGTCCGGGAATGGCCTGGCCAGGCTCCCCGCGGCTCCTGCCGTGCCATCCCCACTGAGCTCGTTACGGATAATGGCACCACAATTCACCCCGGCGCGGCCGGGCTCCGCTCCCTGATGTATCGGCTCCGGCGGCCGCTGCGCTGCCACAGGGGCCGGCACCGAGCCGGGCCGAGCAGCGAAATGCCACGAAACGTGTTCAGAAAGCCTCAGCTCCCCCTGGATTCCCCCAAAGCCCGAAGCTCAGTGCTCCTGCCCAAAGCAGCGACGTGCAAGGGGAGGGAAATGCCGAGGCGGCAGCGGGAAGCAGCGCAGCACCTGCAGCTGGCGGCCCCAGCCATGCGACAGCCGAGGACAAAAGCCATCTCAGCCATGCAGGGAGTTCCCGGCCGTCTGGCAAACTGCTGACGCCACCAAGCAGGGCGAGAGGGCGTTTGGGGACGCCGGACACGCTGCTCCTGCTCGGGAGCACCCCGGGGCCTCGCTCCCGCCGGCTCCCAGGTGCTGAACTCCCGGGAGAGGCTGGAGAAGGCGGAAAGGATTAATCACAGCTATTACAGGTCCAAACCTGACACGTTTTGGGGCGTTTCTGCTCCGCTTTCCCTTCAAATGGTTTGGGCAGAGGGTTGGGGAGCAGGTGCCAGGCTCACCCCCAGCTTGGCACCGCATGGGTCCTGTGCAGCCAGTGACACCCTGGCCTAGGGTAGGAAAGCTGCCCCCAGTGCCCTCCTGGCACTGTGCAATGTGTTTTAAGGAAAAAAATAGGGCTGAGGTGGCCACACATCCTCGGCATGGCCCAATAAATGGCACTGGGAGCGTCGGGCTCACGGGCTGCTCCAGCCAGACTGGTGGCACAGAGCCCTCCTGTGGGGCAACCAGTGAGGCCGAGGAGGGGGGAACTCAAGTCCTACCACCCCCACAGTGCCCTGTCACTCCTGCCAGTCAGGCTGCCGGAGGAGATGCCAGCGATCCGCGGGGCAGCACAGTCACCAGTGCACGTGGCCGGGACTGGAGAGTGCTTGGGGACCTGGCGAGTGGGCAGTGCCACCACTGAGAGCAGTGCAAGGCTTTCCCATCGGGCTCCCAGCAGGACCTGGCACCCTGGCACGCAGCACCCATCCCCAGCACATTCCTTGGGGACCTCAAGAGCACCAGGGCTGGGCACGGAGCTGGCACAGCCCCACGGATGCCCATCTCCTCCACACCCCGGGGCTGGCCTGGGCTGCAGCCTCCTCCCAGTCCCGCAGGAGATGAGCCAGACTCTGCAGGAGACACCGAAGAGGGCGAGGGTGTGGGCAGTGCCAGGCTGTCCAGCTGCGGGGCTGTGGGGACCAGGATGCGCTTCCCAGGGGTCACTTGCAGCCCGACCAGAGGTACCCCCATGGGGTGGGCGAGCAAGGGGGGTTTTGGGGAGACGGGAGGGGTGAACTTTTGAACTCCCAGGCAGGAGATCAGTGCATTACCTTAACGCGAGTTAAAAATAACCGTCTCGTCTCTCGAAATGAGCCTGTCTGCAATTACAGCTTGGCATGTCTGCTCCGGAGCGTCCCCGCGCTGGCACCGTGCCAGGTGCCTGCGAACAACCCTTGCCTTTCTTCTCCTCCGTGCCATCGCTTCTTTTATTTTGGGGTGGG
>VXBT01004168.1:67036-150280 GCA_013400235.1 Oriolus oriolus | reverse complement strand
TTTCCTTTCCTTTCCTTTCCTTTCCTTTCCTTTCCGCACCTTCCCGCACCTTCCCGCACCTTCCCGCACCTTCCCGCACCTTCCCGCACCTTCCCTTCCCTTATTGTATTTTGGTTTTCTCTTTTCTCTCCTGGCCCTCAGGAGTCCCCGCTGGCCTGGCCCAGTTCCCTGCCATCCCATCACTCCTGCAGGCTCGTCCCCACCAGCACCAGCGGTGCCTTCCAGCGCCCTCCACCTCGCTCCCACACCCCACAGCCATCGCAGTTGGACACGGAGCTGGCAGCCCCAGGTGCCCACATCCAGCCCTCTCCCTTCCAGTTTGGGATCCTCCCTGCTCATCTCTGGGCTTCACAATTCAATTACTAGCCCGAAGCCTCCGGGCCACCAGCGCTGTCCCTCCCCAGCCCGGCTTGGCCCTGCCCCAGCGCCTCCTCCTCGGCTGCCTTCCCAGAGCACAGACTGAACGCGCCGCTTCACGAGGCTGCCTTGGAGCAGGAGCAGGATCCAGGAGTAAAACCCCGTTTGCACGGCCAGCGTGTTTGAGAAGGGCCATCTGGCTGGGCTTGGCGTCCAAGCCCAATTTGCTGGATGGTTTTGAAGGTCACTGAGCAGGGACTGAAGGCACTTCCATATTTTCTCGTATAAATAACGGCATTTCCAAGGGAGAGAGCAGGAGCACATGCTGTTGGGAAGGACCTGGAGGTTGATCTCACTGTCCCTGCCCAAAGGGGAGGGGAGCAGGACACGGGAGCACAGGCACGCACAGACACAGGGGTAACACATGCACACCTTGCTGACACCCCGCATGTGCGGCATCCTGTGCACACAGGATGCTCCATGCAAGCACTCACACACACCTGCACCGAGGACAGAGCTCTCCCAGCTAGGACAGGCTCCATCCCCCAGCCAGGATGTCCTGCTTGCATCCCCCAGGTGCCCCTGCACTGACAACAGAGCTGGATTCCCTCTGGAAGCAGAGCCCTCCCGTCCATGAGCTCCAAGAGAGCACCTTGTGTCCCCGCAGCAGCCGGGAGCAGGACAGGAACATCCCAAATCCTCTGAGATGCTCAAAGACCCCTCATTCCAGGTCTTCTCGTGCCTTTCCACAGCCAACCAGCCTTGCCCTACTCTGCACAGACTGGGATCCAGCACCCAGTTGCAGTGCTCAGGACCTTCTCCCAGCCACACTGACCACTGCATGGGGACAGCCAGCCCTGTGCCACTCAGCCAGGACCAAGGGTCCCTGTTGCTTCCCTGGAGAGCCGTGGAGGAGAGCACTGGGCTGCCACTGCTCCTCGGTGCTGGCCAGGTGCCACACCATGCCCCCCCATAGCCCGGCCACCTCCCTGTGCCCCTTGGAGAGCCAAGGCTCCGCACAAGGTGAAGCATCTGCAGGAGGCAGCGCTGCCTCTTCCGTGGCGGGGGAACGTGGTGTCCTTCAGTGTGTGGGGCGAGGGGTGGCGGAAGGCGTGGGGACAACGTGAGCATGGTCAGTGTCCGGCTGGTTTGGGGTGTTTCCCGGTGTGGCCAGGTGACACTTTGCTGCAAGGGGCAGGTCACTGCCACCAAAGGCTCAGACCTGGCTCCTGCAGTGACCAAGGGAGGCTCGCCCAAGCACAGCAACAGACCCAGGGGGGGTCCGACACCCCCGAGGTAATGGAGAGCTGCCAGCACCCCTGTACCAGCACTGCACAGATCCCAGGAAACCTGAGGGGACTTTGTCCAGGGCCCCTGGGACCCTGCCATGGGTTTGTGCCCACTCCCACACCCCCCAGTCAGTGCTGAGCATTCCACTTTCCCCTGGGAGAGCAGGAGGTCCTGGCAGGACAGGGCGTGGATGGGGAAGTCATTCCAGAGGCAAAGATGCAGTCGGCGATGACATGGCCCCAGGAAAGCCCTGCAGCAGGGATGGCCTGGGCTGGGGGCACAGAGGGCTGGGTGCTGGAGGGCTGGGGGTCTCCCAGTGCCTCAGGACCCTTCTGTGAGGCGGAGGGCTGAGCTCCATGGCAGGGACAGCCCTGTGGCCCTTCCCATCGAGCTGGTGTGTGCAGCCCAGGGCCTGCCTGCTGCACGTTCAAAGAGAGAGGATTCTCCTCACTAGGGCTGCCTCCAGCTCACCAAACAGAGCTGAGTCCTGTGCCCAGAGCAGGGGCACCCCAGCCTTGTCCCAGCCCACCTGCACCCCATGCCCGGTCCCCACCTGGGCTGCACTCTCTCCTTGTGCTGTGTCACTCCTTCCCCTCCTTTCCCCATTGGATGGGCAGCCTCTTGATGATTTGGGGGTTTCTGCTCCATTTCTCCCAATGCTGTGAAGCCCAGCCAGAGCTTTAGCGGGCAGCAGTGCTGCTGGAGGCATTTCTTGCTTCCAAACCACACACCTGGGCTTGAGGCTCGGGCCGGGGCACATCCCGCACCTGCAAGAGCCCCAGCCCGGGGTCAGGGCCGCCCCTCCTGCCGGGAGCCCACCTCTCCCGGGGAGCCAGGGGGTCCCTGCACCCGAGCGGGAGCCGGGTGCGGTGCCAAGCGCCGGCAGTGCCGGCCCGGCTGGAGCACGGGGAGCGGCCCCGAGCGGGACCCGCCGAGCCGGGAGAGGAGCGGGGCGAGGCTGAGCTCAGCGCAGCGCCGGGTGCCAGAGCCTGCCGGGAAGCCTTAGGCGGGTGCTCCCATCTCCGGAGCCTCACCCCGCTGGGCAGGACGCGCTCCCGCTCCGGCCTCTGGCAAAGGCACCGGCACAGGGGGCTGCGACCCCCAGGGTGCTGGGCGAGGGGCTGGGAGGCCAAAGACTGTGCCTCAGTGCTGTGGAAAATTACAGATCCTTGGTTGGGTTTTTTTTTTAGTAAGGGTGAGGTGGGTTTGGTTTTTTTTCCCCTGTTTATGCAGGTATTTGTCAGAGGATATTTTTAAGCGAGCTGAAGTCAAGCGGCGCGGGATGTGAACGGCCTGTGCTCCAGCATTCCTGCGGCCCGGGCCAGCGGGGACCTGCTGACCCGGCCGGAGAGGTCGGCCAGCGAGGACGTGCCGTTCCCGGCCTCTGCCCACGGGGAGGAGGAAACTCGGCGCTGTCCAAGAGTGCGGGAGCAGAGCTCAGCTCCCCGGACGCTCCCAGCAGCATCCTCTGCTCCAGTTGCTCAGCCGCGCACAAGGCACCGCTCCCGACACATCCCGAAAGGCCAGCCCGGAGCGAGCCTGGCCCCCGCCCCGGCCAACACGTGGCTCAAAACCCAGGGCCCTGCTCACCACCAGCTCCTCTCCTCAGCTCTGCTGACAAACAGCCAGGCCTCGGCCCTCGGGTCCGGGGTGGGAGGTCCCACCCTGCCCAGAGGGACCCGGTAGATGTGGTCACCTGCTCCCTGACAGCCTTGTGGGGAGGGGACAGCCGGGTCAGCGCCTGCTGCTTGCTTTTTGCTTCCAGCCTGCAGCGATTCAAACCTTCTGCCATCCCCAGCCCCTTCTTTCCAGCCTGCCTCAGTTTCCCCTAAGCCTGGTGTAGTTTACAGGAGAGTGCAAGGGGCCATGGCAAGGTGGGCTCCGCTGGAGCACAGAGGGGTGACAGGGGAGCCCCTCGGGCAGGACCCCTGGAGCTCCTCCTCGCTCCACATGTGCACCAGCCCGTGCTGACCCCATGCAATCCCCTGGCGAGCCCTGGTGGGTCCCCAGCACCGAGTTACACAGAGAGGCACCCCAGCACCAAGGGTGGATGGAGCATCGCACAGCCCAGGGAAGGGGCAGGAGGAGCCCAGGCTTCCTGACCCAACCTCTGGGAAGCCCCACCTCCAGCCAGACTCGGATGGAATCCTTCTTGTTGGATTTGAGGCCGTGTTCCTCTCTCCACCCACCCTTCTCCCACACAGAGGGCTGGTGGCCAGGTATTTCTGGGGTTATGGGCTCCAGCCAAGGGCCAGGGAAAGTGGGTGCCATGGGCACCATGTCCTGCCCTGTCTGGGGCTCTTTCCAGGGGTGCAGCCATGGGGACACCATTCCTGGTTTGGAAGGGTGATGGAGTAACTGCCCTGCTGAGGTGGTGATGATCATCCTGGAGGGACAGGACAAAGGGGAATGGCTTCCAACTGAGAGTGACTGGGTTTAGATGGAATACTGTGAAGGAATTCTTAATTGTGAGAGTAGTGAGGCCCTAGCACAGGGTGCCCAGAGAAGCTATGGCTGCCCCATCCCTGGAAGTGTCCAAGGCCAGGTTGGATGGGGCTTGGAGCAACCTGGGACAGTGGAAGGTGTCCCTGCCCATGGGCAAGGGGTTGGAGGTCCCTTCCAACCCAAACCAGTCTGGGATTCTGGGATTCCATGAACTCTTTAAGCACCAGTGAGTGTGGGATGAACCGTTCTGTACCAGGTAAATCTGGATTTAAGCACTGCAGCACCACTGCCCCTGGATAAAGAGAGAGGAACTGGACAGCTGTGGACAAACTGGTTCAGCAGTTGAGATGGGAAGCTGGCAGGGAAGGCACATGCCAGAACACCTGCCCTGGCACTGAGCATCCCCCTCAGCCTCTCCTGCCCTCTCCAGCGCCTGTAGCAGCACCTGGGCCGGCAGCACTGAGCCCCTGCTTGGCAGATGATCTTGCCCTGGACTAAGGGCACCGTGCCCACTCCTCCTCGCAACAGCAAACGGGCTGAACCACTCCTCCACCTCCTGTGCCTCCACCCCAACACCCACATGCCCCCTCATTTGTGTCAGATGACTTCAGGATGGGAATCCACAGGAAGATCCCTCTCTGTGAGCAGGGTTGCTGTGACCTGTCCTCACTCAGGGGAAACAGTCATGAGCTCAGGCACGGGCAGCTCCCTGCTGGTGGCACAAGCCAAGAGGTCAGTCAGGGGAGAACCACAGAATCATTACAGTTGGAAAAGACCTCCAAGACCATCAAGTCCATCCTTCAACCAAATCTCACCATGCCCACTGAACCGTATAACAAAGTGCCACATCTGCTGCTTTTTTGAACTCTTCCAGGGACGGTGACTTCACCCTGGTCATCCTGTGCCAATTCCTGACCACTCTTTCGGTGGAGAAATTTTTCCTGATATCGAACCTGACCGTCCCTGGCACAGCCTGAGAAGTGCCATGCTTCTCTCACAAAAGGCAAAGCAAAACCCCACCCATTTCCCTATTTCTTGCAACACAGATCTGACAGTGCCAGTGCAGCCTTACTTAGGGTTCCTGAGGAGGACAGCTGAGGAGGAACCCCACACCACAGTTACTGTCCCCTTCCCTTCAATCCATTTCACACCTATGTGATGTCCCTACACAGCAGGACCTGCCCCACTCCCAGGAGATCCCAGCACGTGGCCAGAACCAACTGATGGGTCCAAACGGGGAGCACTGGGAACTGGGCCCTGCAGATCATCTGCTTCATCATGTGAGGGTTACAGGCAGCATGGAGACACAGAGGGTTCTGAAGGAGCACAGTGGGAATCTCTGCAGGCCTTTGGCAGGGGTGGAGGACACCAGAGAGGTAGACACCGATGGGTTGTACCTGCTGCAGGCGGCATCCAAGCCCCCAGGCAGGGATAGGAACAGTGCTGTGTCCTACCCTGCGGAGCTCAGCACAGCCCCTGTTTGCAGCACAGTGGCCCTCAGATTCCCAGGGGTTTGCTCAGACCCAGCAGCATCACAGGACCCCAGTTTGTCCCGGTTCGGGGGGACATTGTCCCTGCAGCTCCCGTGACAGCGATGGGTGCGGCACAGTGGGGAGGGGGGCGAGCACTGCGCCCCTACAGCCGCTGCTGAAATCTCAGCATTAGCTCTAAATTAGCTCCAAATTTATGTCAAAGGCTGTTCATTGACCCTCTGGATCATCCCCTTCAGCTGGTGCAAGCGGAGTCCTGGGAGTACCTGCGGGATCGTGGAGCAAACGCTGCCCAAAGCACTTTCACTGGAGTTGGAGTCCCCGGCCACCACAGCGGGCACGGTTCCTTGGGTGCAACACATGTCAGTGGTGGCAGGCACCTCTACGGAGGCACAAAGAGGTTGGGAGGAATCTCTTCAAGTGCTTTCAGCGGTGTCCCCCAGCAAACACCCCCAGCCCTGTGCGCGGGAGCCGCCTGTTCGTGCCAGGACGCTCTGGCCCCGCGCCCGGGGAGGGGAGGGGAGAGGAGGGTGGTGCTGCACTTTCTCTGCCATGGAGCAGCTGCAGCCAAGCTGATTTCCCCACACGGAGCATCTCCACCCTGGATGGTGTTGCCTCCTCCCACTTCCCCAGGGAGCTTTTCGGGGGGGTGGCAGGTGCTGTGGTTTTGGTGCTGTCCCAGAGGGGACAAATGATCTCCCTGAACTGTCAGAGAATCACAGAATATCCTGAGCTGAAGAGACCCCCAAGGATCACCCAGCCCAGCCCCTGGCCCTGCCCAGACACCCCAACAACCCCACCCTGGGCATCCCTGGCAGCGCTGCCCAAACACCCCTTGGCAGCCTCGGGGCCGTGCCCATTCCCTGGGGAGCCTGGGCAGTGCCCAGCACCCTCTGGGGGAAGAACCTTTCCCTGAGCTCCAGCCTGAGCCTGCCCTGGCCCAGCTCCGGCCGTTCCCTGGGTGTTGTCCCTGTCCCAGGGAGCCGGGATCGGAGCTGCCCCTCGGGAGGAGCTCTAAGAAAGCTGTCACCTCCTTTGGAAGTGGCGTTGATACCTTTGGTTGCTGCTCAGTACATCCAGCCTCCAGGAGGGTGCTTTTAGCTCTCTCCTGCCAGGATTTTCATCAGTTGTCCTCAGGATCTCTCACATGGTGCTCTGTGGCCATGTCCTCACCTGCACACGTGTGAGAGGCCATTCGTGGAGACCCAGACCACAGGGCTGGAGGTGCTTAAGAGAGTTCAAACCTCCCTCCACTCACACTCGTTGACTCCAGCTGGATTCCTCCTCTGGGTCTGGGTCTGGGTCTGGGTCTGCAGTATTCACACATGGGCAAGGACTCTGCAACATGGTGGAAAAGGTGCAAAGACTTTATTGCGCATCAGAAATTCCTTTAAATACCAGTAGCTAACAGGAAATCGCCTCATATAAACAGGAAGGATGTTCACCTCAGTGTCCCCCAATCACCTGGGGTATTTCCCAGACATTGCCTGTTATGGTGAAGGATAAACAATACCTTACAAGGTCAGAAACTGCAATTATCACATCTCATAGGGCTGACACTGTCCAGAAACCCACAATGCTCTCTCAGCCCATCCCCGGTGACCTGGCTGTGATCCCAGGGTCACCTCCGGGTCGGAGAACGAGGGTCTCTCTTTGGCCTCATCTCTCTTCCAGCACACAGTGTAGCCCAACAAGGTCCATCAGAGCCATCAGCAGAGCAGAGTGAATCCAGAGGAGGCCACTGAGGTGGTCCATGGGCTGAGTGTGTTCCACTGTGTGGGGAGGCTGAGGGAATGTGGTTTGTTCAGACTGGAGATGAGAAAGCCTCCCCACAGCCACCTACAAGGAGATCACCAAGAAGGCAGACCCAGGCTCCCCGCAATCGTCCACAGCAGGAGGACGAAGGCAACAGACATGAACAAGAACAACCTTTGACTGGATGCAGGGGGGAAAATATCACCATGGGGAAGGTCAAACCTGGCAGCGAGTTGCCCAGAGAGGCTGTGCAGCTTCTGTCCTTGGAGGCCTTCAGGACCTGACTGATCTTGGAAAAAAATCCCTGAGCAGCCTGGTCTGACCCTGCTTGGAGCAGGAGGTTGAATGAGAGACCTTCAGAGTCTTTCCACCCTCAATTTTCCTGTCATACTGTGCTACTGCAGGTGGGGTGGTTTTCTTTCTCTGTGCAGTTTTCCCCTTATTATATCTTCTGTCTGAATTCCTTAAAAAGCCATTTCACTGTTGAAGGAATGTCTTGGGAATGGCTTTGTGCTTTCACTTCAGGAGCATTCAAGATTGTTTCCATTTTCTGGTGGCTTGGGGGATTTTTCACACCCATGATTGATAGTGTGCCACATGCAGCAGCTACACGAGCACTTAAGTTGCAAAGCAAAGCAACTCCAACCCACAGAAATGCCACAAGTGACACAGTCCACAAAACCATAACTGTGCCTTCTTATCCATATTCAGGCTGCAGGGTATTTAATTACGAGATCCCAGATTATCAGCACACACTCCTGCCTGGTTCGGTGGCGGAGGAATGATGTGTCTGGAATGACAAAGCTGTTCAACACTTCCTTTTCCTTGGTGCTCTTCAGTGAATTGCAGGATCCTACCTGTCCCAACCTTGAGAGGACCCGAGCTGGAGGTGGGCCAGGGCAGGCTCAGGCTGGAGCTCAGGGAAAGGTTCTTCCCCCAGAGGGTGCTGGGCACTGCCCAGGCTCCCCAGGGAATGGGCACGGCCCCGAGGCTGCCAGAGCTCCAGGGGCATTTGGGCAGTGCTGCCAGGGATGGCCAGGGTGGGGTTGTTGGGGTGTCTGGGCTGGGCCAGGGGCTGGGCTGGGTGATCCTTGGGGTCCCTTCAGCTCAGGATGTTCCATTCCTTCCCTTCTGTTCTATTCCATCCTTATGCTGAGCCAGGCAGAAGGATCCTGTGTCACTCTTGGCGTGAGCAGGACAGGAACCACCGCTCTGTACTGACAGGGGAAACCATCACACCTGCCAGGGTTATTTCTGCCTTCCTCCACGCAGCCTCTGGTCATCTCACCTCTGCTCCACGCTCCCATCTTCCTCTAGAAAATTAGCCTTTAATCCCGGGGACAGGTGGTGGGAAGCTCCTTTGCAGAGAGGGACAGGGCTGTGGGGCAGCGCCACGGAGGGTGCGGCTGCGTGGGGTGCAGAGGGATGCAGATCCCAGTGCTGGGTCACCACTGCAGAGAAGGGATCTGCCCGGTCCCTGCCCAGCCTGGCAGTGCTGTCTCCTTGGGCTCTGGGCCCACAGAGGGACCCGGGGCAGCTGCAGCCAAGGGTCTGGGCCAGACCCTGCTCCTTCCCTGCGCAGAGCAGCGCCCATCCCGGGGCTGGAGCCGGCGGCTGTGCCAGAGCTGTGCAGCTGCCTGGCACCCGCTCGCCATACGGGCATGCAAGGGAGCGTGGGACACACATCCTGCCTGCCTGGCACTGCGCCTGGCAGGCCAGCTCAGGGCAGGAGCCAGCTGTCTGCTCCGAGCGAGGAGCGGGCAGGGAGCTGGCCGCACTCCACTCAGCAGAGAGCAATTGAAAAACTCGCTGGAAGGCTTCCACTGAAGGGGAAAAAAAAAAGGTGTCAGTGAAAACTTGTTTAGCCAAATGGGCTTCCCTGGCACGAGGCTGGAGCTGGGCACCTCCCCACTCTGCCATGGTCCTCGGCCCGTGCCAGGCGGGCAGGCACAGGCAGGGAGCAGAGGGAGCTGGCACCGGCAGAGCCGTGGGATCTGCACTTGAGGCCAGGCAGCTCCCCACAGCAGGGACAGTGACAGCGGGCCACAGGACAGCCTTCTCTGCCACTTATTGATTTTTATTTATTTTTTATTAAGTACAAGTGTTTTCTAGTGCTCAGCATCATCCCAGGAGCAAAGGTGGAGGAAGGGGAAGGCCCTTCCAAAGAGCTTCTCCCACTCTGCGCACGCACTGCCTGTCCCGCCTGCAGCGCCCTGTGTGCCCACCCTGCCCTGCCCACCTGCCCAGCTCGGTGAGGGGCTCCCAGCACCACCAGCAACCACATCACTCGCTGCTGGGCCCCCAGAATCACACACCCCAACACCTGGTTGGAGGACAGGTCCCTTCCAGGGGACAAGGCTCTGAACCCGGGGGTCACCCAGCATGGGGTCAGCATGAGGAGTGCTCCAGCTCCTTTTGTGTTTCGTGGGGCTCAGAGCCAGCCCAGCCCTTTGGGCTGCTCAGGATTGAGAAGCTTCTCTTGATTGTCACTGGGTCGTACCGACAGCAGCTGGGGTGTCTCCCTCCATGCAGGACCCACTGGGGTTCCTCTGTGTGGGTGGGGGGTCTCCTACCCATTCCCACAGTCCCTCAAGCTGGACACCGTGTCCCAGGGATGCTCCCACATGAGGTGCTCAGGTGCCTTCCGAGGCCTGGAGAAACACCAGTGTAGTTTTGGTCGCTCAGTTTATTAGCTCAGTCCATCATTCCTGCCCTGGAGCGTGTCCTGGTAGCTTCCTGCTTCACCCCTCACCCCAAACCCGCAGGGGTTTCACCAGGGAGAGCCTCCCTGCTAAAAGAAGCCACCTGCTTGACCAGTCAAGGCACTGGCTGCTTGCAGAGCCCTCACCTCCCTGCACCCCCTGCTCCAAGGAGGTTTCCCTCTCTGCTCCATGACCCCCATCAGCATCCGCACCACCAGCAAGGACAACTCCCCTGCAGGCAGAAGCTTGGAGCACCCCCTGCCCCAGCCTGGCATCCCTGCCCGGGGCCATGGGCCAAGCCGGCTGGGCAGACCCCGGATCAGCCAAGCAGATGGGCTGGGATGCCAGCAGCCAAGAGGCCATGGAAATACACATCCCCTTTGGAGGACAGGATTCCCATCAGCGTGTATCCGTCTGGCTGGGCATGTTCTGTAGGCAGGGGAACACTCAGCTGCTAATCCATGTAATCCTGCTCCAGGCTGGATTCATTTTAAAAAATAAATAAGTGGCTGAGAGCAGTTTTTGGACCATCTGACTCGAGTGCTGGGCTCTGATGGCGAGAGGCAGAACCACAGGAGTCTTATTTACATTGATTTTCATGGAATGTGCTGCCTGGATCAAGGAATTAAAGGACTACAAGGCGAGGGCAACCTGCAAATCGGGCGAGGGCATCCCAGTCGGCACATGGGATGTAAGATCTGATTACCACTTGCCTGGGCTTTAACCCCTGTTTGCTGCACCGTTTTCATATTCCCATCCAGAGCCCAGGCATGCATACAAATGAAACAGGCTTCTGGGCCCAGCCTTGCCAAGTTTGGTCAAAGAACAGAGAAACACTGGAATAAAACACACAAACCGTGTCCTACACAGGAGAGTCCATCAGGTTGTTTCCCCCGTGGTGCATCCCCTCAGGATGGCAGGATCCTCTGGGGCATGTGGAAAGCAGCCATCTGTAGGTGTCAGGGAAAGATTTCTCACCCTGGCAGCATTGGACAGGCACTGTGGTGACCCAGGCGGCCACTTCAGAGGTGTCTGCTCTGTTCTCCTGGGACAGGACCTGCTCTTGGCAGCACCTCTGGGGTGTGGACCATGGTCTGGTTGGTGTCAACCTCTTCCCCACCCCAGGATGACCTTGGGAAGGGCAGCACCCACTCTGGCTGCTCTGTGTTAAAGAGAATAATGTATTAACTCCAAAGCAGCTTCGCTTTGCTCCCAGGAGCAAGGCAGCCGTGGCCGTCAGGAGGAGCCGGGGCCTGAAGGGACTTGTCCCCATCAGACACCTTCAGCTGAAAGCCAAGTTTCTGTGATGATCTCAGGGCCAGATTCACAGCGGCAGCAGCAGAGACACACACCCCAGCCTGCTGAAACTGGCAGGAGGCAGAAGCCAAGAGGCTCCTTGCAGGAATTCACCCGTGGCTGTGGGAGCCAGAGACAATCCGGGTGTTCTGCCCGTGTCTCCAGGTGCCCGGGTGCGCTGCCGGTGCCCATGTCCACCCATCCCCAGTGTGGGAAATGCCTGACCCAGATTCAGGCCTCATTAGCAAGGCAAGTTCCTCGTGAAAAGCAGGTTCTTGATGCTGCATCTGACCATGAGTAACTCCACATGCTTGCACAACCCCTGCCTGTGCCATCTCGCTTCCCTTTCCATCCTGATGAAACTCGAAGCCCGGGCATCACCCTTGGCTGGTGCTGGCAGGTCCCCGTGGCATGTGGGTAATGCCAGACCGAAGACACCTGCAGGACTGGGGCCACTAGTTTTGCCAGGTCAGGAAAACCTGTTTTCCAGGTGAAATACCCTTACTTTGTAAGGAAAGAGGACCTGGCTCTGAACACTCCTCAGCAGAGCCCACAGATGAGCCCCAGAGCTGTTTGGCTGCAGGTTGGTTATGGGGAAGGGTAGGAGAGCCTGGAGGAGGACAAGGCAGTGTCGGGATGCACATTGGTGTCTGGCACATGGAAGAAGTGTGGGGAGTGTAGGAGGAAGGAGAACCTGCCCCGTTGGGAGTTTCCCCTGAATCCTGGCCAAATAAAATCCCACAGGAATTAGCCTCGTTGGTGCCAGAGGTGAGAACATCTCTGCTTGCTTTGGACACCTCTGGCTGTCCTGCAAAGCGAAGACCTGGCAGGAGCAAGGTGTCCTGGTCAGATGAGCAGTGGGGGGAGAGTCAGCCCCAAGGATGGGCTGGGGGGCACAGCATAGCCCTGCCAGCCCCCTGGCCACGTGCAGGGACATCTGCCAGCCCCAAGCTCCTGCTTGTTAGACTGGCACAGGCTGACAGGTCCTCGTCCCTCATTAATGAAGAAGTCACCGTGTTGCCACCAGCATCAGCAAATTGCATGAATTACCCCCTGGAAGTCTGAGACCCCCAGGAAACCAGTGCCCAGAGCCAGCAGCACAGAGGCACAGGACTCACAGCCCCAGCGTGGCTCTGGCTGCCCCAAGCGTGGCTGTGCCGTTTGGAGCGTGGAATTGTAGAATCACGGGATGGGTTGTGTTGGAACGGACCTTAGAGCTCATCCTGCTCCAGCAGCCCACATATCTCTTTGCATTCCTATGGCCCAGGTCTTCTGAAGGCCATGGAAGGTGCATCCCATGCCCACGGGGCCCTGGGTCACCCCTGAGGGTGCAAGGGACAAGCAGAACGACTGCAGTGTCACACAGTGGGGTTGGAGCGTGATGTCCCTGTGCTTGCTGCAGGGTGTGGGAAGGGCCACGAGCATCCCTCTGAGGCCACCCAGGTCCTTCCCAAACAGTGGCACGTGAGGAAAGCTTGCAAGACAGTCAAGGAAAAGGATTTTTGCTGGTCCATCCCATAGGTGAAGCTTGACAGAAGTGTTTGCAGCAGATGAGTGGCCAAGCACACCTTCCATCGCACCGAGGCCTCAGCATCGCTGGGAGGGATGAGAGCCGACAGCCGTGGGAGCGCAGAGCAGTGCTCGTGTCCCAGGCAGAGCCACCTCACCACACACACCGGGGTACAGAGCGAAGGGACTCAGCAGCTGCGTCCCCAAGACCAGCGTGTGCCCTGGGAAATGGCCATTGTCTGATGTGGGAATGCTGGAGCTGATCCTCAGAGCTCCAGGGACCCCAAAGACTGCAGGAACCGGGTCCCCCACTCCCCACGAGGACCAGAGGAAGGCAGCCCCCCTCTCATCGCCTGCTGCCCAGTGGGACACCTTGCAAGAGAAACCTATTTCCTCTCACAGCAGCGCCTGTCAGCTGCAAACCTTTCACTGCCTGGTGATTTAGGTTCCCTTCTGCTCCGAATTAGGGAATAAAAAGCAAAAGTTTTAATGTAATGGAAGCGAGCACGGTGGCCTTGCAAGTTGTTAAAATTTAAAAAGGCAACAATAAATCTGCTGAGCTAAGAAGAGCTCTCAAAGAAAAAGGGTAGATTTGTTTTCTCTTTATTATCTTGCAGGTGATTTTCAAGGCTCGCTGGTATTTTATTTCTTGTTAATTGTTCTCCTTTCTGAACTGTGGGCTCTGTCACCCCCCCAGACCCTGAGCTGGCAGGAACACCTGGCACGGGAACAGCAGCAAGGTGAGAGTTAATTCCACACCTGCCTTCCCAGGGGAGGCTCACCCTGCTGCTGGCTTAGATGCTGTTTCTTACCTTCTTCCTCCCCCAGATCAAACTGAAATGTTCAAGGCCGTGTGTTCTTTCCCAGGGAGATCTAAACCGCAGATCTTCGAGCTGCTCTCAGTGACAGGGCTGGACCCCAACCTTCCCTGCTGCTGCCGGGCAGTGGGGGCTGCACAGCTCCCCTGGTCCTTCCTTGGAGGCCTTATGGAGCTGAGCACACCTGGGAAGCCCTGGGAGCCTCCAGCCCTGCGGATCACGGCTCTTCCTGCTGCCTGGGCCGCGCAGGGCTCGGCCTGGATGAAGCCAAGGTGGGTGTCCAGTTGTGGCCGGGGGTCCCCCAGCCGGATGGTGCTGTCCTGTCTCAAATCCCCCCATTCCACCCCCTCCTCTCCCAGTCCTGCACGTGGTGGTTCCCCTGAGCCAGGGAGGGCACAGCTGGTGGGAAGGGATTCGGGCTCTGGGATCTCACCCAAAGCTGCTGAGCAGCAGGAAGTGGGGAAGCAAGCTGGGAAGACGGGCGATGCTGAAGGCTCATCTCCTTCTCCTGCTGGAAATGTCCTGTTCATGCATCCATTCACTGCTCCCTGAGACCTGACAGCCAAAGCTGGAGCACAATGTTCAGCATCAAAGAGCACAGACCACCAGACCCCAGGGAGCAGCCCCAGGACTGGTCACCCCAACCCTGGAAGCCCCGGAGACATGCAGTGCAGAGGAGGGTATGAGGGAGGAAACAGGTTAAAGGGTAATTGGGATGCACAAAGTGGGTGTGTGGGGATTCACCACCTTCTTTAGGACCAAGGAAACAAAAGTTCACCAGGGATTGCAAACCAGGTGGCTTCAGAGCCACCAGTCTGGGCCCAAAATTTGGTGTTTTCTGGAGGTGGCTGGCCTAACAGGCCCAAGAAGGAGCAATTACAGGTGTGTGTAATTGCTCACTTAACCTCACATGGATCAGGAGCTCTGGAATTTAACATCCCCTATTTCAATTCTCCAGATGACAAATGCTCACAACACTGCCCAAAATCAGCAGCTCCTGTAGGAGAGCACTGAGGTAAAATCTTCACCTTCCTGGACACGTCCCTGTGAACCCCTGACACGCGGTTAAATTACACCATGGAGGATTAACCACACCCCCAGGGATTTATGAGCACTGAACTCACCACAAGCACCGGCAGAAGCTGCCAGCAGTGCTGGGTTTCCAGTCCCAGGGAGCCCCAAGCACCAGCCCAGCAGGAGAGGCTGTCACTGGAGATGGCACCATGAGTCAGGAGCAAGTGGCTCTGAGCACGTGGCACGTTTCCATCCCAAAACTCCCCTGTAACAACACCCTCCATGCAGGAATCACCCAGGGAGAAGGGTGAGGTTTTCACCCACCATGGGAGGGAAGAGTTGAGCACATCAGAGCTGCTGGGCAGGGGAGGGAGGGCTCTGCATGAGCTGCTCAGAGGATGATCCTACAACCACCCACATCCCAGACTCTGGGTCCAGTCTGCTGCAGACAAAACCCTCCCCTGACAAGGACCTGATGGGCAAGGCCAAGGCCAGGATCAGGATGGAGAGGAGAAGGTGCCATTGACTGGCAAATGTCTGTGTCAGCCTAAAGAGGGGTCAGAAACAGGCAGGCAAGGCAAGAGGGAACAGGAGGTAAATCAGAGGCTGGAGGCATCATGGGAGCAGAGCTTGGGCAGTGGAGTCCATGCCCTGTCCCAGTGGGTGGGAGCTGCCAGGCTGCCTGTGGGGGATCTGAGGAGCCAGCAAGTCCCTGGGCTCCTCCTGCAGCGGGTGCTGGGGGTCTGGCAGCAGTTCTGGGGGGTGTCCTTGAGCAATGAGGACCCAGTGCACGGTGTGAGTCCAGAGACAAGCCTGGGATGCCCCAAATGATGGAAGGCAGAGTTTGGGATGAGGAGGGGGAGATGAGGAAGGCAGAGGCACAGACAGGGATGCAAAAGAGTGGCAAAGGGGGCAGAGCAAAGGCAAGGGCTGGGTGGAGTAGGTCAGTTTGGGATGCATTTGAGGCTCCCACCTGCTCTCTCAGCACTTGCCCTGGCATCTGTGAGCAAACCAGGGCTGCCCCAGCTCTGGACAGGTTCAGAGAACACAGTCCCACAGCACCATCCCATGCCACCAGCTCAGCCAGCACCCCTCGGCTCTCTCCTGCTCCGTGGGGTTTGTGTACAAGGCAGGGTAGCAGGGACCTCTTGGAGAAGCTGCCAGAAGCTTCCCCCATGTCCAGTGGATCCAATGCCAGCTGTCTCCAAGACATCTCTTCTGCTGCCAGCCCAAGGCTGAATGTTACATACAGACCCTGGCAGGCCCGAGCCTTCAGTCACATCCCAGCACAAGCCAGCCCAGATTTTTATATTTGTATGAAAAATTGATCAGTGCCTTGCCAGTACTGGAAAGTTCAATTCTAAGACTGGAAAGGCCAGCAAATTTTGGTTTGAAGGCGTTATTTTCATTCATAAGCCGTGCCATTAAAACCTTCAGACACTGACAGTGACACCTGGTAGCAGCTCAGCAGATAACACAGGGGCCGTGCTGCTGGGAGCCTTGTCACCTGCTTGTCCCCCTGCTGCTATCTGCACTTCCCCCAGCCACCCAGCTATCTGATCAGAGGGTCCTGAAGGCCCGAAACTGCTGCTGTTGACTTCTTAAATAATATCCAGAGCTGCTGATTGACTGCAACGTGCCCCCCGATGGCCCCGAAGGACTCAGGTAATCGGTGGCTCTGTGCAGTGTCACACAAGCGCTGCCAAGCAGCGGTGGCAGCTCCTGCCAGCGCCTGCCTCGAGCATCTTGTCATCAGCCATCTGCATCCCACAGTCATCCAGGCAAGCCCTGCACCCGGCCCCCTCGCTCCCGAGCCTTTCTCCTCCCTCGGTGGGGATTGCTGGCTCAGGATCCTTTGGCTCAGAATGCAGGGCAGGGAGGGCGTCGCTGGCACACGAAACCAGGACCGGTTCCCAGCGCTGTAGGTGACGTGGAGCGTCCCTCCCTGTTGGTTGTGGAGCCACTTGCTCAGCCCTCACGGTTGAAATGCTGCAGGGCTGCACTGTCTGGGGCTGGGGTCTCCTCTGAGGTGGGCTGAGGGGCTTAAGGCCGGCGCCATGTGCTCCAGGCACGGTGGGAACATGGGACACAGGCACCCTGTGCTCATCACCCGCTGCCAGGGGAGGGAAACGTCCTCTGGAAACTGCCACCAAACTTCCCAAAGCCGTGTGTGCAGGGCAAAGCCAGCAAGACTCCACCCTGGACCTGTGAACAGGGCTGTATCAAGGAAAGCTGCATAAAATAGGGCATTTATCATGAAAAATCACTCAGCCACGCACAGAGCAGGGGTCACCTGCCTGAAGAGAAGAAGGGATCCCACAGCAGTTGAATTTTGCCCGCTGTTGTGAAGCTGCAGTTGGTCCCATAACACCTGTGACCCCACACCACATCCCAGCTCCCCTGTCAAGGACCTCCACCGCTGAACCCTGCTGATCTCTGATCCCCAGCCCAGGACACACAAGCATCCCTGTCTCCCCTGCTCCCAGCCATCAGGTCCCCACACCAGCTCCAGGCAGCTCCTGTGACACTCACCTTTCAGCTCTCCCCGTTTCCTTCTTTCTGGGCTGGGGAGAAGTGACATTGAAAGCTGAATTTCCCAGGGAGTTACCTGGCTCCAGAAATGGAAGCTTTAAGGAAGGCACCAAATGTTGCAACGGAATAAAAAGGTTTCGTCCACGTTTTTTACTCCAGGAACACCAGTGGTTGGGGATGTGGGGAGAGAGCAGGCCCAGGAGGCAGCTCAGCTGGGACCAGCCCCCCCTCCATGTGCACGTAATGGGATGGCACGAAGGCAAGTGAGCTAAAAATTAAAGCCTGGCAGATCCTGCCAGGAACGACTTGGAGGAGCAGCTTGCTAATGGTGTAAAAGCTGGTAATAAAAGCTTTTTCAAATACATCAGAAGCAAAGAGCCTGCCAAAAAGTCTGCAGGGCCAAGAGATGGTGAAGATGTAAGAGAAACACTCGGTGAGGAAAAGGTCACACAGATGAATTGTCTGCATCATCGTTCGCAGGGAGAGCTGCATGAGGTCCCAGTGCCAGAGCAGTTCTTTGGGGATGGGGATCTGGGAAGCATTTCAAACTGAGACATCAATCAGAAGCAGGGGCAAATCACCAGGACCAGGTGGATTTAGCTCTGGAGGTCTGAGGAAACCAGTGGTGAAACCGCTGAGCTGCTGAGCTGTGACTGCCCGTGGTACCACAGGAGTGGGGAGGGCAGAGGTGGCACCTCCTGAAAAGGTCGGGGAGGTGACCCAGGCAGGCAGAGCAGGGCCTGGCCTGGGCTGGTGGGGAATGCAAGGCCTGGGGGAGATGCAGTATCAGTTTATTGGAGTGAGTTTTCAGCACACAAAGCTGGAAATCAGCTCTCAGCTCTTGTGCTCCCATCACACCCACCCTGAGCCTCATGCTCTGCTCACAGAGGAGGAGAAGGAGGAGGAGAACGTGCTGCCAGCCCACTTCCCAGTTCCTCAGCAGAGCAGCCTCTGCCTGAGCTGGTCATGACCCCTCAGTCCCTGGGGCGGCCCAGCTGCCCTGCCTGAGGCGCTTCCCTCGGGACGGGGTGAGCTGTGCCTTGGACGTGCTGCTCTCCCACTCCTCCTGGGGAAACCTGGATGGCCAGAGATCACAGAGCTGCTGGGGTTTGTAGGATGAATCCAACCATGAACTGCTGGGAAATAAAACTGCAGGTTAAATTCAGCACCGATGAATACAAGGAATGCACGCGAGAAGGAACGAGGATACAAATGTGCTCGGATGAGGAAGTTGTGGCTGCCCCATCCCTGGAAGTGTCCAAGGCCAGGCTGGACAGGGCTTGGAGCCACCTGGGATAGTGGAAGGTGTCCCTGCCCATGGCAGGGTGTTGGAATAACATGAGCTTTAAGGTGCCTTCCAACCCAAACCATCCCACGATTCTATGATGACCCTAAATTACCTCCCATTTCTGAGGGAAGCGGGCAGAGAGTGCAACAAAACCATCAGTGCAAAACCCAGCAATGGTCCAGAAGGCAAAGGGAAGGACAGTTCTGGAGAAGAGAAGGCAGCACATCTTCCTGCAGCTGATACACACAGCGAGCCCTGCCCTCAGAAAGGGAAACACGGACGGGGAGGGCACCGAAAGGCAGAGCTGGGGATGGGGGATGGACAACCTCCAACCAACTGGAAAGAAATGAAGCTCCCTGTGGCTGGGGAAGGTGTGAAGGAGAGGTTTGCCAGCAGCCTGTAAACCCATCAGCAGCCCCAGGAGGGGAGTGCTGGTGTTTCTCACACTGCAGGAGCTGAGGTTGCCCCACGGACAGATGGGGTCAGACCCACCCACCTGTAATCATCCTGTGGGATTCATGGCCACAGTTCATGGAACTGAAAATGGTCTTTGGGCTCAGACTGGCGTTAGGAACCAGAGAAACACAGGATCACAGGCGGATTCTGGCTAGAAGAGATATTTGGATGTCTCTGGTCCAGCCACTGTCTCCAGTGGCAGCTGCAAAGCTGCACAAGGTTGGTTGGGGCCTGGCCCACTCAGTTTTTAAAAATCTCCAAGATGGAGACATCATCTCCCTGGGGCACCTGCTGAAGCTCTGTGCTGCCCTTGTGGTGAGGAACATGTTCCTCACATCCACGTGGGATTTCCCCTTCTGCAATCTGTGTCCCTTGCCTCTGGCCCTGGCCCTGCACGCCTCTGATGGGAGCCTGGCTCCATCCTCTCTAAACTGTCCCTTCACTCCTTTGAAGTTCTGTGTTCTGCCAGCTGCCCCAGCCTGGTTCCTCCATCCTGGCCTCTGTGCTGAAGCCCCCTGAGCATCCTGATCACTCTCTCCACCTCTGCTGTGCTGAGGGTCCAAAACAGGGCTCCAGAAATGTCACCCCCCGGGCCAGACAGGGGAGCGGGACCTCACCCCAACAATCTGTCTTTGCTCCTGCTGGTGCAGCCCAGTATAACCCAGCCCTCACCACTGTGGTGACACGCTGGGGTTGGCAGGTCCATGCCACGGGGGTGGCCCAGATGTGACCACAGTCTCAGAAAGTGCAGAAGCTGCTGCTCCAAGAGCACAGCAGAAAAGGTTCCTGTCTGCACAGCCCGATTCCTTTGCCAGGCACCCACCCATGGCTGTTTTTGCAGGTCACAGCTCCTGCCGAGCACAGAGAGATCAAACATCTGCCCACAGTGAGGGTCTGCAGCTGTGGGGGGATGCCCAGAGTCTCCTGTCGCGTTGGTCACTCTGGAGGCACAGACACTGACAAGTGACTTAACGACCAACTCGAGTTCTTTGTTCTTCAGCCTTTTCAAAGGGCACTGCGACATTCAAGCCCTGCCCCAAGAGCTTGGGAGCAGCCTGGAGCAGAGCCCTGTGCTCTGAGAAGGCTGGGGGTGGTTTCTGCTGTCCCAACAGCAGCCTCGCAGTTTCTTAGGTGGGGCATTCCACAGGCATGGTCTGAGCTCTGGAAACACCCGGTGGGTTTGGAGCCAGCACGGGGCTCTGATTGTACTCAGCCCTGCAAGGCTGGCAGTCCAATCCCTTCCCTTCTCACAAGCATCTGACTCCGATATCAATGGCCACGAGAAGAGAAAAGCCTGGAGAAAAGGAGGCTCAGGGGGACCTTCTTGTTCTCTGCAGTAAGAGGGGGGTGTAGCCAGGGGAAAGCCAGGCTCTGTTCCCGGGGAACAAGGGACAGGACAAGAAGAAATGGCCTCAAGCTGTGCCAGGGGAGGTTTAGGTTCGATATTAGGAAAAAATTTCTTCACTGAAAGGGCTGTCAATCCCAGGCACAGCTGCCCAAGGCAGTGGTGGAGTCCCCATCCCTGGAGGGATTTGAAAGATGTGGAGATGTGGCACTTGGGGATATGGGTTAGTGGTGAAGTTGTCAGCATTAGGCAAACACTTGGATTTGATGATCTTAGACGTCTCTTTCAACCTAAACAATTCCACGATTCTGTGTTTCTGTCTATCAGAAAATGGTGCAACTTGCAGTAAAACCCCCAGAGAGGGCACCTGGCTGAGGGCAGCTCATGGTCCTCAGAGCAGGGGAGCGCTCTGGGAGCGCCCAGCCCTGGGGACATCGGAAGGGTAAAGGCTTTTGTGGCTCTCACAGGGGCCTGGGTGGGGACCTGTTCATGGATGAATCCCTGCAGATCTGCTTGGAAGGGTGAGAAAGGGGTGAGGAGGGTGAGAGCAGCCCCGGGGCAGCCCAGGGGCAGCCCAGCTGTCTGGGACCAGCGCTCGGAGCGGGGATGCAGCTCAGAGAGCAGAACCCTGGGCCCAGGCTGCTGTGCCAAGTCCCTGAGCTGAAGGATGGAGAGCTGTGCTGCAAGGCGCCAGTGCAAACCACAAGAAAGCCAGGCTGGGCTTCTTTGTAGCACTCCAAGCTCGACAATTAATGCATGCAAGCCACTGAATTATAGGCTGGAGACACTGGGAGCCCAAATGGCAGCTAACGAGTGTTGTTGATTGGCTTTCCGGAGGCCATGGAGACACAGACACTTATTCTTAGAGACACGGGTCCCAGAGGGGCCTGGGCGGACACGGGAGCCTCTCTGCAGCACTCACATCCTCCCCGTCCCGGCCCTGCCTCCCCTCGCTGGGGGAGTGAGGCAGGAACGCAGGGAAAGGGGGCAGCGAGCCCTCACCCTCCCGTTTGGGCAGCCTCACACATCCCAAATAACTTCACTTGCTCTTTCCATGCCATGTGCCTCCACCCTGGAGGGCAGAACGTGCCCTTGGGAGGGATGGGCTGTGAGGCCAGCAGGTGCCCTGAGGGCTGGGCAGAGCCCACAGGATGCTCTTGGAGCAGCGGGGCTGGGAGGGCAGCTAGGGAGGGCCAGGAGGGGCAGCTGGGCTCCCTGAAGGCAGGTCAGCGTTGCAGAAAAAAACCCCCACAGTGTCAAGGAATCCCAGGAAAGCATCACATCCCCAGTGCTGCCCGCTCACTCACATTTCTGTGCTTCCAGACGCACCACCCAGCGCGGGGACGTTTTACAGTCAGCACATGTTTGCTGTCACACCACCAATTAACTGCTGAAGTATTGGAATGCTGGGTTTTCTCTCCATCTCGCCAGAACAGAGGCCGTGTGCTGCCGTCCTTCCTCTCATCTCCACGCTGGATTCTCCCCCCCGATTATTTCTGTGTTTATGCTCTCCAAGCACCAGCCAGGCGTGAGCCTGGCACCTCCCGCAGCAGGGCAGTCAACTCCAGCGCTGACTGGAGCAGCCAAGGGCGACCAGCTGGAAAATCGCTGCCCGGATCAGGCACTGCTGCTTCAAGGTCAAGGCAGCCCTGTCCACATCAGGCTCTGGCTCTGGGGTGGCTGCATCCCCTCTGGACACGTCTGGGGCGCACAGGATGGACCAGAGCAGAGCGCCCTGGGCAGGACTGGACAGCCCAGGGCACTCGAGGGGGTTCCTGCAGCGTCTGAGAGACAGAGCTGGGCCTCTGACAAAGGCACCGGTGGAGATGAATGAATGTGTTTGCAGGGAAGGATTTAGCTGCCAATGCCAAAAAGCAAACACCCAAATCCCAGCACTGACTGGACATCTGAGAATGGCCCCAAACTGGATGCTACGTTTCTCAGTGCTCACAACACAGAGATATTTGGTTAGGGCTGGAAAGGCTGATTTCTGAGGCTGTCATCGGCTTTTTGGGCAAGGAGGATCTTTGTGCCTTTGGCAGGCGGGTGATGAGTCTGTGTCCCTCGTGCCACTCAGCCCTGTGTCCCAAGTGTCCCTGACCCCTGCTCAGACACTGCTGGGACACAGGTTCAGATTCTGTCCCAGCTGGGACCTTCTCCCTTCCCCAGGCCTCAGATCCTTCCCTGGCTCCAGATCAAAGTTTCCAACTTTGCAGATACCGCTTGAAAAGAGAATAACACTGATACATCTGAAAGTGCAATGAGGTTTTTAGTGTTGTTTCGTTTTGTTGTTGGCTTTTTTTTTGAATTTCATCGAAATTCATCCTCCTGGTGGGTGCTGATTTTCCAGGCACAGCAGAAGAAAGCAGAGAAATCTCAAAGCTTCCTAGAGCTGAATCAAGTTGCAGGGTGAGGGCAGGAGGAGTTTTAGGGTACCCAGCTCCTGCCCCTCCCCTGCCAGGCCCCAGCTCTCCCCAGGCAGGGTCGTGCCAGGCTCGGGAATGCTGGAGCTGGGCAGGAATCACTCAGAGGATGGGGAATTCTGGGCTTGATCTGACCAGGACAGACACTCTCATCCCCTGGTGCTGCCAGTGACAAGACCCTACCGTGCTCTCCACAGTCCTCTGCCTTCCCAGCTCTGGTCTGGGCAGCTCAAAGACTCCTGCAAGGAAATTCACAGCCCTGCATTTCACTGCTGTGGTAGAAATTGGCTGGTGGCACCTCAAGGGACAAATCTGCAGCAGGTATGCCTGAACACGTCTGTGTGTGTGTGCTTGAATCGACAGAGGTCAAGAATCACAAGAATCAGGCCCTTCCTGGAGCTGGAAGGGACCCACAGGGATCACCCAGCCCAGCCCCTGTCCCTGCCCAGACCCCCCAACAACCCCACCCTGGGCATCCCTGGCAGCGCTGCCCAAACGCCCCTGGAGCTCTGGCAGCCTCGGGGCCGTGCCCATTCCCTGGGGAGCCTGGGCAGTGCCCAGCACCCTCTGGGGGAAGAACCTTTCCCTGAGCTCCAGCCTGAGCCTGCCCTGGCCCAGCTCCGGCCGTTCCCTGGGTGCTGTCCCTGTCCCAGGGAGCCGGGATCGGAGCTGCCCCTCGGGAGGAGCTGCAGCCCCCGCTGAGCTCTGCCCTCAGTGTCCTCTGCCCCAGCTGGACACACCAAGCGCCCTCAGCTGCTCCTTGTGTTGCCCCTCCTGACCATTCACCATTTCTGTGTCCCTGCTTTGGACACTCATGAGCAGTTTTAGATCCTTCTCATGTTGAGGCACCCAAAACTGCCCCCGGCACTCAAGGTGAGAGAGCAGCACCTTACAAAGCAGGAAGGTGATGCCTTAGGTTTTAACTCTTACATTTTTCAAATTCTGTACTGCTTAGTGTGTAACTCTGAAGTTTCTTGTGGCCTGTTTGCTGCTGCTCTCTCATGCTCACACAGACATAACAAAGCCTCTCTGGGTTTGCTCTCCAAGGACACCCAGCCCGTCCTAGGCCCAAAAAGCATAAACAAACATCTTGGGGAAATTACATCATTAACTGAAGCTTTAAGTGGAGAATTAACCCTGATACACAAATGAACCAAATCTATAAGAGTGTGAAGAACTCGTGACCCGGGGTCCATGTTGGGGGTCCGTCTTGGGGTCCTTCTGGAGCAGCCTTTGGCTCCCCAGGGTGAACCTTTGAAGGCCTTCTAATAAATCCCTGCCTTTATTCCCTTACTCCTGTCTAGTCTCTGTTTCTAGGTAGCCACTTCAGGCATCAACGGTCTTTCACCATCCAGTGAAGAACCTGTTGGATGATGAGTGATGGATTTGTTGCCCTTCTGAGGTTCCTTCCCTGTTCTGTGTTGCCACCCCTGTGTTGTGCCACCACTGCCTGTCCCCAGCACATGACACGACAAAGGCAGCAGTGAGAGTCACACAGTCCTGGTGGGGATGGACCCCAAGACTCAAAGGGAGGAGCTTCCCAAAAAGGCTTTGCTGCCTTCCCAGCACAGCCCACCAGGGAGACTGTGGTACCGCTTTCTCCAGGTGCCTCTGAGAACAACACTTTTATCCCAAGAAATTTACAACAATTTCCCCTTCTCAAAAGTCCATCATTTCACCAAAACCCCCATGGATGTGATTTTCTTTAATTTTCCATTTGTTGTTGTTGAAATGATAATTTTCCTTTTTTCTTTCCCCATTTTCAGGGTGTTTTAGCAGACTGCTATTTTCCACATCCTTTTGTCAGCCCCTGGTTACCACGGGATGAAGGGCATCAGCCTTGGTCCTTGGGGTTTTTTGTAATTTTCCCTTTGCTGATGTCCAATTTTGCAAACTTCTCCACATTAGAAAAATGGTAAAAAGGACTGCAAAGAACGAAGATGGAAAAGCTAAAATAAACCCAGAGTCCTCGGTAAATCTGGGCATCACAACTTTGGGGTTACCAGCAGTGAAACAAAAGAAACGGGGAAGGTGGGAAGAAGGATGAACAGCCCAAAACTCTTCCACGTCATGGCTGGTTTAATCGAATAATTAAAAGACATTCTTCCTGCTGGGGAAAGTACATAAACCACAGACATTTGGGGCATTTCTTCCCCAATGCTATTGCTTTCTCCTCAATAAATTTCACCCCTGAGTGAGCTCGGTGCTGCCAGGTTCTGGCAGCTGTCTCTGAACATCCCAGAGGCTGCATCTCTTTGCCCAGGGCGGTGATTTGGGGGAGGAAAGCCGCAAGTTGTGGAGAAGAATGAGGGCTGGACGAGCTGCCCTTTAAAGGCCCTTGCAACCCAAGCTGTTCTGTGGTTCTGTGAAGACACGGAGGGGTCAGGAGGGCACGGGCCCATCCAGCAGCCTGTCCCTGTGCTGGCAGCAGTGGGGAGGTGTTTGTGGGGACAGCCGCGGCCCCCGGCCATCAGCCACGCAGCACCAGTCAGGAACAGTCCCAGGACCAGTGCTGTCACCCTGAGTTTCACAGCTCTTCGATGTTTTTAGTGCTGTAGATAGAGTTCTCTATCGCACTTTCTCTAAACATAGCCATGTTTTGCTGACCGTTCTCTTTTGTTTTCATTCTTTCTCCTAAGGTGGAGATGTTTGATGGATTTTTCCTTTGACCAATGTGATTGAGGGGTGGTAACTTCACCCTCCAATCCACGGTGGTTTCTGAGAGTGGATAAATAAACGAGTGCAGGTCCTTTCTGGGCCCTCGGCATCTTGTCCTGACAGAGCTGGGTCTGCGTTGTTCTTTCCATGTCCAAGTGCAAAGCCAGGACAGCCTTGGCCGGTGGCGTCCAGGGGCAGCAGAGCCGAGCACACACTCACTCGCAGAAGGGAAGGGCAGTGGTGGCCGTGGCCAGCACAAAACCCAGCCATGCAGGCCCTTCCCTGTCCTCTGCAAAGGTTGCTCAGCTCCAAGGGATCTCACGAGGTGGCCCTTGGAACGGGATCCCTTTTCGTGCCTGGGGTTGGACCCATCCAGTGAAGACCTCAGCCTCCATTTCCATCATGAGGGGGAGGTCGTCCCCACCTCCTCCTGGGCACGTCCCTCGACCAACATCATCATTTGCAGGTGTCAGGACCCCCTCCTTCCCCGTATCAGCAATGCTCATCTCAAAAGCCAAGTTTCCAAACTGCTTCGAGGCAATGATGAGATTATTTCGGGATGACAAACCTCCCTGGAAAAGTTACAGGGACAGTTCTTTGGCACAGGGTCAGAGCTGAGAATCTCTGGATTCAGCAACGTGGACGAAGGAGAAAGATCCCAGCGTGTATAAATCAGACACGAGGGTTATTTCTGAGGGGATGTAATACAGCCATCCTGACGTTACCGTAATTCTTGGGATAGGCTGACTGAAAGGAGTTCAGGAATTTGAAGTATGGGTGATGAGAAATTATTTTGGAACCAGCATATTCACTTTATTGAGAATAGTGGTAAGGTGCCCATAAATCTTTCTAGGAGCATTTCAGGTACTTTTATGACTCTTGCATGGGATTTATTGCAGATTTTCAGAAAAAAAATATAATTTAAAAGGACATTGCCGAGCGGTTTTTATAGCTTTTATTTATTTTTTAATCTCCATTGTTTGCAGAGCCCTCCTCAGCACTGGAAAACGCAATTCTGCCCTGTTACAGACAAGGAATTTTGCTTTCTCTCTGCAGTGCTGAGCAGGGATGGAGGTAGAGTGTCTTGGGTTGTAACTGTGCATGGGTAGGTGGGGTGAGTGTCCCTCTGCAGAGCTCGAGGAGCACTGGACCTGCTGCAGTGGCTCCCCACAGAGGGACAGTCAGATTTTAGGACAGGCATCCCATGTGATGGATTTCCCTGTGCTGGATCTCGCTGTGGGAGGGTCACAGAGAGCTTTGACATTGTTTTTAAAAGCCCATTTTTTCAGGGGTGTTGAGAAATCCCATGCAGCCCTGGCATATCCCAAAGGCTGCTTTGGAAAACTGAGCAGATAAGGCAAGAATGGAGAGTGATCCCCATGTCTGGGCACAGCTCCTGCGGGGGACAGCGTCTCTTTTATCTGATTCCACCAGGAGCACCTCTTATCAGTCATGGAATTACAGAATATCCTGAGCTGAAGGGACCCAGAGGGATCACCCAGCCCAGCCCCTGGCCCTGCCCAGACACCCCAACAACCCCACCCTGGGCATCGCTGGCAGCGCTGCCCAAACGCCCCTGGAGCTCTGGCAGCCTCGGGGCCGTGCCCATTCCCTGGGGAGCCTGGGCAGTGCCCAGCACCCTCTGGGGGCAGAACCTTTCCCTGAGCTCCAGCCTGAGCCTGCCCTGGCCCAGCTCCGGCCGTTCCCTGGGTGCTGTCCCTGTCCCAGGGAGCCGGGATCGGAGCTGCCCCTCGGGAGGAGCTGCAGCCCCCGCTGAGCTCTGCCCTCAGTGTCCTCTGCCCCAGCTGGACACACCTAGCGCCCTCAGCTGCTCCTTGTGTTGCCCCTCCTGACCATTCACCACCTCCTTGTCCCTGCTTTGGATACTCTCCTACCCGGGCTGGATTTTCCCCAGCTCCACTGGAGATGTTTTCCAAACCTGCAGCACTTCTGGCCAGAAACGCAACCCTGGAGTTTTGGCTCCCGCAGCCTCCTTTGGAAAGCCTGAATTTGCTTAGCCTTCCATGGCCTTCCTGTTCCTAATTGAAATGCTGCTCTTGAGGCCAGTCACGTTGTGCTGGTGTCTCCTCTGCCTGCTCCCACGTTACAAGGATCCAGGACAAGCCGGGAGCTGACACGTCCCGGTGTCACACACCGAGGGCTGGCAGTGCCTGGCAGGGAAGGGACCAGCAGTGCTGGCACTTGTGCTGTGCCGTGGGCAGGGGGAAGGAGCTGCCTTCAGGGCCTCCATCCTCCTGGCAGGGAGGAGAGCTGCTGGGGCCAGAGGATGGAGTGGGAGGATGGACCAGAAAGCGTCGCTCCCGGCCTGACTCCTTCATGGACCCGACAACCCCTTCCAGCAACCCCTTCCCAGTAGTGCTCCCTGGGGGCTCTGCAAGGAGGAAAAAGTTAAACATATTAATCAGGCAGGCCTGGCTCTTCTTCCCTTTCTTCGTCATCATCACCAACCCCTCCAGTTTTGTGGGTTTTTCCTTCATTCTCTCTCCCATAAAACGCTTTTCATTTGGTCGCTGTTGTTCCTTTAAATACTTATGAGAACTCATAAAACTATGTGGAAACAAGCAGCCGTTTTCTTCCTAGAAAGAAGCTTATGCCAGCAAAGCAGAAAAAAATCTTGCTCGAGTGATGCAGAGAAAAGGAAGGAATAAAGGAAGCCAGGAAGCGAGCAGGGACACAGGCGAGGAAGGTTGATTTTCACATGTTCAGAACAACTGCTTTGCCAAAGACTGTGACCATGAACATCAGCATTTTCAAGGCTTGTTCCAGAGAGCCCATGAAATCTAAATGACAAAAATGGGCTCTTCCATCTCCATCTGTCAATTCCTGAAGGTGTCGCATGCTCCGAGCAGGAAAACACAAGGTGGAAACCACCTCTCCTGTGGCCAGGACACTTCTCCTGCCAACTGCTTCGGGCTGAGGGATCAGGATGGAGGAGGAGGAGGTACTGACCCCAGACCTGCACCTCCTGCCAGGGTGCCTTTGGCAGCAGTTGGGTGGCAGGAGGCTGAAGCTGCTCCCAGCCTCGCCTGCGGACTCTCCCGAGGGGATGCTTTGGTCGGGTTTGCTCGTTAGCAAGTCCTTGACAGACACTGCCTGGGATGTGCCTTCTCACCAAAGGGTTTGAGCAGCTCTGTCCCAGCCCTCAGGGACTGTGCATCACAGAAACACATCGCACTACAGAGATACTCAAATCCAGCCTCTCAGTTTCTCCTCTGCCAGGGCACCAGCTCCTCAGGGAGGGCAGGCTGGTGCCTTTCGAGCTGCAGGGGTTCCGCCCACCTGTGCTGATGTGAAGAAGTGACCCTGACACATTTGCTTCGCCTGTGGTTTTCCTTAGCTTGGTCTTGCTCAAACCTCCTGACACAAGATCCCAGGAGCTGGTGGTATCAATTTCCCCAGTGAGGGAGGTCTCCTTGTGAAGTAAAATCACAGCAGCTAAAAAGCTTCCTCTGCAGGTTCATGAGTTTGTTTATTTCTGTTGCCTTTTATCTAGTAACTGATCTATTTTCTTGCGTTTTCCACAGTGTCATTGGAAGCTGAAGCTCACAGTGGGCTCAGCAATTAGTGGTAGCACAGAAATATAAGGCAAAAACAAGTATTGCTAATGAGCTGACACATTAAACAATGAGTCACACTTCCATAAGGAGCCCAAATCGAGTTATAACCCTAAATAAACAAGCTGTGAGAAACAGTTTACAAAATATGAATGTGTTACTTATTTAACTGCTGTTGAGAAGCTGCGATCTGAACCCTGAGATGTATTTAAATATCTGAAATAAATACTCAGTGTGTGGTTTGTCAGACCGAGGTGGTGGGGGCTGGATGGGATGGAGAGACCCTGCAGCAGAACGAGGGGACCAGCAACACTCTGGGATTGTGTCCTCTCCTCTCTGTCCTGCCCCATCTCCACGTGGATCAGGTAGGGGCTGTCCCACACCAGGGAATGGAGGCAGCAAAGGCTGAGAGCCAAGAGAGGCTGCAAATGGGAACGTTCCTCCTCTCACAGGTGTCTCTGGGCAATGTCAGCATTTTGGGAATTCTCAGGCTCCTGAAGGAAGTCATCCCAGGGTCAGGCAGAGCCCCTGTGACTTTTCATTTGTGGGTTAGAATGCAAAACTAAAGATAAATGATTAGTCCTAAATCGAATGAGAAACTTCCTTTACTTTTTATCAGGGCCTGTTGCGACAGGACAATGGGGAATGGGTTTAAACTTCAGAGTTTGGATTAGATATTGGGAAGGAGTTTTCTACACTGAGGTGGTGAGGACCTGGCACAGGGTGCCCAGAGCAGCTGTGGCTGCCCCTGGATCCCTGGCAGTGCCCAAGGCCAGGCTGGACAGGTCTGGGAGCAGCCTGGGGCAGTGGGAGGTGTCCCTGCCCATGGCAGCAAGGATGATGTGACATTTAAAGGTCCTTTCCAACCCAAACCCTTTTATGACTCTGTGGTTCTATGGATCTACTGAAAAGTCACAATAAGCTCAACCCGGAGCCTTCTCCAGGCTGAACAACACCAATTCTCCCAACCCCAACTCTCTCAATCCCCCAGAGTGGAGGCGGTTTGTAAAGGAGATTGCATTTACCCTGAAGAGGGGACAGAGCACGTGCTGGAGAGGGGCGATGTCTCCCTGCCCTCCACCCTGGCAGTCAGTTGTGAATCTCCAGCCTGCAGGTGCCACCAAGAGAGAAGGAGAAGGGTGACAGGGGCTGTGACGTGGGGGTGCTCCCGCTGTGCCCTGCCCTGCAGCACTCTGCTGCTCTCAGACGGCCTCAGCACGAGCTGGGGCTGTGACCACCCCAGCACGGCCCCACGACCCCCCACACTGCCAGTCCCCAGCCTCGCCCCTCTCTGTGTTCAGTCTGCCAATGCCACCAGAGTGGTGGCCACTCTCACCTCAGCAGGCTCCAGCTGCCCTCCAGGAGGAGCCAGGCCTGCGCTCACAGCTCTGGTCCTTCCCAGACCCTCCTGGCACTCAGCCCATCCCTCCATCCCTCTCCTCATGCTCTCCATCCTCTCACACCTCCCCACGCCTGCTCCCCTGGCCATGGAGTGACAGTCCTCAAATCACGAGTGGCAGAAGGACTGGGACAAGCTGCTGGGCCGGCAAAGAGAAGAGGTTTCAGAAGTCTATTAGGAATAACAGAAACCCCAGCAATGGCAAAGGGTGCTGCTACACAGAGATGGTGAAATTGCTCATAACAAGGCAGGAGAGGCAGACGTGACCAGGGAGCATTTCTGTTCTGTGTGTTTGGGAGGAAGCGCTTCCAACACGCAAGGACAGTGAAGTGCTCTTCAGGCTCTCGGTACCTAAGGAGAATGCCAAACAACATCTACATGGGACAAACATTTTCAAATCACCCTAAAAATAATAGTAATCTCAATAATCAGTCCAATTTCACATGTCAAGAGTCTGAAAAGAGCTGGCTGAGGGTTTCTGCAGCCCTGCACAGTTAGTGCTAAATGATTTTATGACCAGAGAAATGAGGTGCATCACATTGGGCAGGTCCAGAGCTCAGACCCCACAAGCACCACAAGAGCACAGACGAGGCTCCTGAGCTGGAGGACTGATGAGTTACTGAGATTGGTGTCTGTGAGGCTGAACTGCCTGAGCAGACGTCTGTCTCCTCCAGTCACCCACCATTCCTCCACAGGTACCTTCAAACAGGGGCTTGATGCTGGATTTGGTGGGTCCAGACCCTGCAGACAACTGGAAGAGCTCTCTGGGAATGCCCACGCCCTGAGGGCCCAGAGGAGGTCTGCAGACAGCTCCACTTTGGCTGGGACTGATTTTCCCAACCCTCTCACGGTCACTGGGCTCACCCCACAAGGGGAGGAGGTGATGGGAGCTGTGCCTACCCAAAGCTTTCTGGCTGCATCGGGAGCTTGCAGGGCTGACCACAGTCCCTGCAGAGGGTGAGGCAAGGTCACCACCCTCCCTTCTGGGAGGCAGTGCAGGCCCAAGGCACTTCAGGAGGGCATTTCCCCGGGAACTGTGTCTCCCACACCTCAGGTCAGCAGAAGGGGTATGAGTTATCTGCCCCATTGCACACGAGCAGCTCAGGACCAGCTAATTCCCATCCTGGAAATGCCCTTTTGTCTCCAATATCTGCAGGGGAGCCTGGGCTGAGCAGCCCAAGGGATCCACCCATGTGGGAGAAGCTGGTGTTTGACCATTTGAAGTCCCTTTGTTTCCACATACACACAGAATCAGAGAATCAGTGAATTATTTAGGTTGGAAAAGACCTCTAAGAACATCGGGTCAAACCACACAGGGACGCTGGAGTGGCTGGACAAGCCAGACCCAAGCTCCATCCAAGCCCTGGGCCATCTCCAACCAGCAGCAGATGCTCAGAGGTGCAAGGCCAGCACTGAGCCATCCTTTCCCACAATATTTTTCCTGGCTTCAGGAATGATGCAGGAGCTGCACGTAGCATTCGGGTCAGTCCAGTAGGCCCTGTGGCAGTCACTGGTGGCCCTGTTGTCCAGGAATTTGTCTAACCTGCCTTCCCAGACATTGTCATTTTTGGCCTTCATGACACAGCGTGGGGATGAGTTCCACAGCCTGATCACACACCCCGTGGAAAAGCGCTGCTGAGGTAGGTACTGGAATGCTGGATGTGGCTTTGGTGTCTGGATTTTCTAGAGGATGTGGAAAGCTTGCAGGTGCTGAGGAAAGAGCCGCAGAAATTATACAAAACCTGGCAAAAAACCCTTGTGGGGGGACATTCAGGAAGCACAACTCAACAGGAAAGAGAATAAATCCCATGACTGGCAGAGATCTTCGTCCACGGGGGCAGAACCCAGACCAGCCTGGACACCCAGCTAGAACCAGTTTTGTTGGAAACAAGACAGTTGTTCCCAGGGCAAGGGAGTTTAGCTACAGGAGGGGGAGAGTCCATCCCAAAGACGTTTCAGCTGCAACCTTTGGGTTCAAGCTGCAGAGCTGCTCAAAGTGCCTGTCCAAGCACGTGCCCAGTGACAGCTCCCACCAGGCAAAGCTGAAACCACCAGATCTCAATGGCCCAAAGGTTCCTTTTGTCTTTAAACTCAGTGAACCACAGGCCCTGCCCCGTGGCCAGCAGCACTTTCCAAGTCTCAGAGCTGTCCCATCAGTACAACTTCCCAAGAGCCACGTGCTTCCACCTGGGGTTGTCATTGTCCCCAGGGACTGAGGCCATTGCTGTGCACACGGTGACTGAGACCCAAGTGCCAGGCTCAGCCCAAACCTCTGCTGCCCTTGTGAGTGGGACTTGCCTGCAGCGGGGGCTGGTGTTGGGTGGCCCTGCTGGGGAGTGGGGGTCCTACGCCAGTGGTGAGCAGAGACCACCCAGGAGGGGAGGCTGCCCCTGTGGGGTGGCAGGACAGACCCTTCTCTGCCCCTCCACCAGGCCCACCCATTCCCACACTGTCCGTCCGTGCAGGGGGCCAGGGAGGGACAGGGGGACACTGCGGGGCCAGAGGGCAGGGAGCTGCCACCAGGAACCTCCTGTACCCACACGAGGGCTGGGACTCCTGCCAGAAATGTCCTGGGGCAACGCCAGCATGGGACACATCCAAACCCTGTGAGACTGCTGACGAGCAGACACCTCTGCCACGTGGGACTCCTGTACTCGCCCATCTCAACCTCTCCCATCATCTCCCTTTTGGAAACACCCAGGCCATGGAATCAGAGAATAACAGAATATCCTGGGTTGGGTAAGGGCCATCAAGTCCAACTCCTGGCACAGGACAATCCCAACAATCCCACCCTGTGCCTGGGAGCATTGTCCTTGCCTTTCTGGACAGTGTTCACCCAGCACACCACACCTGAGGGACTCTGGCCTCTGCCATCCAAGGGCAGAGGTGACCCCACATCCAGGCAGAGCTCAGCAGGGCTCTGGTGTGTGACACTCTGGGTGTCACCCTGTGCTGGGCACACAGTCTAGGAAGCCACGTGTGTTCCCCTGGGACAGTCACTGTGAAGGACAGAGGCACCAGAGCGTTCCCAGTCAGCCTCTGGGACACAGAGGAAGCGATGGGACTCTGCTGGGAATGATCAGCTGCCAGCCCTACCCCTCAGCAGCGATGAGGAGGATGAGGATGCCAAGAAAGAAGTGAGTGCCACAGTGAGAGGGGAAAGGGTGAGTCCAGCCCAGGGGGCACAGACCACATCCCAGGGCAGTGCCAGGCCCTGGCAAACTCAGCCGACAGAGGAGCATCTCAGGCAGCCCTGGTGGCTTCCTCTCTGCACCACACGGTTGCCTGTGCTGATCCACGTGAGGGGATGTGGCACAAAAGCCCTGAGGCTGTGGAATGGGCAGAGGACAGGCCCCTCCTCCTGGCCAGAGAAGCACCAGGAACTCCAAGCTGAGGGCTCAGAGCCCCATGGTGGGTGCTAGGTGCCCCTCCCCACCTCGGACATGGCAGGTGCCCTCAGCAGTGCAGGGAGAGCTGAAGGGTCAGGGCTGGAGCTGGACCTTGGCTACCCTCTCCCACAAGCTGCCCAGGGGATCCTATGACCCCTCCTGCCCCAAGCACAGCCCCATCCCAGGGCAGGACGGGCTCCAGGGCAACAAGCAGCCCGGGGCAGGATCAGGGAAGGGAGCAGCTCCCAGCCTCCCAGCCGCTGGTTATTTTTATCTCTTTTTCCTATCTGCAACCTGCCTGTTTCCCAGCTCTTTCCCCTCAGGGCAATTTCCTCTCCTGGCAGCGTCCTGTCGTGTCAGGGAGGTGTGAGGGCAGCAGCTCCTGGCCCCACACCATAAACCATCCTCCAGCCCCGAGCAAACAGCTCAGAGCTCCCACCATGGGCAGCCTACCCCCGGTAATTACCTCAGCACACACCTTGGGTCTTAAGTACATGGTTAGAAACAGATCAGTGTGAGACATCTCCTTAAGCCTCATCTGGGAATCGCTGCTATCACCGAGCCCTGCTTCCCCAGTCAAAGATGATTTACTCTGATCTGCACTATTGATTTTATTGTGGGAAATGTGGTGATACCTAGAGAGAGAGTGAGACAGAGATTTGACTTATGTGAGCATGTGGGGAAGGCTCCAGTCCTCACCACAGTGCCTGCCTTTTCTGCATCTGTACCAGAATTATTTGTAGTGTTTTATGCACCCATCTGCTCCCTGCATGCTCTCTATAAATCTCACTGGCTCTCTCACACACACACATGTTTGCTTTCCATGTAGATTACTTATGATGAGAGTCTAATTAGACCCGGGGAAGCCTGCCTACAGAGCGAGCCTGGGGAGAGCTTAATTAAAGTCAATGGAGAAAATTATAGGGGGAAAAAAAAAAATTAGGGCAGCAAGGAAAAAATATCAAGAAAGAAACCAAGGGGAAAAAAAGAGGCAGGGAAGTAACAGCACCAGTGAGGGAGTGTGTGAGGCTGCCAGGCCTCTGGGAACAGCCACCATGAGCACCAGGATCAGGGGCAAGACTTGGTCCTGTGGCCTGGAGAGCTCCTGGGGGGTTTGTGGGTCAAGAGTGGGGCTGGTGACAAGGTGTGTGGGTGCACACAGAATTCCCAGGGTGCTGAGCAGGGATCCTGCCCTCCTGCCCTCCTCTCCAGGATGGATGCTGAGGGTGCAGGAGACCACCCAGCTCTGGATCCCCTCTACCTGAGCCTTGAGCTCTCCTGGTCCCACCCACACCCTGGATCCACGAGCTGGGCAGGCAGGAGATGCACAAGGTCTGGCCCCTACTGTGTCTGTCCCCCAGTGCCCAGAGGGAACCCACTCTCGTTCTCACACAGGAATTTGCTGCCCTCGGACATGTGGGATGTGAGTGATGGAGAGCCCGGCCCGGGAGGGCAGCAGGGATTTCGGGTGTCACCACAGGGCACCGAGGGCACCCACTGTGACCTCTGCAGTGCAGGACACTGTTCTCTCCCAGCTATGGCACTGTGGAACCCAGTGACACCTGGCACCTCCTTTAGAAAGTCTTGATTTAAAGACCACAAATGATGGAGAATCCGCCACATCTCTTAGCAAATTGCTCCAATAGTTAATTATACTCCCTGCTTAAAAGATGCATCTTATTTCCAATTTAGGTTTTTCTAGCTTCAGCTTCCAGCCAATGAATCTCATTACATTTTTTTATCTGCTAGATTAAAAACCCCTCCATTATCAGAAATCTCCTCCCTCCATAAGTATTTATAGACTATGATCAAGTTGCCTCTTAACCTCCCCTTGATAAAGTAAATAGGCTGAGCCCCTCCATCTCTCCCCATCAGCCAGGCCTTGCACACTTCCACCCATTCCCACTGCTCTTCCCTGAGCCCTCCCTGTGCCTGCACCATCCTGGACCCAGTCCCTGGATCTGGGTGGGTGAGGGGGTGGTGTCCTGTGGCAGAGGGCCAGGGGGGCTGGTGGTGCCACAGGGCTGCTCCAAGGGGGCCTGGTGTGGGTCAGAGGCACTCTGTGCTCAGGGTGGTGGTGCCAGCACGGAGGAGATCCTGCAGGGAATGCAGAGAGGGACAGGAATGGAGGTAAGGAGTTAGGAATCGTGGAATCACTGGGGTTGGAAAAGACATCCAGGAACATCAAGTCCGACTTTCGGCTGAATCCTACTGTGCCCGCTGAACCACACCATGAAGTGCCGTGGTTCTTGGTTTTGGAACACTTCCAGGGATGGTGACTCCATCACTGCCCTGGGCAGCCCCTTCCAGTGCTTGACCACCCCTCAGTGAAAAACTTTTCCTGATATCCAACCTGAATCTCCCGAGGTGCCACTTGAGGCCATCTCCTCTTGCCCACTTGTTCCCTGCGAGCAGAGCCCGACCCCCCCGGCTGCCCCCTCCTGTCAGGGAGTTGTGCAGAGCCACAAGGGCCCCCCTGAGCCTCCTTTGCTCCAGGCTGAGCCCCTTTCCCAGCTCCCTCAGCCGCTCCTGGGGCTCCAGCCCCTTCCCAGCTCCGTTCCCCACCCTGGACTCGCTCCAGCATTTCAATGTCCTTCTTGTCATGAGGGCACAAAACTGACCCCAGGATCTGAGGATGGACTTGCTGGTAAGAGGAAAACCAGGAGAAGAGAGGTGTGATGCAGGGAGAACACCAGCTGGGCAGGGGTGAGGGCAGCAGCATTTTGGGGGGCAGGAGCTGCAGTATCACAGTGGGAAGTCAGCTGGGGGTGATGCTGCTGCACCAAAATCACTCAGCAAGGAGAGCTGGGCAAGTGCATCTGTGCAGGCAGCAGGGAAGGAGCTCTGAATGACCCCTGTGGACAAGTCTGGGGGCTCTGCCAGCTCTCAGGTTCAGGGTCATCAGGGCAGCTCAGGTTTAGGGTCATCTGTGCCCCTCTCAGAAGGTGCAGCCTGGGAAATGGTGGAGACTTCACCTGAGTGAGGATCAGAACACCTGGAGAAGCTGAGCTGGGAAATCTCTTATGTTATGGGTTGTGCTGCTGCCAGAGGTGTGACGAGCTCCCCCAGGACTGTCCTGCCTGGGACAATTTGGCATCAGCAGTGCAGAGATCTCTCCAGCCAGCTGCTTGTCCTGCGGTCGTGTTGAGAGGCACAGGCTGAGCTTCGTTCCAAGGCAAAGAGAGAGGCCCTCAGGTGATGCAGTTTCTCCTTCCCAGGGCCTGCTCCAGCCCTGGAGCATGATCAGACCTGGCTGGGAGCGGGGCAGGATGGGCTGGTGCCTTGGCAGCATCACTGTGGAGCTCCAAGCTGACATGTGCCCTCCCCAGCGCTGCTTTGGCAGTGCTATCGCTTCTCCCCCACCGCTGGGCACCTTCTCCTGGATCAGCACCACGTCCTTGGGATCCCTCGAGCCAGCCTTGGCAGGAGCTCTACCCAAAATGCTGGAATCTGACGGGAGCCTTGCAACCTGTGCAGTGCTGCCCACAGGCTGGGAGCTGTCTGCCTTCCATGGCCTGGCAGCCTTCAGTGCTTCCCCTTGCCCTGTGTCACCACGTCCCCCAGGCACTGATGTGTGACAAATCCCACAGCTAAGGGCAGTGCTGTAGGGAACAGTGGCACTGTAGTCCCAGTGGCTCTGCTCCTTCCCCTTCTCTGTGTTCCAGACTGCCAAATCCTCCCCATTTGGGCTGAAAAAGGGGTTTCCTGGAAAGCAGCGATCCAGATGTTCTTCTGCTCACAACATCCAGCTGTGGATTCCAGTGCCATCAGCTTAACCTCATCCTCGCCAGCTGACAGCTGAAGCATCCTGGAGGAGGGCTGTGCCCAAAGCCACCTCCTCTTGCATGCTGGAGACCCAGGGACTCGGGGTCTGGGGCAGTGCAGGGTCCACCAGGCTCTGGGGAGCTGCTCCTGCAGCCAGGGAAATCAGGACCCTGCTGTGTGCACAGGGACGCTGCCTCCAGCCCTGGAAGGGCTCCTCACACCCACAGCTGCAGACCCTGGCTCCTCCTGCCTGGTGTCAGATGCAATAAGGGAGATGAGCTCCCCCAGCACGGCCAGCACACACTGTTTGGTCTCCCTCTGGCTTTAGGCTCCCAGAATTTCTTCTTCTCTCTGAGAGATGTCAGGTTGAATAAAACTAAATAGATCCTGATGGAGGAAAACTGCAGTTAAGTGGGTTGGCTGACTGCTTGCCTTCTTTTTATTTTGTTTTCTAACTTGTCACAGATAGAAAGCCACCAGGGAAATGTACTGGCAGGCCCTCGGTCACGGTCCCTCGCTCTTCCAGGCCATCTCCCCTGAGCCTGGTTAGCTCTGCCTCCCTGCCAGGACAGGAGGCCACTCCAGTCCCAGGAGGAGGGTCAGCACCTGACAAGTGTGAAATGAACCTTGTGTCACCTTGTGCCAGATGATGAGGGAAGGATCACCCATCCCTGGTGGCGCCGACCCGGCAGGGTCCTGCCCGCAGCCACCCCCCGTGCGCGCTGCTCCGGGAGCAGGCGGGAGCCCGAGGCAGTGACCCGGTGGGAGGCAGAGCCCATCCCGTGGGGATGTCCTGCTGGAGGCCAGGCAGGACAAAGGCACGCCCTGGGTACTTGCAGAGTGACCAGGTCTCGTGATCTCAGTGTACACCTTGTGATGCCCGACGCTGCGCTCGCACAGCCCCCGGTCCTGGCATCACGCGAGCCCTGGTGCTCCTTCAAGTGTGCAAGTTTCCAAGGCACATGGTTTGGGGACTGACTGGGAATGGGATGATCATGGAATCGCAGAGTCACAGAAAGGCTTGAGTTGGACCTCAAAAATCATCTGGTCCCACTCTCTGCCATGGGCAGGGACACCTTCCACTGTCCCAGCCTGCTCCAAGCCCCGTCCAACCTGGCCAGGGACATTTCCAGAGATCCAGGGGCAGCCACAGCTTCTTTGGGCAAAAATGATGGCTGAAAGCAGCCCAAGAAGGCAGGATGTGCTCCATCAATTGTGTTGAAATTCTCTGATTTTTGAGCCAGACTTACAATTCTGGGTGAGGCCAATTTGTGTTTCCCCTGACTTGGAAGCCATCAGCCAACAGGTCCAGAGCACCTGAGAGGCAGCATCCAACAGTCCTGATAAGGAAAAAATGCTGAAGAATGTGAAATAGTGGCTACTGGGGAGCTGCTCCAGCACTGGCTTTCAAGAGTTGCTGAAGAGGCTGACCAAGTGGAAGAGCAGACAGAGGTGTTTGGGGTGCACATGACAACATGCCAAAAGGAGATTTCACCGCTTTGGAGAAAATGCTCTCTGCAAAACATCTCCCAAGGTCAGCAAAGACCAAGCACAGAAGGTCAGGCAGCTGCACCAGGTGAAAGGAATTCAAAACTCTATGCCTCAAAACACACATTTTGTTGGTGACCGTGGTGGTGGTGCTGGGTTGACCTTAAAGGTTTTTCCAACCTTAACGACCCTATGAAAATTGACCTCATGGCACTGGAGCTGCTCCACCCCGTGCCCAGATGTGTGTGCACCAACTTGGCCAGACAAGAGTATTGACAGCACGATTCCCCCCACCACATGAGACCTCTCTGGCCAAAGTCAGGGACAGGGCCCAGAAGACCCAGTGAAACCCACAAAGTCTCAGAGCATCTTTGCCCCAAGGTCAGCACAGACCTGGTGGATTTTATGAAGAAAAATAGATTCTTTTTAGAGAAATGTGACTCAGATTCCATGGAAGGGTGGGGATTGGCATGCCAAGCAGAAATGCAATTCTCTCCTCACTGGATTTTTAGAGATGCTGAGGACAGCAGGGCAGCATCCATGATTTTGGAGGCCCAGCTCAGTAATTCCTTCCTGGTGTATCAGCTTGGGCTCACACCCAGGTGATGAAGCATCAAGTGGGATAGAAGGAAAGTGCCAGACTCCAGTAAAACCCCGACACCAAGGGCGGGTGCTGCTCCCAGGGCCCTTCTGGAGCCCCCTGCCCTGGGTCTCATCACATCCCCCGTGCCCTGGTGTGTGACAAATACACACTGCAGTGACATTACCAGGACCAGCAGAAACAGGCCAGTCATAGACTTTTCCCTGAAATATTTTCTTCTCCTTTATTCCAGGTGTCTTTGTGCTCCTCCCAAAACTCAGCTGTTTTCAGACCTGGGGCTTTGTCTCTTCCATTTTTTTTTATTTTCTTCTCTTCTTCCCAGTCTTACCTCTTTTTCCTTTTCGTTGAAGGAGGAGATGAAACCAATGGAAATTTTCAGGCCGTTAAACCTGAGATCATTCCAAAGCACTGCCTTTCTTTTAAAGGACAGAAATTTAGTATCACTTTTGCTGATCTAATGTTGCAATGTTTCACTCATCTCTAATGACAGCAGATTTCCGAGAGCCTCACTGGAGACACCTTCTCTGAGACCTGAATGTGCCCAGACCAGGTCCCAGAGCCCATGTGCATTTTGGGTCCCACCAGCTGATCCAAACTTGTTCCATGAGCAAGAAAATGAACAGAGATGCCCAATGCAGACACCCAACAAGACACAGCCAGGCCCTGAGCAGGGAACCATCCACATCCTGCCAAGGTGGCACCACATCTTCTGACCAGGCATCCAGCTGTGCCATCTTCACCTGGCACAGGTGTGTTTGAAGCTCTGGCATTTCCTGGGACCTGTTTTTAGGTGCCCTTCTGTAACAGTGATGTCTGTGGTGGCATGTTGGGGTGCACTGTGTGCTGGAAGAGAGATGAGGCCCTGAAGGCCGGAGAAGGAGCCTCGTTCTCAGACCCGGAGGTGATCCTGGGATCACAGCCAGGTCACCGGGGATGGGCTGAGAGAGCATTGTGGGTTTCTGGACAGTGTCAGCCCTATGAGATGTGATAATTGCAGTTTGTGACCTTGTAAGGTATTGTTTATCCTTCACCATAACAGGCAATGTCTGGGAAATACCCCAGGTGATTGGGGGACACTGAGGTGAACATCTTTCCTGTTTATATGAGGGGATTTCCTGTTAGCTACTGGTATTTAAGGGAATTTCTGATGCGCAATAAAGTCTTTGCACCTTTACCACCGTGTTGCAGAGTCCTTGCCCATGCGTGAATACTGCAGCGGCAGCAGTACCAGGAAGTACAGACAGATCTCCCCCCAGCCCTACCTTCAGACCATGAGGCCAGAAGTGTGTCCACAGCTGGATGGCAGATGATTGTCCTCCTTTCCTTTACTGCTGAAGGCTCTCCAGTGTGGTTTGACAAGCCCAGTTTGTGTTCTGCTGTTAGAGGGACAGTGGAAAAGTTTGGACAGGGGGTAATTTTGCACTGAAATGTCTTACACCCCCCAGGGAGGAGCACTCAGCATTTCTCATGGGAGAGGGCACCTCTTCAGCCACGCTCCTCTAATGGGGTCCCACCAAGGGGGCCCTGCCACTGTTCTTTGGTCATGATTTCTGCCTGAGCAACAAATACTGGTGCTGTGCAGGAGCCTCTGAGCAGCTCAAGAGTCAGAGCAAGTGCTGGAAATCAAGCCCTGGGCGTGCAGGGCTGCGGGCAGCCGCCTCTCCTCACTGCAGCAGAGGTTAATCAGTGCTGATTAAACCAAGGTAGTATTTTCCTAAAGAGGCTTTTCCAAACTGCACTCCCCCATGCCCCCCACCCTCAGACTGTGAGGCTGAATCTTGCCAGGCTCATTGGCTTTTTAGGGCTAAACCCCTGATCCCTCTGAGATGGAGGCTCTGGTCGGCCTCCACACATCTCCAGAGCATTTTGTCCCAGCCAGAGGGGTTTGAACATGCCAGTCTTCCCCAGACTCCCGTGAGAGGAGAGTGGGAGAGGGAAGCTCAGGCCTCATGATGGTGAGAGGGAGGGATCCCCCATGGATGCTGGAGCTTTGCTGGCACACCAGAGCGAGGTGCTGGTGCTTGCCTCTGATTTATTGGCAGGGCTGGTAGGTGTTGCATTGGGTTAAGTATTAACAGATCTCATGAGCCTCATTAGCTGTCCTCTTTTCACTCTCCAGCTGAAGAGTTACTGCTCCAAAATCTATAGTGCCTTGGCAGCTGCCTGGCTGGTTCCCAGGTTAACCCTCACGGAGCTGCTCCCTCAGGCTCCGCACACAATCCCTGTGCACATGGCGTGCCACAAACCACAGACATCCCAGTGCTGGGGCTGTCCTGCTGCTGGGCAGCGAGGCAGGAGGCCTCTTGGGTCACTGTCATGCACATGTCTCTGCTGTCTAAGCAGAGAGCCAGACTTCCCCAGCTCTCCTTCAGATGTGCCAGCAAAGGCTGGCCCCTGGTGCAGACCCCTGGGCACTGGGATATCCCCCTCCTCAAGAGGCCTCAGCTGGGAACAGCCCACAGGGTCTGCAGGAGGGATCTGCCTGGCTGCAGGTGGTACCTCTCCATTGGCATCTCCATCAGGGTCAGCCCCCGGCCCCTGGAGCAGAGTCCATCACCCCCAGTGACGCAGATGCCATCTGAACTCACCACCCCCGGGGCAGACACCAACAGGCTCAGGGGTCACGGGCTCTGCAAGCCCCAGAGGGGCTCCAAACTGCAGCCACCGCCGTGCTTGGTCAGGCACAGACCCCGGCCAGGGCTCTCCTGTGGTGAGCAGCCCAGGAGGTGACACAGTCCCTCACAAACCGCTGGAGATGTCACACCCACCAGGTCACTGGGGCAGCCACGGGGCTGCACATCTCCAGGGATCTTTGCTCCGAAGGCGCTGAGCACAGGGCCAGGAGTGACCGTGGGACCATCAGGTGTGACCCCCCAGCCTAGGCCAGCCCAGGCAGCTCTCACAGCTGATGGGCCCCCCTCAGGCCCCGTGGGGAGAGGGATGCAGTGCTGCCAGGGCAGTGCACTCAGCTGCTCTGTACCCACACCATGAAATGTTTGGGCCTGTCTGCTGCTGGAGTGTGCCTGGGTTTGGCTTCCTCAGGAAGAGGCTGCAGCCATCTCCATCTCAGCGTGCCCCTCGCTGGCAGTCCAGAACTGCTTCGTTCACACCAAATCCTTCTGGTCCAACAGAGGCACGAGCAGCAGGGACGTTTTGTGGAGCTTGGCGGGTTTCCTGCTGCCCTCCAGCTCCGACCCCTCCAAGCGAGTGCCCACAACCCTGGTGATGCAGGAGGAGCTGGCAGGGACTGCAGGGGCATGGCATGACCTGGTTCTCCTTCTCAAGGGCAGCCCTCGCTCCAGCAAGCCTCGGACAGTTCCTGCAGCTCCCGGTAAGTCCGTGCTGGAAAGCACTTCCTTCAGACCTGTTAATTGTTAAACAACCCTGGGCTTTAATTAAAAAAGAGTCAAGTACGTTACAGGGAGAGCTGGAGGTTAACAAGCTGGGCAAGGTCATTATCTGACCTGCTCCTCCCCTGCCCCTCCTGTGCCCTGAAGGGACTGGGAAGGGCTGTTCAATCCCAGTGCTTTCCCATCCCTCACAAAACCAGCCTGTGCAGGCAGGAGCTGCCGTGCCAGGGACCCCCACACCCAGCCTGACCCCCTGATCCTGCCCAGGATGCTGCCCAGGACAGGCAGAGGGCAGTGGGAGTTGCTGGTGGATTCTGGGCACCACTCCAGTGCCAGGGAAAGAGTTGTGCTGGAGCACGTGACAGCGCAGGTGGCGGCCAGGGTGAGGGTCAGTGCGGCTCTGCAGGGGCAGTGAGGTCCTCAGGGAGCCTCCTGCTGCCTCTGAAGGGAGCTGAGGAAGACCCTGCGTGGTGGACAGACTGAGGTGGGCTGGGGAAAGGTGACATCTCAGGGGACCTGGGTTCAGGGAATGCTCTCCCCACAGTGCAGAGCTGGCTGGGAGCCACTGCTGGTGCTCACACAGTGACAGTGTCCCCCAGAGTCTCTCCAGGGTGATGCTGCAGGTCCCCACAGCCAGCACACTGCCCACCTCACCCCCCTCCGCAGGGCTCTCCTGGAAGCTCCCTTGAGGCAGGAACCAGCCCCTTCCCTCCTCTCAAGGACAGAGCCTTGTTTTCGGAGAGGTCTGCATCTCGTCTGGGAGAAGAAAAATGAGATGTGACGGCTCTGAAGCTGCGGAGGGCCCAGCGCTTCCCAGCGGACTGTGCTGCAGCTCTCGGAACACACACGACACCAGGAAATCAGGTGCACCAAAAGCTTAGCACTTACTGTCACTCGTGTGCAGCTCCACGTGGTTGAACACCTTTGCAGGCTCGGAGCTGAGTGACATCCTGAAGGTCAGTGAGGAGATCAGTGGGACTGCCAGCCAGGAAATGATCCCAGGCCGGCCACGCCATCTGAGTGCTGGGGGGTGTCAGCCCTCGGCCTGATGCTGTTCACCAGCCCATCAATAAGTTGGCAGTCAATACCAAATCTCTCCGGATAGAATTTGTCGATGACATAAAGATTGGCAGAGTGGTGAATAATGAGGCTGTCACATGGAGCTGGATCGCTTCCCTCGCTGGGCCCATGCCAACAAAATGGGTTTTAATAGCCTCGGATGCAAAGCAGCGCAGGGCTGGGGCTGGGCTGGAGGCTGGGCCGGTGCTGGCAGCGTGGGAGGGCCCGTGGGAGGCTCTGGGGGTGGCAAAGGTGGGTGTCACCTCTGGGCATGGGCAAGGACAGGGTAACAGCTGCCTGGGGAAGTGCTGGGACAAATGAACCCCTCAAGCTGAGGCACAGCAAGACAGGCCTGAGACCGCTGAGCCTGGGGGTGTCTGGCTGCATGCAACAGTCCTGGGTGGGAATCCCAAATCCTTCTCTCTTCCTGCTCTGTGGGCAGAAAAAACCTTTCTCTAAACAACATGGAGCTCCTAATGCTCAGCCCTTTGGTGAGGATGGCACCAAAGGAGGGGTAAAACAACTGGCCAAGGTCTCTGAGGATACCAGGCTGAGGTTGGGACAGCGATGTCAAAGGCTCCTGGCCAAGTCCCCATGCTCAAACCCTGCTGTCCCAAGGGTCCCTCATGCCCCAACCCCACAGCCTGGAGCCAGCCCAGTTGGTTGGCTCAGCATCCCCACAGGCATGTGAACGGCAAGGGAAATGGAGTTCTTTTAGAAATGAAACCCCAGAGCATGTTACAGAATCAGGATATTGGCCCCAGTGCCAGTATCTTTCTTGGGCCTTCCTTCCTATCACCAGCTGCCTCCAGGATTCCAGCAAGCCCTTTTCCCAGAGCTCACAGGCTGCTGTTTCCCAAGAAACAGAAAACTCCAAGGTCTTCTGTCACAGAATCACACAGTCCTAGAATGGTTTGCATTGGAAGGGGCCTTTACAGGTCACCTAGTTCCACCTCATTCCACCCCTTGCCATGGGCAGAGACACCTTCCACTAAACCAGGTTGCTCCAAGCCCCATCCAACCTGGCCTTGGACACTTCCAGGGATGGGGCAGCCACAGATTCTCTGGGCACCCTGTGCCACTGTCCCAACACCCTCTGACTAAAAAATTTCTTCCTACATCTAGTCTAAATCCACTCCCTTTTATTTTAAAAACATCACTCGTTGTCCAGTTACAACAGGCCCTACAAAAATGTTTGCCCCCATCTTTTTTATAAGCCCTTTCAGGCCCTGCAAGGGGCTCTGAGCTCTCCCTGGAGCCTTCTCCTCTCCAGCTGAGCATCCCCAGCTCTCCCAGCCTGGCTCCAGAGGGGCTCCAGCCCTGGAGCAGCTCCGGGGCCTCCTCTGGGCTCTCTCCAGCAGCTCCAGGTCCTCCTGGTGTTGGAATTCCCAGGGCTGGGGCAGCTCTGCAGGTGGGGAATCACCTGAGCGGGGCAGAGGGGCAGAATCCTCTCCCTTGACCTGCTGGTCAAGCTGAATTTGATACAGCCCAGGACATGATTGACATTTTGTCCAAATCTGGCTGCTTTGTCTTCCAAGACTCCCTCTGCCCATCTGGAACGTTTATCCATCTGAAATCCCGGGGATGCTGCATATGAACAGAGGCTTTTGGGGAGGATCCTCAGATTTGAGGGAGGGGGGAACAAGAAAGAAAGCAAAGGAGGATGAGCTCCAAGGAGCTGCTGCTCTGCATCACAGCTGACAGGGCAGCAGAGCTGTGCTGATGCCGAGCTCCAGTGCTGGGGTCACTCGTGCTGTCCCCACTCCATGTGATGGAAGCTGCCCCTGATTCCCAGGGAGAGCCTGGCAGGCTCTGGGCAGCGACTGCTCCTGGCCAGGACCTGGGGGCTGCTTTGCTCGGACCCTGCTGGAGCCTGGTCACCGAGTGCCCAGACCCCTGGCACGGGGGGCCCGCAGCCCTCCTGCCTCCCTGCTGTGGATGGAACCACTGGAGCAGCCCTGGCAGGAATTTACATCCCTCAGAAAATAATTACGGGAAGAAAAGTGCTGGTATTAATCGGAGCCTCCATTTAAAGATTAACCACGACAAATGTGTTGCATGCAGGAAGTTTATTTAACAATGCTCCCATTGTACACCCCGAGAGCATGTTTGTCTTCATTAGTGCAGTAATTCATTATATGGCCTCTCTAACATTCAAATCAGAAGGAAGAATATTTAAAAAGTAATTATACTTTTCAAAGTAAGGCTTTATGGGTAAATTGTATGCAAATCGCTGTCTAAATCAGGGCGGCATATCTTAAGCAGATCTAAAAGTTGCAAAGGCTTCCACCGCATCATTGATATGTAATCAACATAGATGTATGATTCTGCTCCTTACTTAGGCAAATTTGAATGGCAATCCTCAAGTAGGTAATTGGTATTTATCACAATGGCTGATGGGGAGAAGCTATAATCTTGTTACGGGTGGGACCAGCCTGTCATAAATCAACCTGCTTGGAGGTTACTGCAAGACTCTGTCACATTTGGGTTTCCAGATGCTTTTAATCACCTTTTTTAACCTTCACCTCATTTCTAATATGGGCAAATAACCTTCAGGTCTTGGAAGGCCTCTTCTGCAGGTGTCAGTGCGTTCGGGGAGATAGCTGAGTGCCCTCACACCATTTGTCCACCCCGTGATGACAGCGCCTTTTCTCTAATCAAGATAGTTTAATGAGATTTTTTTTTTCCTTACTAAAATAGCGCTAGGAATAAAACATGAAATTGATCATTTACGTGCACCAGGGAAATCATGTCATTTGGAAAATAATTTAACAGGATTGGATGGCTCAGATTTACTGCCCAAACTGTAATCACCAGAGGAGGAGGGGAGAGCAGAGGGGCATCCCAGAGCCTGCTGGGGGAGCGTGGATGGGTGGAGGATTCCCACCCCCATGGCCCTGGGGACAGATGTCCCCTGCCGCCTCCACGCTGCTTCCCCAGGCATCAGGGACTGGGTGCAGGTGCTGGAATCCCTCCCCCAGCTCCTGGGGATGCAGCAGCTGCCCTGGGGAGCTGTGGGCTCTGCCTGGACCCTGGGATGGGGTCAGCTTTCCCCACATTCATCCCCCCCAGCTCCTGGCTGTGACAGGGGTGTCCATGCAGCCCCCGTGTCCCTGCTGTCACACAGCATGGAGGTCCCACAGAACTCTGAGGCTCAAACATGCAGCAGAGTTTTGGCTGACAGATCAGGGCACCCCCAAACCCTCCCCCAACCAACCCCTCATCACCCCCCAGAGGATTCACAAACCAAGTTTCCCGCAGGTGTCTCGGGGGGGTCACTGGCCACGCTGCTGAGGGACCACCAGCCCCACATCCCCCCCCCATCCCTGGGGATGACCACAAGCAGGAACGTGCTTCTCCTTTGGGCACGAGGTGCCCGAGGTGCCAAGGCCCAGTTCTGCCCAGCCCCAGGCTCCAAAGAGCCTGCGGGAAGCTGCTGCCGGGCTGGGGTCACCAAAGGGGAGCCAAGGGTCCCTCTGTGCCACACACTGGGACTCCTCCGTGCTGGCAGCTCCACTGTGCTCCCCCCAGCATGGATGTTGGCATTCCCAGGTGTCCCTCACCCGCAGGGGACATCAGCATCTCTGCTGCTGCCAGGGAGCACCTTCAGTGCACCCAGTCCCAACACCGAGGGCGTGCAGGAATCTCTGTCCACTCAGCACCCTCTCAGATCCCTGCTCCTTATCCATCTGGCTGCTGGGTGGGGTTCCTACCTCCTTTTGGGGGAGGTTCCCACCCCTTTTTGGGACACCCAGGAGCAGATGCCCCAGAAGACCTTGCTGGTGTTGCTGCTGGAGAAGGAGAGCTGCATCTCGTGCCCCTGCCCACAGCAGGGGGGTGGAACTGGATGAGCTTTAGGGCCCCTTCCAACCCAAACCATTCTGGGATTCTCTGATTCTCTGATCTTGCAGGCACGTGGTCCCTGTGCAGAGCCCATCCTGTCCAAACTCCTGACGCTGAGGCCTTGCACTGATTTAGGGGAGAAGCAGACACAGACCTGGGAGCATTCAGAGAGGCCGACAGGGAATCACAGCAGAGAAAAAACAATTCAAAATGTCCAAAGTGACTTGAAGAGGATTCACAGGTGAAAGTAGGGGTGAAATGGTTTCTGCTGGTTATTAATGCCGTGCTATTTGTTCCATGTTATTAGCAGGCGATAACGTGTCGTGCAGAGGTGAAAAGCAGATACAGAAACGCGCGGTGGAAATCCATCTCCTCCAGCACGAGGCAATTGCGGGGCTGAGCCGGGGCACTGCTGAGCACCACAAGCCAGCAGAGATCTGAGCGCTGGAGAAATGAACATATTTTTTCATCCCTTTTCTTTTTTCTCTTTTTTTTTTTTTCTTTTTTCTCTTTTTTTTTTCTTTTTGGAAGGGGAAAGAGGTTACATTTTTCTGTGTCAGAAATACGCCGTGACACGAGAGAATCCATCAAATGACACTGCGTGTCAGGTCATGTCACAACATCATTAAAACATTATATCTTGTTGATGAGGCTCTTGCCATCAATTCAGAGAGTGACTGATTTGATCTGCAAAAAGTGGAAGTTTCTGTGCCCTGTTTGCAAGACAGCTGGCAGCTCTGCGAGAGGAAGCACTATTTCATATTCTATTTAGGGCATTAAGCCTTAATCCCATTAGAAGATTCATAGCATAGCCAGCCTCAGATAGAGAGATATTTCCATAGCTGGATGGATTTCTCCTACGACACCTGCACCACATGCTACATGGAGCCATTTGGAAAAAAAACCAAGCCTACAGTCTTCCCAGCTCCTCTCTGAGAGCTTATTTCTTCCTCTAATACAGTTTAGTGCCAGGTTTTATAGACTGCTCATGCTGTCGGGAATGTTTGCCGGTATTCTGTTAACTTGATGCTTGGCTGTTCCAACACTATTCATTTAGGGCAAGCATCTGGCATGTAGCAACAAGATGGCTGATAGAATAAAATTAGGCAAGTTTATGTGATTAACCATAGCTGGGAGCCAGCACGGGTCTCAGTTTGTAAGGGGTTGTGATATATCCTGTGGGTTATTTATCGGAGGGAGCAAAGCTGCGTTCACACGTTGGGAGGACCCAGGGAAACGCACCTTTGGGGGATGCTGGCACGGCTTCCTGAGAGGGTTCTGGCAGCCCTGAGGCTGGGAGGAGGCAAAAGCCACCACGCTGCAGAGCAGGGGGTGGTGGTGGCACAGGCTGGCTCTCTGCTGCCTGAGCCACACGGGAATTGGGAACCCGGTCACCAGAGCAGGGCCTGTGTGAGCTCAGGACACACAACCCTTCATCCCCATCTCGTACCTGAGTGCCAGGGCAGTGCCCCCCTCTCCCCAGTTTGTTTAGCCCAGAGGATGGTAAATCCAGGGAACAGAAAGAAGCCAGGTTTAGATAAGATATCAGGAAAAAATTCTTCCCTGTGAGGGTGGGGAGGCCCTGGCACAGGGTGCCCAGAGCAGCTGTGGCTGCCCCTGGATCCCTGGCAGTGCCCAAGGCCAGGTTGGATGGGGCTTGGAGCAGCCTGGGACAGTGGGAAGCGTCCCTGCCCATGGCAGGGGTGGCACTGGATGAGCTTTAAGGTCCCTTCCAACCCAAAGCACTCTGACTCTACGTGGCCTCTGCCTTGGTTTGGTGTGACAGCAGGGGACAACCCAAGCCCCAAACCTGAGCTGGAACGAGCACTCCCAAAGCTGCAGCCCTGCTCTGTGGGGGCACAGCGTCTCACGTCCTCCTGGCACCTCCTGCCTGCACCCGTGGGCTCCTGCTCATCCCCCCGGCTCTGTGAGGCCACCACAGACCCTGGATTGGAGGCTCCCATGCATCCCGAGTTGGAGGTGCCGTGGATCCCTCTGGCCAGATGAAGACCTGCCTTTGGTCCCAGTGGCTGAGCTGCTGTTTAAACTGGTAGCCCTGATGCTGCTGGGTAAGCCAGCTGTGAGCAGGGCAGGGTGCTGAGCTGTGCCCAGGATGCCCCGTCCATAGCACAGGAAAACTGTGCCCCAGAGTATCCTGCCCTAAATGTGCCAGCACTGCTGGGATGCAGAGCAATGTGCCCTGTCCTGGCTGGTTTGCTGGGGAAGGTCAGTGTGACCATCACCTGGCAGTCAACCCCCCCAGGTTTTGGGGAGCAGTCCAGGCAGTGTGTAATCTGTGCTCTCTGCAGGCCTGGAGGTGTCTGTAACACAGGCACAGGGCAGAGAAATGGGTTTCCAAAAAATTAGGAATGAAGAAGGAAAGCAAATGCAGAGTCTGAGCTGAGCCCTGCAGTCCTGCCAAGCTCTGGCTGTTTAATTTCACTTTTGTGCCATTGCATTGCTTACCACAGTTCGACAGAATTTGAAGGAAAAAGTCACCCTGAGCTGAGGAATGAGGCACTTGTGCTGCTGTTAAATGATAATTCCCATTTATTCCTTTCTTGCAAAAAGTTTTCTTTTTGAGGTATGGCCATTTGCAGAAGTAAAAAAGAGGGTGGAAAAATCCCAGTGCCTGGTCCCAGCCCTGCACCTCCCCGGCTCTGTGTGGGTATCGTGCATGTCAGGAAATGCAGCATCACCTGCCAGGCAATAGAGCCGTGATTGATAAGTGTGTAATAACCCTGACCCAGAAAACCACACCTGTAATCTTCCCCCGATGAGCTCTGCCTGCATCAGCCCCATCCGGGTGTTTAAATGCCTCACTGGTCTCTGAAGCAGTCAATTGACCCAGCTGAGATGAGATGGTGCTGCCGAGGTTGCTGGGGAGGTGTGGCTCAGAGCAGCCCCGTGGCTCTGCTCCACCCGTGGGGCCGGTCACCCGTGGCTCCTTGGGGTCTCCACCCACAGGTCACATCTCCACAATGTGCTCTGCTCTCCATCACATCCTCTCTCTTTCCCCATCTCCCCAGGATGCCCCTGTTCCCAGGCACAGCCCCCCACCCTGCAGCCAGAAGGTCTGGGTCTGGGAGCTAGGAAACAAGGATTTTCCAAGTGACATCAAATAGCGGCCAAGAATTTTTTAAATAAACCCTGAGATCCGCTCTTTTCTCATTTATTACGAAGGAACCCGTCGTGTGCCAAGCCCTGTGCTGGGCTCTGTCTGTCTGTCTGCCTCCCTGTCTCCCCCAGCCCTCTGACTCGGTTATCTATTTACCTATCTATTTACATGTATTTCTTTTCCCAGTGAATTATGTCAGGGAGGCAGTAAAGTGTTATGTATTTGCAAGCCCCATAATCTTTAAAAGCACAGTGATGCATGCTCCAGATGAGAAAAGAGCCTCCATCCAGTATGTTAATAGATAGCATTAGGGCAATAATGAAAAGCACTTGAGACAAGTAAGCCCCTATCAAAAGCTGAGTAATAGAGATGCACAGAATGAATCACAATGCACCTCCTCTGCAAAAGATATTAAGACGTCTGCTTTAGTGCAGGGTCTATTCACTCCAACAGCTGCTTCATTTCTCTGATTAAAATGGGAGTGGGGAGAGCTTTTCCAGCCATTTCCCCTTTTGTGCAGTACCTCACACACAGGCGGACGCCCACGCCGTGCCCGCAGCGGGGCTGTGCCAGGGGCCGCACCGCGGGCACGCGGAGGGCAGGACGCGCACGCCGCGCGCCAGGACACGGGCGACGCGGGCACAGTGTCACACGCACGGTGACACAGACAGATGGGCACTGCAGCAGCTGCGTGTGCAGCGGCTCCCAGGCACCACCGGGCACCTTGAGGCTTCCCTCTGCACGTGGGAACAGCCCCACACACCACAGCGGCCTCAGACACACGGCCCATGCTGGGCACACACAGGGGCACTCACAGCCCTGCACGCCTCGGGTTCTGGCTCCCACCCCAACTGATGCCTCTTCCTGGTCTTAAAATTAAGAGAGCTGCACACAGTTAAGAGGGAAAAAGGGTTTTACCTCGGTATTTATTGAAGGATCCTCAGGTGTGATGAAATGCACATCGAAATGCACCCCGATGTCCCCACCCAAGAAAATGGCCCCCCACGATGCGATGAGGATACAATTATAGGCCTTGCTAATTAGCACATCTATCAAAGGTTCCCCAGTGAGGGACTCGGGTGAGACCCCCCACCCAAGGGACCCTCCCCCTGGATGGGCCTGGCTTTGTTTACAGAATGTGTTCTGGAGAGGACCTTGGTTTCTTTGGGCTTTTAGAATGTTTGGTCTCTAAACTTAACGAAATACTGGGTCTAAGGGGAGTTATTGAACTTAAAGAATTATAACTGTGTAAGCTAAAGGCACAAGGAATATATAAAGCTATATAAAAGAGTGTATAGAAAGGGTATAAAAGAAAAGCAAAAAATCATCATGGCATCACCACCATGGGTGCTGTGCTCCCACTCCCACCCCTCCAGGGTTGTCTGGAGCCACTGTGGGGATCTGGGCTGTAGAGACCCTCTCCCCCCCCCAGTGACAGCCGCGCCCAGCACAGCGAGGAGGGGAAGCCGGACAGGCTGAGGGGGTGCAGGAGGAGATAAGGGTCAGGCATCTGGGATGCAGGACAGCCTTACTGGGAGACCAGCCAGCAGCCAGGGATGGGGGTGTTGGTGCTACAGGAGGGGATGGCAGAGCCCTGGTGGCACCGTGCTGGAGGTACTGAACGCACAGAGGAGGGAAATGCCCTGCTGCAACGCCTGGGACGGCTCTCCAGTGGCCTGGCATGGACCCATGGCTGTGTTATCCACCAGCAAGTGTTTGATGCCATTGCTAAAGCTTGAGACACCACCTGGGAGCATCACCCAAGACACCAGCCAAGTGCTGGGCTCTGCCCTGGGGTCACGAGTGGCAAGGGAACAAACCCACACCACGGGGATGGTGAGGTGCTGGTGCAGTTTGCAACCAGCCCGGCAGTGCCAGCCCAGCCTTTGCCACGAGTCCTGCGGGTTCCAGGGCAGGAGCGTGGGCAGGCAGGACCGAGGTCTGAGCCAGGGGCTCTTGGTGCACCAGAGAGGGCTCTGGCCATGCTGAGGGGCTGTGGGCACAGCCAAATGAGCTGTGTGCTCCTCCACACCCATGGCTTAGAAGTCGGGGGGCTGCAAGCTCGTGATGCTGAGGGTCTTCCTGAGACACCTCTCACTCGCAAGGCCTGTCCCCATCTCACTGCTTCCACAGGACACAGCACAACATGGACCAGCCTCTCCAGGCGCACATTATTAACCACAGCAACCCTGCTTAGACCCTGGTCATAGCAAGAGCAGGAGATGAGACAAACACCAGGAGCAGGCAGCCTGATAGCAGCTAACAGCCATAACCAGCTGGGATATTCCACCTGTGGCCAGCTTAGTCTTATTTCTGTTTACCAAAGACACACTCAAGGGTAAATCATTCTGCCCTGCCCACTGTGGGCTTTTACACCTTCCCCACTAGCACCTGGAGAGCGCTGGTGCTGCAGGAGCTGGGGAGCAAAGCCTGGTTCATCCCCGTAACTCCCCATCCCTGGCACTGTGGATGCATCGCTGGCCCGAGCTCTGCTGGCCCTCTCCCTCCCCCTGCTCCTCCACATTTCTTCCTCAGGTTTTGGAAGCAGCAGGCAGGAAGAGCAGATGGGCACTGGTGATGAGAAAAGTGCCTCTGGCTGCAGCAGGGAATGAGCCCGGGGAGTGAAAAGCCCCCTGGCAAGGGGGAGAGGGCTGGGGAGCAGCAGGGGACTGAGAGCGAACGGTGCCACGTCGGGGCCTTGCACCCACCAGCCGCTGTTCCCCCGCTGCCCCCAGTGCCCCGGCAGCTGCTGCTGGGCTCCCACAAGACTTGTGCAACAAGCAGGGCAGAGGAAGCCACCGAGGAGAGCTGCCCTGATGACAAACCCCAGAGCAACGCCAGAGCCAGGTGAGAAATAGAAGCACAACTGTGTGTTGGCACAGGGCAAAGCGAAAGCTGGACGAGCTGCGGACGGGCACAGCCCAGGCTCAACCCAGCACTGCCACATCCCAGGGCAGTGGTGGAGTCACCATCCCTGCAAGTGTTCAAAAAACAAGTGGAAGTAGCACTTTGTCATTTGGTTTAGTGGGCACTGGGGAATTCGGGCAAAGGTTGGAATTGATGATCTTTTGGGCATTTTCCAGCCCTAATGATTCTGTGGCTCTGGTTCTATCCCCACACTGGCTCTGCCTGCCTGCTCTGGGCCAGGGGGGCGGGCAGGGCACGCAGGAGCCCATACTGGGCTGGCCATCAGCTGCATGGCACAGGCAGCACGGGAGCACCCAGTTCTGGGAGGCTCCACAGGCAGCAGCAGAGGTGGGCTGATCCCAGTGTGGGGATGGTGGGGAGGGAGCTGGGGAGATGGGAAGGGCTCCAGTTGACTCCTCTGTGGGGCACAGCCGAGGCAGGGCAGCTGGTTTCTCCTCCTTGCCTTGCCAGGGGGGTTTGAGGTGGCATGAAAAAGGGTTTTCCCCATTTGCCAGCTTTTGTGATGCCCAGGACAAGTGTTTCTTTGTGGTGACACAGAAGCACAAAGACCTTCCCCAGGGAGGCACCTGGGCAGGTGGATGGTGAGTGCAGGCCAGACTCCCCCAGACACCTCGTGAATCACTAAACTGGTGCCACAGAGCAGCATCCTGGGGCCACCCCTGGGGCCTGGGGCCGAGCTCCACAGGGGGATGCTCCAGGAGCACTTTCCCTGCTGAGTTCAGTTTTGTGAGTTGAACAGCCCTCACAGGAGCATAATTTTGGGTGCCAGCCTACCAAAGCTCTTGGTCAGGTTTAAAGCTGAGGGCCTTGCCAGGAGAAAAGCACCTGTGTCCTGGTGAGGGACACTAATGTGACAGGAATGGACATCTCCACTCCAATTCCAGGTGCCACCCCGTACGCCAAGGCCAAGTTTGCTGCCCTCAGTTGTCCCCGTGGTCCCTGCTGAGCCATCATCTTTGTGCCATGCTCTCAGGGTGTGACACGGTTCTCCAGAGCTTCTCAGCCTCTCTCCAGGCTGCTCCCCAGCCTCACTCTCTGGGTGTCCCAGGCCATTTCCCATCATCCTGGGCTTGGTCTGTCTGCAGGTCCTGTGGAGAGGCTGCACTGGGGGGAACGAAATGCAGCCTGTGAGCAGCCAAGGGCTGAAGGGACAGAGAAGGGAGAAGCCCAGAGTGGATGAGGAAAACCAGGGGGAGGAAGCAGCTAATGTAGTGTCCACAAAGCTCCTGAAGATGGCTCAACATCCGTGGGGTCTGGTTGTGCGTGGTCCCCCTGAGGTGCTGAGCAGCTGCAGCGCCAGTGCCTCCCCAGGCCCCGAAATGCTCCATGCCTGCAGTGGGTCCGTGAGCTCCCAGCATCAGCCATGACCAAGCTGGAACACAAGGCTTGTAAATCCTGGGGAGATGGGTGAAGATCTGGCAGGTGATCAGAGGGCTGCAGCTGGAGAGTCAAACAGGAGCAGTGTGACAGCACTGACAACAGGATGTGTGCAGGGCACCAAGGCTCCCCGCGGCCGCCTCTCGCGTGTGTGTGCCACCAGCAGCGAGCACTGACCCTGCCAGGCCCCTCGGCACTCTCGGGAGCCACCACCAGCACAAAACCCCGGACACACCGGGCAGGAGGCTGCCATCGCCACTGGCACCTCCGAGCTCGTTGCCAGATGCCCAGGAAAAGGCAGCGAGGCCTCAGCAGGGAGCTTCGGCACCGCGTCTGCTGCTGCCTGCCAAAATTAACATCACTGACAAAAGGCATGATCCTGAAATTGCACCACCAAACAGATGGATTGCTGGAGTATGGGAGGCCTCGTAATGGAAAAGATGAGTAATTCAAGGAGAGAGCGGAGTGCCAGCGATCCAAGTGCTTGGCTGCTGCAGCAGGCTGGGAACCTGGAGTGCTGCCTGTCGCAGGGCTGGGCTCCTCCGGCTCTCCGGCAAATCCTGCCGGGACGGTGCTCGTGGGTTCCTGCCGGCCACCAGCACTGGGGACACGGCGTGGGGCACGGTGCCACGGCCGGCGGTGCTGGCTCATGCTGGAGGGGTGGCTCTGGCGCTGGGGACACACGGTGCCACGGCAGCCCTGCCCACGCTGCCCCAAGGAGAGCTGTGGCACTGGCGTGGGCTTTGAGACAACCCCGGAGGTGCTGTGCTGCAAGGATGGCTCCAGAGCCCTGGCCATTCCCGCTGCAGAAAGCCAGGAATATGCAGAATATCCAGGCAGCTTCTGTCCAGCAGGGGAAAGGGGGGAAATAGGAGTGCCTTTAAAGCTCCGCTTCAAACATGGCAATGAAATGTGTCCCAAAAAGGCTGAGCTCCGATTCTCAGCAAAACCCTCACCCTGAGCCCCGTGAGGGCTGGCTCATTCCTTCCCTATGAAGTGACTCACGGGAGGATCCGAGAAAGTCTGACTTTCTTCTGACACTCAAGAGCCAGATGGATGAGAAAAGGGACATGCTCCCTCCTCTAACTACTGCTGCCCTTGCTGTCCAGGAGCATCCCTGTGCAGCCCATGGGGTTTTGCCAGGGGCTGGGATCCATCGCCCGGTGCTCATGGATCACACAGATCCTGCCAGCACAGCTACTGCTTCTACAGTCAGGGCAGAAAAACAGGCACAGCCCCTCTAAAACAGCCAGGACCTCACCTTGTTGCCACCCCACAGCTCTCCCTGCCCTGTCATTAGACCTGGGATCATTAATTATTCTTTTTCTTTTTTAAGTACAAATGTACTGAAATCATCCACTTGTCAGTGCTATGACTGTGGTGATGCAAATGTGACCCAGCAGGCTTGTACTGGGCACTGAAATTTAAATTAATGGGAAAAAATGAGCTTGCTGGGTTTTTGGCAGAAGATCTGGGCTGTTGGTGTTGTCCAGTGCCCTGAGGCCGTGCTGGGTCCCACAGGGACACCAGGACCAGGGCACGGCTGCACCTCCAGCGTGGCTGGACATGGAGTCACCCTGCAGCAAACACTGCTGGGCCCGTCCAGCTCAGCTCCCTGCAAGTCCCGTCTGACACGCTGGGGGAGAGTTTAGGCGGTTCAACATTTCAGCGTCTGGAAAAAGAGGCAGGAAAAGGAGGGAGGGAGGCGTAAATCAGCCCCAGCCTAAGGCCCCTTATCTCGGAATGACGCCCTGCAGTCCGTGAGGGCTGATCCATCCCCAGGCACGGATCCTGCTGCAGGAGCACCGGGATTAGATGGGCTCTGCTGTGCCCTGCTGCTCCTGCTCCTCTCCAGGCCCCAGCCACAGGACTGTGGGGTGGCACCGGGGTCCAGGCAGAGCAGAGCTCCGGGCTGGCTGCCCCAGGGTGCAGGTGCTGCCCACTGCATCCTCCCGTGGGTCAGCAGGTGCTGAGTTACAGAGGCGCAGCCGTGCGTGGGGCAGCACCCAGCGGCTGTGGGGGGCGGCTGAGCAGGGCAATGCGGGTGCTGCAGCCCCCCACCCACCAGCCAGAGCATTCTGGGGCCGGGGCAGTGCTGGGTGCTGCAGAAAGCAGCGTGGTTGGCATCGGCCCCGCTGGCTGTGCGTGCATCCAGCGCCTTTTCATGGGCTGTGCGTTATTTAATGCGACTTATTCACTGCCCGGGTTTGGGCTGGTTTCTCTGTCTGTGGGGTTGGAAGGGGACCGGGCTTTGCTCGGGTCCTGCCTCCCTGGGCAGGGCGGGGGGACAGCAGCACCTTTGGGGTCCTCTAAACCCCCCACAGACGGGAAGCAGGAGATGAGGAGCCCCGTGAACAGGAACAGCGTGGATGGGAGAGAGCAGAGAGGGTGAGCACGTGTGGTTCCCCCAGCTCTGGTGCGGAGGAGGGGAGGGCACGGGGCAGAAAGGACTCGGGGACATCACTCCCGACACCCCAACATGACACTGTGTGCTTTCCAGAGACTGCGAGGGGACAGGGACTAACAGTGCCCTCCCACCCACCGCTGCGAGGGAAAGGTAAGTGCATGTGAGCGCCGCAGAGCAAAACCAAGCCCTATATGTTTAAACTGGCAAGTTCTGTGTTTGTCATCGAGCTGTAAAATGATACCCGAACAGATGAGGACAGGAACTTCTTGGAAGGCTCAAGCACAGACAGCAGGAGTGGGGGAATAGCATTTTGCTTTATTTCTTTACATGCAATCCAAGCTTCTTCTTTTTTTTTTTTTTTTCTTGCAGTGTTATATTTTTCTATCCAAAAATGGTTATGAGTCTGCCAGCTCTCAGAGGCAGCACTGAGGGCTTGTCTGACACACCGGGGCCAAGGGCTCCGGCTGGGACGCAGCAAAAGGCACAGCAATAAACCCTGGCCTGGAGGGTTAATGAGAAAGCAGAACACGATGGGAGCACTGTGAGTGCGTGTGCAGTGTGTGCAGGCAGTGTCAGAGCTCACAGCCCACACCCATCTCCAGCTGATGGGCCGCACGGACACGCAGGGGTCGTTGGAGATGCAGATGATGCTGAGCTGCAGGCTGGGTTTGTGCTGCGCTGTAGGAGAGCATGTGCTCAAAGCAGCAGCTCCTGTTTGTCACCAGCACACAGTACCTGTTCCAGTGGGTGGATAATTTTAGGTGAATGAGAAAACGCTGCTTTTTCTTTGGGTTCAAGCCATGTGCTGGGCGAGATGATGCTCACAGCGGGGCCTTCTCTCGGGTGCTGCGTGGTAGGGACGCAGCCACTTCCCCCGGCACGTGCTCCGCGGGTTATTTATCGAGCAGAGGTGGTGCCTCGCTCGTCTGGATGCGGGGTACGAGGGCAGGGGGCGGGGTGTGCACACAGCAAACGCCGAGTTTCTCTCTGCGATGCTGTGACTGTCAGGAGACAGAGCACGGAGTGACAGGATGCACGTGAGCTCCTGGTAATTTTAAGGATGCTCTTTTTTAGTTTAAATTAGGGGAAAATCCTGAGCAAAATCCTTAACAAAGCCAGAAAGGTTTATTCTCCAGTCATTCTCTGAGATGCCAGCCAGCCTCTGAGCTACATTTCAGCTCTCGGTCTGTCTTGAGGCATCACAAATGTCTGAACAACAACTGGGGTGTCCCCAGGGGAGCATCAGAGATTGACCTGGGCTCTGGGCACTGACTCAACGTGGTCTCTTGCACTTTCCTTCTTTCCCCCAAACAGACAGCCCTCAGAGAAGGGTGGGTGGGCTCAGAGAGGGCAGAGACCACATTCACTGCTCAGGGCATCAGCAAGGATCTGCCCTGCTGCAGGGGTCCTTCACCCAGCCCTGGCTGGGGGTGCCAGCCTGAAGGCAGCTGAGCTCTGACCCTCTCAGGGACACTGCTCTGGTGCTTTATGGCCATCGCCGTGCCCCAGTGCAGCACAGATTGTCCCGGGGGGGTCACAGCCTGCCCAGCTCCACGGCCTCCATCGAGGAAGGCTAGTGCAGGTTTCTCACCCCTGAGGGTTCTCCTGGGGGCACACCTCATCTTGTGTTATGTTTGGGAGGGAAGGGCTGGGAAACCTGAGCTCCTGGAGTCAGGAGGGCTGCAAGAGCACCTGGATTGGAAGAAAATATCAGTACTGGTGGAACAGCAGTGCTCCAAGGGGAGCCCAGGCTGTGGCTCCCATGCTGTCCCAGAGTCTTCCTTCACAGACGGATATCTGAGCACCCACAAACACAGGCACAAAGGGAGGCCATGAGGGAAAGCTCAGTGCATCCAGGGCTCCCAGCATTGTCACAGGGGTGACACTGAGGGGACATCACGGAGACCGTGAAGAGTTCATGGTCAGCTGGTGTGTTACAGATTGATGGGGACCTGAGATGGCCAGTGTCCGGAGGCTTTGAGGATCACAGGCTGGGGTGCTGTCACAAGAGGGCCACACCAGCTCTTTGGACCCTGTTGTGACAGCCCAGACACGCTGGTCCCTCTGGCTGTGCCAGCTCTCACAGGTGGTGTCTCAGGAGGGACGTGCTGGTCTCTGTGCTCCAGGTCAGCCTGGGGCTGTGGGAAAAGCCCTCATTCCCCACCCTGCTGCTCTGTCCACACAGCCACGTGTTGGTCCAGGTAAGGGGGCCAACAGTCCAGGTGGCTTCCAGGTTGCTGGGGCCCTTCGTACCTCTCAAAAGCACGCTGGGAATGAGGGGCCGGGCGCAGCAGCCCTCCATCCCACCCTGGCTGCACCATCCCCACCCGCCCTGCGCAGCCCAGCGTGGTGCCCAGGGGCCGGGAGAAGTGGAGCACCACAAGTAGGGCAGTGTGCTGGCCGTGGGGCAGGGACAGCCAGGGGCTGGGTGCTCAAAAGCCCTGACACGCCTGGGCTTGAAGCCAGGGCACGGTGTCCTGCCCTCGCCCTGCTCAGCCCGAGGCAGACAGGGATCAGCAGGGCGGGAGCTCTCCGCTGTCCTGGTCATCGTCGGGTCCAGAGGGACTGTTCCAGCCCCAGGGTTTGAAAAGCCTCCAGGGAACTGAACGGGAACAATTAAAAATGTGTCACCGGGAGCCACAGAACGCCACAAACTGCTGGGCAGGGTCACAAAAACCCAGTTCAGCGACCCCGTGGCATTGCACCTCCCTGCCCGGTGCAGTGGGATCGCTGGTGGTGACAGGGGTCCCACGTGGGTGTCTGTGCATGTGTGCCCCCTCTCCCCTGCCAAGGTGAGGGACATGTGAGGATATCGCTGTTCCTCAGCACGGAGCTCTGCGGGCTAACCAAAAACAGATGTATAAAAATAAACAGAAATACTAGAGATGTGATTACCAAGGAAACGCATTTACATACAGGAAAACGTCCAAAACGACTGTCATTTACTTCCTTTATTTATTTGCATTTATAGAAATGCTCCCACCCAAGGATCTGGGCTCAGCCCTGCCCAAATCGCAGGAAATGGAGCCTGCTGGACCCTTGCCCCATCACCCACCCCCCACCACCGTCGCGCCCCTCCCACGAGGGAAAGCTGCCCCTCTCTGATGGGGCTCAGGGTGTGCCGTGCTGGAAACTCCTTCCCTTCATTTCCCATCTCTGGGAACAGAGATTCTTCACTGGCTTTCCTGGGACCCCCCAGGGAAGGATTTTCTGGGCTCACCATGGGGTAGCCCCCGCTGCACCCAGCTCGGGGCAGCCAAAGAGGGAATTGGGCTCTGAGAATTGAGGGGATAGCACAAAGGGATGATATTGGGGCAGGGATATGGGGGACTTCTTGGTCCAGTTGCCAACAGAGAACATGAAGGGGGGAGATAGAGGCTGATGCAAATCAAAAGGGAAGCATTTTAACTTCCAAGAAATGGAAATGAGAGGAGTGAATTTGGGTCATGCCAAAGCATTTGTTCTACAGGAAATGAAATGTTTTACAAGCCTTTCCTTTTCTCCCTTTATTTTCCCTTTTTCCCCCCTCTTTTTGGGGATTTACAACAACAATAAAAAAAAAAGTTTTATTTATAAAACACACAAAGAAAATATTTCAGCTGTCCCTTTCCCCTGCAGCTGTACACAGCCCTCACACCCAGCTTCAGTCCAATCTAAACAGCGCTGCGGGCTCATTTACAACAGCACTCTTTGCTGGGGTTCTCTCAGATTATAATCCTGCCTCCAAACCTTTCCCAGCATCCACCAAGCAGTGACATGAGGGTCTGGCATCGGGACAAGACCCACTGTGGGGATGAGCCAGCTCCCTCCCGGGGCCCAGACAGCCTGGGGAGATGCTGGGGTGCAGCAAGCCGGGCAAACCCCGAGGCTCCTCATGTCCTGGGCATGGCTGCAAAGGGGCTGGTTTGGAGAGAAGGTTTTTGTTTGTGTGGGTTTGGGGGGGATGTGTTTGTTCATGGTGCAGCTTTGTCTCACAGAATCACAGGCTGGTTGGGTTGGAGGGAGCCTTAAGGCTCAGCCAGCTCTCTCAGCCTGGCGGTGCCCCAGCCGTCAGGGCATTTTGTGTGGGTGCAGGGACATGCACAGTGCCATCAGCTCTGGAGCTGCCCCACTCTGAGGGTGGAAGGAGGGGGCAGCTCTGGCAGGACAAGGAGCCTGTGACCTGCAGAGCATCCTCAGTTCCCCACAGGAGGAAGGGACACTGAGGCTCTGGGGCTGCACTGCCGTTGCTGGAGGGAATATTTGGCACTGTGGACCTTTGGTTCCTGAGGAATTCCTGCTCCATCAGCTCTCCCGTGGGAGTGTGGGGATCCTGCAGGACTGAGGGATGGTGCTGTGCTCCCCAGCAGGTGCGGGAGGCTGAGCCAGCAGCGCCCACTGCATCACCCACGCCTTGGCAAAGAGCAGCTGCAGGGTGGATGACACAGTTTGCTGCTCTGCTCTGGCGCTGCCTCTGCCGGGTAATTAGAGCTGACAGGGTGTGCACAGAGTTACTGGGTAATTGCCCACACACCTAAGGTGTGGTGGAAGTCGGGAGGTGAACTGAAACCTTCCACCTGACCTACATGCAGAGGTGCTGCCCAGCAGCAGCAGGACAAGGAGGTGGAGAGGAGGAAGCAAATGATGAAACGCTTCTGCAGGCACAGCACAAACCTGGCCATGCCCTGGGTGCCCCGGAGAAGGGACTGAAGTAACCCCAAACCAGGCTGGGAGGGGAAGGCAAGGCCTGGGGCCTGGTGAGAGCATCCCTGCCTAGCTGGGGCACAGGGGCTGGCACAGGGGCTGCTCCAGCCCTGCAACAGCGTCAGGGGAGGGCTGGGTTAGCAGGAGCCTCACGTGTAGGACACGGCAGGTAATGCTCTGCTGGCTGCCCGTGGTTGTGCCCACATGTTCAGCTGATCAGGTTATCTGGCTCATTTGCCTGGGAGCAGGGAGCCAAGCACTAATGGCTTTGGACATGCAGCCAGTGCGGTGCTTTGCTCTGCAGCCCTTCTGGGGGCTGCTGCAGGTGCTGCGGAGCTGGCCCAGCTCAGGGCAGAGGGGCTGGGGCACGGCTGCCAGGAAATGGGCCAGGAAATGTGGCAGCAAACAGGCCAGGAAACGTGCCAGCTTCTGCAGCCACGGCCTCAGCAGAGCGGTGCAGTCCTGGAGGGGCAGCGCTCCTGGCCTCGTTACGCTGCCCAAGGGAGCAGGGGGGCTGCTGAGTCAGAGAACCACAGAACTGTGGCATCAGTGAGGTTGGGAAAAGCCTTGAGGATTGTTGAGTTCAGCTGTTCTGGCAGCACCACCGTATTCACCACTAACACACGTCTCCAGGGACCACATCCATAAGGCTTTTGAATACTTCCAGGGACAAGGATTCCATCAGTTTCTTGGGCAGCCTGTTCCAATACCTGGCCACCCTTCCAGTGAAGAAATTTTTCCTAAAATCTAATCTAAAGCTCCCCTAGCACAACTTTAGGCCATTTCCTCTTATCCTTTCCAGTTCACAACCTTGGCAAGCAACTGGAGAACAGAGATGAGGGCCAGGATAGCCCTTTCCCTCCTGCCCTCATCTCCTCGAGCTCACCTCCAATACACACAGAAAGTCTGGAGGTTTTAGCAGAGCAGAGGGATGAGGAGGAGGAAAGCAAACCCCAAGTGACCATCCCATCCTAACCCTGAACCTGCAGGTAACTCTCACCAGCCAGTGCACCAGCACTGAGCAGGCAGTGGCCACTTCCAGTCCTGTCAATCTCATGGTGCACCAGGACTAAACATTCCTGGTGCCACCCAGCAGCCCCTGCCTGGATCTCTCTCTCGCCCACAGAAACCAGAGATCTCCTGCATCTCGGTTTGCCTTTCATCGACCCATCCTGCTCGTGTCCCACCTTTCTTCCCGTCCCAGCCTTGCCCTTTCCTGCCAGCTGTGCCTGGCTTGGGGCCTGTCCCTGGTGGGGACCTGCAGCCCTTCCCTGCAGCTCTCTCCTCCCGCAGGGATGTGGCTCCAGGCAGCCCTGGCCACGTGTCTGTGCTCACTCTCAGAGCTCCCCTGGCCAGGTGCCACCATTATCTGCTTTGCCTCGGCGCTCAGAGCCTGCAGGCCAACACCCAGACCTTGGGTAGAGACCAATTCGTGTCCACCCCTGCCCATTTCACAGAAACCAAACCAGGTCACGGCCATTCAGGCTCAGGTTGTCATCAGCACCAAATTCTCTTCTCCAGCTCTTCAGCAAGACAAACTCTGAACTCACCTCCCCTGCCTGTGTCTGGTAGAACAATCTCACTGTGATCAAGAGTATCTGTAACACTTGTTCTCTCACCTATGCTCTGAAAGATAAGCTCTCCCACATCCACAGTTCCCAGGATTACTCATTCCTCCTGGATGAGACCTTCTAATTCTTCCATTTAGTTGCTCATATTCCTGGCATCAGTACAGAAATACTTGAACTGTTTCTGCCTGGTCTTATCTGCGCTCTCAGCCGAGGAGGTGCTGTCCCCTTGCTGGCTGGGAGGGCTGCCTGACGTCGGTTTTTGGCAAGGCAGGAGCTCTCCCATTCCTCGCTGCTCTCTGCTCTTCCTTTCTTGGTCGCCCTGCTCCCGCTGACATGGTTGCCCTCCCGAAGGATGTGGATTCCAGGCAGGGTGCAGCCAAGGCCAAGAAAGGAAACGCTCAGAGACAGCCCTGAGACCCATCCACAGCAACATCACTGCTTATCTCTCTTCCTCCTGCTAACCTCCTTTTAATATTATCCACTGCAGGCTCACCCTTCGCAAGTTCTTTATCCACTTTAATTCTGTGATCCCATCTTCTCTGGGTTAGCTAATAATTTCCCATGGGTTCTTTATCCGATAGCTGCTTAAATCCAGACAGACACAACGCAGTGCAGAAAACCCATGGACTGCTCAGTCCCTGACAAGCTGCCTTTGGAGAACTCACGCTGCATTTTATTTTTCCATACATCTCGCTGGCTTTATCTGTTGTCCAATATCATATAAGCTCAAAAAACTTATGTATGACGGAGGCCAGACTATTTACCCTGCATTCATAGGGTGGTGGTGCAGTGCATTGGACTGACTTCTTGCTCCAGTTCTGCTCCTTCACAAGAACTGCCTCCACCCTCATGGTTGTCCTACTTCTGTAAGTCCAGAGGAGGCCACTGCACTGCTCCAGGGCTGGAGCCCCTCTGGAGCCAGGCTGGGAGAGCTGGGGGTGCTCAGCTGGAGAGGAGAAGGCTCCAGGGAGAGCTCAGAGCCCCTTGCAGGGCCTGAAGGGGCTCCAGGAGAGCTGGAGAGGGACTGGGGACAAGGCCTGGAGGGACAGGAGCCAGGGAATGGCTTCCCAGTGCCAGAGGGCAGGGCTGGATGGGATATTGGGGAGGAATTGTTCCCTGGGAGGGTGGGGAGGGGCTGGGATGGAATTCCCAGAGCAGCTGTGGCTGCCCCTGGATCCCTGGCAGTGCCCAAGGCCAGGCTGGCCGGGGCTGGGAGTAGCCTGGGACAGGGGGAGGTGTCCCTGCCCATGGCAGGGGTGGAACAAGAGGGGATTTCAGGTTGCTTGTAACCAAAACCATTCCAGCACTCTGTGATTCGTGAACCAATTCTTCCAGGACTCTGAGGCAGAGGTGAGCTGGTTCCTCACAATCTCAGGGCACTGAACACTTGGAGCTTTCTGCTCACCTAGCCAGGGTCACTGTCATTTCCACACTGCCACTTCCCTATTCCGCAAGAGCCTCCTCACCAGTGGCAGTACCAAGGGTTCAGGCAGCTCCCTCCATCCTCCTGTGCTCACCCCAGACTCCCCTTGTCATAAATCCACTTGCCACTTGTGCCACCTTCAGCCCCACAAGGCTCGTTTCCAAATTCCCAAGGGAAATCACACATTTAAGAAGAACCCTCTGTGCACTAATCCCTTCCAGTGACTTTCTCGTAAATTCACATCATCTCTCCACCTCCACTGTGCTCACTCCTTGCCCTTCACCAAAAACAATCACAGAACTCCTCTGAAGGCCACCCAAGTGTCTCTCCTCTCTGCTCATCTTCCCCACCCTGGCCGAGACACACTTGGTGTGTGACAGCAGGAACCTGCCCAGCACTTGTCTCTGTCCCCCTTCGCCTGCTCTGTCCTCTCAGCCTGCTCTGCCTGCCCCCTTCCACCCCCACCCCTGGTTCCTGGTTAACGCTGCTGTATCTGTCTTTCTTCCTTTAGGACCAGCTGCTATCTCCTCTTTTATGGCCGACCCTCTATTTCTCCTCCCTGAGCTTTGGGACACCAAACCACAGTCTCTGCTCCATTTTCTGTCCTTCTGCCCTCCTCCTCCTTTGCCCTGGGTTTCTGTTGAGGTTTCTGAGGGTGTCAATCATTGTTCAGATCTTTTTACAGAGCAGTTCTCTGGTTTCTTTGTGGTTCCTCCTTTCTCCTTTCCAGTATCATTCTAAATTTCCCATTTCACTCCACCACGGTGTCCATCTGTTTCTCTACTTTCGAGTCTCTTCTCGCGCTCTCTGACACAGCCCCACTCCACCTGCAGCACCGGGTGTTGGGGTTCATCAGTTTGGTCCTGATGTGGAAGATCAGTGGTGGATCCCTGAATGCCAATCTTCCAACACTCCTCCTACCCCTTCAGCTTACCCCCTCCCAAGTTTATGTTAACCCCCTGTTAAATATGGTAACCCTTTGTTAAATATTCATGTTAATCTAGAAAGTTCTGTTATACTCGACATCCCATTGGTCTGCACCCCAAGTTCTTCCCCCAAGTTCTCCCCATTCGTTGCTGTATCCCTGGACCCTCCTCCCTACCCCTTCCCTACTGGTTGTATTACCCTGGACCCCCCCATACCCGAAGTTTTAAAAGCCCTTACACAGACCCGAGACCTCGGCTCCTGGTCCTTGCCCCCCTGATTGCACCCCGTTCTCCCTCCCTCTCCCCTATTAAAGCAACCTTTTGGCAAGCCAGAGTCCTCCCTCTGCTTCTTTCACCCTGCCTGGCTGCTGCATTTATCTGCCCTCGGGCGCAGATCCTTTAGGGCACGTCCAGGCTGCCGGAGAAGACAACCCCTCTGCTGTCCCTGGATCGTGGGTCCAGGCTGCTTCTCGAGCGGAACCAGCGACAGCCGGGAGGGCGAGGTGGGGCAGCTCTGGGACCAGAACAGGGAATGCTTTCCAGCTTCCCTCAGCCGCATCTCTGCTCTTCCTTTCCTGTGTGGCTGCGAGTGAGAGGGGAACCAGCCCGTGTGACACCGTGGCAAAGGCTGCACCACTCTGACCCTTCGCCGTGAGCATCCCACTTACCAGAGAAAGGAACCGCAGGATGTGTTCAGCTGGGATGCTGGAGAATGAGATATCCACTCCATTAAAAAGCTCAGAGATAAAATCCTCCTCTAGCAGCATTGTTATTTCCAGGAACACCTTAAAGATGCTTTGATTTTCCTTTTCTTATGTCCTTGTTATACAACAGCAGCAAGAGCAGCTCTCCTCACAAGCACCATTAGCTACTTAACACGCCAGTCGGAAGCAATAAAACCTGGGTTTGTGGCTGTTCTTTGGGCCCAGTTCTTTGAGCTGTTCAGGGATACACCAAAATCCCAGTGATATCCCAGCCCTGTAACCAAAAGGCTTTGGGGTGACCCAGTTATGCCCTTCCAGACCTGAAGAGGTTGATAAGAAAGATGGGAGGAGAGTTTGTGCAAGGGCCTATAAGTGACAGGACAAGGGGGAATGTCTTCCCAGTGCCAGAGGGCAGGGTTAGGTGGGATATTGGGAAGGAATTGTTCCCTGGGAGGGTGGGGAGGGGCTGGGATGGAATTCCCAGAGCAGCTGTGGCTGCCCCTGGATCCCTGGCAGTGCCCAAGGCCAGGCTGGAGCACCCTGGGACAGTGGAAGGTGTCCCTGCCCATGGATGGGGTGGAACAGGATGGTGTGTAAGGTCTCTTCCAACCTAAACCATTCTGTGATTCTCCGATTCTATCTCCACAGAAGCCACCATGGTGAGATGATTTTGTCAGTCAGGACAATCACACTCACTTGTAGATCTCACCTGATTTCATTTGTCTCTGGAACAAAACAGAGGACATGAAGCACAGGCTCCAAGGTCATTACAGCCAGGGTTCAGCAGAGCTGCCCCCCTGAGCCACCCAGTCACACAACAGAGTCATTCAGTCTGGAACCCCATCCCCAAGCCAGATTCCATCAGATGCAAGATTTGTTCACCTACAGACAAAGCAATGTCTCAAACCCAGGATCAGTGAGACCCAGACATCAGACCCAAAAAGTGCAGCACAAACCTTTCAGTGTCCCAGCAGTCGCTCACAGTGCCATTTTTCTGCCTCTTGCCTCCTGGCCCCTGGGCTACTTCGTAAAGAAGTTCCACAGTGAAACCAGCCAAAGTTGAGAATTTCCAAGAGATGTGAAAATAGCAGAATGCAAATTTTGTGGAGGCTTGAAATTTCAAGTGATTTACCGGTGTCAAAGCCGTAAAATCAATTTGGCAGGTGTTCACTGGTTAAAATTAGTTTTAACTGAAAGCTGGAGGCATTATTGTGGGAGTCTTTGAGCATTGTTGTGGATGCACAAGGCACAGGCAGGACTGCACACGGCGCATGTGTTGTGGGGTGCAATCTTCCTGGAGCGCCCTGTAATGCTGTTTGTGTGGCTCGGGGAGCTCTGCTGGCTGAGGCCGTGGGGCTGGCACCACAAACCAGCACTTGCAGAGGTTTTCTGGCATTTCCTGTGGCCCTGGGGAGGTCAGTGTGTGGGGGTCAGAGGCAGGACCCATCCCAGTGCAGTGTCAGTGCCTTGGGTGGGCTCCCAGGATAAACCCAGCCAGAACAGCTGAATTCCAGGAACAGTGAGGGGAAGAGACACCTGATTAAGTCATAAAACCATTGAATCACAGGATCCTTTAGGTTGGAAAAGACCTTTGAGTTCCTCAAGTCCAACCACTCAGGCACCACCGCTGTGTTCACCACGAAACCACGTCCCCAGGTGCCCCATCCACACGTTCCAGGGTCGGGGACTCCCTGGGAGTGTTCAAAAAACCCTCCCAGGGGACTGCCCTGGGCAGTCAGCTAATGCTTTACAACCCTTTCCATGAAATAATATTTCCTAATATCCAAACTAAACCTCCCCTGGCAGGACTTGGGGACATTTCCTCTCGTCCTGTCTCATTTGTAGGAAGGCAGATGGGTTCTGCCCACCCCAGCAGCACCAGGAGCAGAGCTCGTCCTGACCATTTCCTTGGCTTCTTTTCCCCTATCCACACAGAGTAGGGTCACGTCTTCTTCTGTCTCATTACTCTCTTTCCCACGGAGCTGGAGAGGCGCAGGGAGGGTTGGGGGCAGCTGCAGAGGAAGGTGGTTTTGTTCTGCAGTGGTGGAAGGGGCTGCACAGAGAAGGGGCCCAGTGAGAGCCCACCCGCTTGAGCGCAGATGAGTGCGAGCCTGGGTGCACAACCCACAGCCCAGGTGTGACAGAGAGGAACAGGGAGACCTCCTCCTTCATCCTGGCTGTTCAAACCTCACCAGCAGTGTCCACATCTGCAGTTCGCCCCCTCCCAGTACTCCAGGGCCCTCTCTCAAGCCCTCTTGGCCCTGGGGTCCCCTCCCAGGATCTGCTTCTTTATTGCTGCCACCCAGGGCCGGCAGGATGTGTGTGCAGGAACGAGGATCCTGCAAAATCAGGCGAGAGGGATGGACTGGCACTGCAGTCCAGGGGAGCACCGTGTCCCTGATCAAATGCTCGTGGACTGAGAGGGGCCAGGCTCCAGCTGCCTGCCTTGCCCTTCCCTCGAGAGGAGATGCCATTTCGTGGCTGTGCTGCTGTTACCAGAGAGCTGCTGCACAGCTCTGCCTGCACATCCCAGTGACCCTCGTCTGCCCGCACAATCCTGCTGTGCCCCTGCCTGCTGAAGTCCACCCCAAGCAGGGACTCCCACACGACTCATCCTACCAGGAGACTCCAGAGAAACCCAGCAGAACCCAGGGTGCAGCCCCCTGTGCACTCCAGCCTCCCGGTCTGCCCCACCGGTGCCACGGTGGGATGCCAGGATGCCCCCACACCCTGCTGCACTGCAGGACCCCGCTCGACCCCGCTGCCCTGTGGGACCCCAGTGCCCTGTGACATGTGCAGGACCCTGCCATAACACCACAGGCACCAGTGCCAGCAGTCCCTCTGCCATTCCCTCCTGTCCCCATCCCTCACGCCCAGCTGGCAGTCCTGGAACTGACATCATCCCCAGAGTCAGGGATTTTGGGAGCTGATGCTGGCAGCCAGGGTGGTCTCCCCTCCGTCACAGTGGTCAGAGCCCCGGGGTGCAGAGGAACAGCCCTCAGAAAGCAGGTGTTGAGTCCTTCAGCACCCTGTGGAGGCAAAACACTGTGAGCTCCATTGTGCCCATCAAATCTTCCTGCTGTGTTCATGTCTGACCTCCTCCCTGCCCTCTCGGCTTGTGGCTGGGAAGAAAACCCTTCCCACCTCTCCTGCTGTTGCTGTGCCTCAGGGCTGGAGCTGTGGGACGCCCTGGCAGTGGCTCTGTCCCCAGGCTGGTCACCATGTCCCCAGGTCAGCCAACACCTGGGACTCCTCTGGGGGGATTCCAGGGCCTTTCACTCGAGCAGACCATTCTGGGGCTCCTCTCCAGCCCGAGGCATCACCCAGTTCCCCAGACAGAACCCATTCCCGAAAGCTTTTGGGGATCAGAAGCTGCTCCAGGACCCCAGTGCCAAGGGAGAGGGGTCTGTGGAGCAAGATATCCCCAGGTCACGGGCTCTGGTCTGGCTCTTCAACCAAGCGGCAGCAGGGCTGGACCAGCATCACTCCTGTCCTCACTCTGGGGTCAGCAATGAGTCCAGAGGGCAGGGCAGGGAGCCCTTCATCTTCCCTTTGGAAATTAAACAAGAAGCAGAAAGGGTTTGGTTTTCATTAATATTTTTCTTCAAAAGTTTTCTGGCTTCCCTTCCCCATCTTCTGCCAATATTTCTTCGAGGGGGCGGGCAGCGAGGAGCAGGGAACGTCTGGCAGCTTTTTGTTTTCAATTTGCACAAACCCATTCTGTGTGTGTGTTTTTTCTCTTTCTGGAAATTCTCTGCAGACAGGCACTTCCTGCAGAAATCATAATTTGCAAGGGAAAAATATCTAACAAACATGTTTTTTCCCTTTTGGTTTGCCCCAGGTCTGCAAAGCCCTGGGCTGGGCTTTGTGCTCCTGACCCCATCAGGCACCAGCCTCCAGTAACACCCAGCACAGCTCTCCCACGCCAGCCCAGCCTGTCCCATTCCCTCAGCGCAGCACCCTGGGCTGCCCCATCGCTCCCGTGGATTTGTCAAAGTCCTGGAGGGGAGCTCCAAGTGCTGGGGTGGACGTGACTTTGGGGTTCGGCCAAGAGAGGGGTCACGCTGCCTGAGCTCCACCAGCATGTCCAGTCCTGGTGGGGCAGTGATGTCCTGCCTTGGCAGAAGGCCACTCCAGATGTTTTACCAGCTGTTCACATCTGGGTTTCTCCCTGTGCTCAGAGCTCCGGAGGACGGGCAGGCAGCGATGGCCACAGCTGGGCAGGGGCACCTGGGAGGAGAGGGGGCACCCACAGCTCTCAGACCCTGCGTGGGCTTTGGCCTCTGCCCAGCTGGGCCCCCTCTGATCCCCGAGCACCACCAGTCACGCACTGGCCCATCCCAACCTGGGCTTCCCTAGAAAAAGTTCCCTGTCCTGGAGTCTGGGCAGGCACGGGGGTAGCCAGGAGTGTGAGGTTAAATAATTCATTCCACATAAATCTTTCCTAGAAACAATTTTTTCTTTCCCAGGGAGACACATTACCACCTCACACACACAAACCTGACCAGGAATTATAAGAGTGCGTTTGTGCCGCGGCGAATGGGGCAGGGAGAAGGGAGAGGAGGGAAGGAATAAAATATGGATTCTTGAACTCAGACCTGGGAAGCGGCAAAGCATCAATCTTGTTAAAGGACTAGTGTGGACTCTCCAGCCAGCCCACTTCATCCTGACTCCTGACAGGCCCCGATGATTTGTGCCTGCTCAGCAGAGGAGAAGTCCCATAACTCACCCACCGAGACGGCGTGGGATGGAAGCAGGAATGACTCACCACACCCCGCATCCTGCCGTGGCAACGGAGCTCCCTGCGTGCCCACTGCCCCCACAGCCTCTGGGACAGGCACAGGGTCCATCCCCACCCCGCACCTCGGGCTGGCACAAAAGCCTTGGAGTGTGGCCGGATTTGCTCAAAAACGTATGGGGCTCGTGGTGTTTTTAGCCATTGCACAATCTGGATTATAACAGGGGGGTGAAATTCCTGGATTGTCCCTTTTTTACTGTGCTGCTTGCCTGGAAAACAGGCGCAGCAGCTGTCCCCTGCCTTGCCAGCCAGAAGGACTTGCTCTTTCCACCCAAGCCTCGCTGAAGCGGAGGAATCCTGCCACTGCTCCTGCCGGTGGCAGGTCGAGCCCGCAGGGCTCTGCGGAGATGTGCTGAGCATGGAGATCATCTCCGAGATGGACGGCACCTCTGCTCCGAGCCCTGCCCGCAGGCACCGGAACTGAATGGTTGATTAGTGCAGAATCCCGAGCAAGGAGAGGAAATTCTCCCTGGAGCCCTGCCAGGCCAAGCCCGCATCCAAAAATACATCCTGCCGTCCTGCTCAGAGCCCAAAGGTTTTTGGAAGGGAGAGTTGCAGCTGCTTCGCAGGCAAAAAATAACAGGAGCCCTGAGAGCCCCCGGTCCTCATGAGCAGGGCTGGAGTCACTTTCAAATCACAGCAGTTATTCCAAAAGAGAGATGGGGAGAAGAGAAAGAAAAAGACACACATGCACCACCACGGATCTGGCAGGCAAACACAGCTCCAGGGCTTCTGTTTGCCCATCACAGGAAGATTTACTAGGGGAAAAAAATATAGGCTGATTAATTATGCAGCCGGTTTGGTCCATTATATCATAAAACCCAGCTGTGTGGGACAACCTTGGAGATGCTCCTCTCCAGCATTATCTCAGCCTGGAACCAGGCGCCTGGAGCCAGGAGAAGCTGTCTCGGCACTGAGCGCTCGCTGCCGCGCCGAGCGATAGCGTCTTCCCGAGCCCACCTTTTCCACTGGAGATTAGTAGTGCCGTGAACTTTGATACGGTACCAGTGCTAATTTCAATCGGCAGGCCCCTCGCTGGTGTCACCGGAGGCCTTGGGTTCATTCAGAGAGCTGCGGCAGCGTGAGGGGAGGAGGGAAAACAGCCAAAGACTCCCCTTGAATATTAATGAAGCATCAAAGCTTTTAGCTGCATGGCCGTGTCTGAGCGCGACTGCTCTCCAGGGCTCTGCTATGTTTGGCACAATAAAGCCTTGGTAATTATTTCCAATAACTAATTTAGATTATCATTAGCCCCACATTGGAGGCACAGAGAATGCTGCCCTTTCAAACACTTGAACCACTGAGCCTCAAAAATAAAACGTTCGCTCTCTGCAAAGAGATCTTTGCCAGCTCTAATAAATTAGAATATATTTGTGTGCGTTAGCGCCTGTGGTGGCTCCGGATAATGAGAGCAGGTTGTGTCTGGGAATGGAGGAGAAGGCGGCACCTCCCCTGCCCCCCGCCTCCTCCCGCTCCACCAGCGCACATTCCTTCGGGCCCCAATTTGTCCCCGTTATCCTCCCAGACCCCCCAACCCCAAATCACCCAGGCCCGGCAGCTGACCCTGTCACAGCCAGTAATAACCCATAAATCATTCCACACCTTCAAAGAAAATTTCTGCATGGTGTTAACAGGCTCCTGTGCCCCAGCCCTGGCTGCCAGCCCCGTGCCCAGCTGGGCTCTGCATCCCAGGGCAGATGCTCTGCCCCAACCCTGCTGCCTCTGCAGCCAGCGGGGCTCCAGCAGCTCTGCCCACACCTCTGCAGTGCCTAGGAAAAGCTCCTCAGCTCCTCAGCTGTCTGTGCTGCCGTCGTGGCCAGCCCTGGGCACAGCCAGCAGGGTCCCAGCACTGTGACCCCAACGGAGCAGCCCACACTGCACTGCCTGCACCGCCTGCTGCCACCCACTGCACCACCCTGGAGCAATCCCAGCCAGCCGGGATGGCCCGGGAGGAGGTGGGAATGTGGAACGCACACAACCATCCAGCTGACCTCCAGCTGCCCCAGGATAAGGCAAAGCTCCCAGTGCCCACCCTGAGCCCAGTGCCTGCCCTGCACCCCTGCCTGCCTGTAACTCCTGGCTCTGTCACCGCAGGGGCCGGGGGACCTTGGGTGGATCACTCCAGCTTTCACAGCCTCCATTTCATCAACCATGTCATTAGGCTAATGATAATTAATGCCTGCAAAGGGCTTTATGCTCTTCAGCTGGAAGGTGATAGTGAAGGGTAAATTATTGTTATTACCATAAACACAGGGTACCTGCCACTTACCGGGGTGGGGCCTGCTTTCTGACTTGCCTCAGCTCTTCTTGGATTGGGACCAGGGTCAGGTGTGGGCTTCGCTTCCTCTGTCATTTCCAACTGAACCTCTGTTTGAGCCAGGCAGGACTCAAGTCTGAGCATTTTTCATGCAAAGTCTCAAAATAAGGGTTCCATTTATTCCGTGGAAATGTGCATGCTGAGCACTGCTGGGGTAGGATGGGAGAGGTTCCTTGGCCGTCTCCATGCCCTGATGGGCTGATGCTAACTCTATGTGGTTCAACAGGTTGAGGTGCCAGGTCCTGAACCTGGGTCCCAAAGCCCCAGGCAGCGCTCTGGACCGGGGGCAGAGTGGCTGGAAAGCTGCTCGGCCGGCAAAGACCTGCAGGTGCTGGTTGGCAGGGGGTGAACACGAGCCCAGGGGTGCCCAGGTGGCCAAGAAGGCCAATGACCTGTGCTGAGCACTTCTGGGGTACCTCCAATCCTGAGGTTTTGGGCTCCTCGTGACAAGAAGGACATTGAGGGGCTGGAGCGAGTCCAGGGCAGGGAACGGAGCTGGGAAGGGGCTGGAGAATTCCTGAGGGAGCTGGGAAAGGGGCTCAGCCTGGAGCAAAGGAGGCTCAGGGGGGCCCTTGTGGCTCTGCACAACTCCCTGACAGGAGGGGGCAGCTGGGGGGGGTCGGGCTCTGCTCGCAGGGAACAGGGACAGGAGGGGAGGGAACGGCCTCAGGCTGGGCCAGGGGAGGGGCAGGGTGGATACTGGGAAAAATTCTTCATGGAAAGGGTGGTCAGGCTTGGAACAGGCTGCCCATGGATGTGGTGGAATCACCTAGAAGTGTTCAAAAGCCATATGGATGTGGCACTTGGGGACATGAGTTAGTGGTGGCCTGGGCAGTGTTGGGAGAACCATTGGACTCAAATATCTTAGATGTTTTTTCCAATCCTAACAACTCTGTGATTCCATTATTCTATCCCTGTTCCCCAGGTCACCTCCACTTACTGGCTGTGTCATCCACCCCTTTGGTGGTGAAACCAGCTGAGCTGCTCCCCTTCTCCAGTGCATATGGACGTGCAGGATGTGTGTGCACTGGGAACACGTGGGAGACGGAAAACTCCCTGTGCATCCCTGTGCAGCAGGCAACGTGTGCAGGCACCCCACACTGCTGCCCTGCAGCCACCGTGACCCAGCACAGCCCCCATCCCCAGAGCTGTGCCCCCCAGTGTCCCCAGTGCCCCTCGCAGCCAGACAGGGCAGCAGACGGTGATGGGATCTGAGCAAATCCTTCCACACCCCACGGTGCAATTCCACGTGTCCCAAACCTTCCGACCACAACTCATCCAAGCCTTTCTCCATCGCAGCCACGCATCCCAACACCCTTCCCATTGCTCTCACGCCACTTCTTCCCACTTTTTCATTAAACTTGTTTGTGGCTCAGATTTGGTCGGATGGTTGATTGACTTCATTGTTTACTTTTTTAAGCTCCTATTCCCTATGGACGGTTTCAGTTTTCATTAAAAGTCTTTCATCAGAAGGAGCCAAAATTGTCGAAGGCTGTTCCTGGGTTTTCATTAAAAGCTAAAATCTGCGGTGAAATAAAAAATATATTTCCCTCCATCCTTTCCCATCCTTCCTCCCCATTTTTATTGAAATCTTCCATACAGAAAATTCCTTTGCTGATCTGAGGAGCTGCCTCAGATGGGATGGAGCAAGGGCTCATTTACTCCCAGGCAGAGAGAGCAGGAGCATCACTGAGCTGTGCTGAAGGCTCACAGCAGGTTCAGACCAGAGACATGGCTCTTGCCTGGCTGTTGTGCCCAAGCTGGGATGCTGGCACGTGGCATTAAAATCATGGCATTGTCCAAGACCTGCACACTCCCCACCACTCCCAGGGGCACCAGGAGCACTTCCTAGAGCCGGCTGCTCTCAGGGGATGTCCGTGCACCCTCCTGCCAGGGTTCACACTTTGCCCCTGCCATCTACATCGTTATCTATGAAATGTAACTACCTCTTCTCCTTCCCTCTCCTGCCCCAGCTCCTTTCTCTCAGTCCCAAAGTGGTTTCTCCCAGCCCATGTTTCTGTTTCTGGAGGAAATGGGTTATCTTTCCTATCTTTCCATATGTGCAGAATCACAGCTCCTATCCCCCAGCTCGTCACTGCATATTAATGGGGAGGAGGCTGAGACTGAAATGTATCAAAATGCAAAAAACTCAGCTTTGCTTTTGCATCCTCCAAAGCCTTATTTTGCTTTTTGGGCCAAACATATTGTGCATTTTCTGTAACAATGAACTTACCACACTTATTACGATAAACTGAGAAGGCACATCCCACAGTAGACAAAAATCCTGCAGATTGACTTCAACTCTCAAATATTTTTGGATACACGTACATTTTTCCATGGGTTTTCTGACAAGGGGAATATCCTGCCTGCAGCCAGTCCTCGTGTGAGCACAGCTGATCTCCAGGCGATGGGATCTCCTGCTGCTCCTCCGTATGCTGGGAGGGAGCAGCTGGTGCCGTGTCCTTGCTCCATGGGCAGTGCCAGGGCATTACTTTCCCTGCCTCACTCATCTGGACATACTGGAAAATGTTTATTTGGCCACTCCAGAGTAGGTCCATCCCAGCCCTGGGACCACTCAAGGCACAGGGACTTTTAGGACGTCCCACCCAACCTGTACTACCACCCACTGAACTGCAGTGCCGAAGTCATCCCCCTCTTGAGCACTGTCCCTCGGGTTCCTGTGCCGCAGGAGGCAGGGAGAGCCTCTGGAAAATGAAGCCAGGCGTGTGTCCCTGTGGCTTTGCTCTCTTGCTAAGCAAGATGAGACAAGAAGTCCCGTTCACCCGCTGCCCCGCCACAGCTCAGCCACCACGGCAAAATCCCAAGCTAAGCAAACATCTGGCAACTACAGCTGGAGCGTTTCCCTGTGTGACAATCCATGGGGACAGCAAACACTCCCCCCCTTACCTTTGCAGACACCTGGTTACACATTTCTCCCGACACCAGAGATTCACCACCGCCTGCATCCATCACATCCCCACCCAGCAGTGTCCACCCACCTCTCTCCAGGTGCCACGGACAGAAATAAGCCTACAAACACACCAGACATGGAATAAAAGTGTTTTCCTCTTCACACAGATTGGCCAAACCTGGGAGGATGCTGCATGGGGATAAATCCTGAGGATGAAGCAGCCCACTGCCAGCTGGCCAGCCTGTCCCTTGAAGCGCATTTGGTGGCACGGGGAAATAACCACCACGTCAAACTCTCTGGAGTTAATTCCTGGGAAATGAGAGTGCTGAGCCACCATGAGCCTGGTAGCACAGAGCTCACCCCACAAGTGGCCCTGGACAGCCCCTGGCCTCTACTGAGGGCAGGGTCTGAGGGATTGGGGAGCTGTGTTGTGGCACTTCACCTCCATCCTTCACCTTCAGAAATGAAGCATGCAGAAAATGAGAGCAGAAATGCCTTCGCTGACAGGTTGGAATTAAGAGATTCCAGTTTTTTATAAAAAGTCTTCGGATTTCCTGAAAGTTACGGCACCGGGCATCATTTGTATGCAGGATGTGTTGCGGCTCAAAGGTACCAGAACTAATGCTGTCCTGTTAATGAACTGAGTGAGTAATAGCCATGGGTATAGAAAGCTTATGTCTGAAACTAATCCTAGTTAATGAATCTATTGTTACAGGTATTAAATGGTGACAGGGGGTTTCATCCATCAGCCCTCCATTAATCACAGCGTCCCCGCCTATGCTTATTATTTAGAAGCCAGCAAAGGGATCTTAATGATATTAGTAATAGAGCGGCTGTGGTACGTGACCTGGGACAAGGCAGGGATTGGAGGTGATAAGTGTCTGATCGCATAAGGCATTTTAGAGGTGATCCAAGCAGCTTTGCTCCCCATGGCATGTTATCTTGTCTCTGCCAGCCTGCGCTGCTCAGCCAGCGCTGCTCGGAGAGCACCGAGCCATGGTGGCCACGCCGGAGCCTCCCCTCGCCTGCTGCTGCCTGCAGGAGATGCCTCTGCATGGGGGGCTCCGGCAACCCCTCCCTGCAGACACCACCAGCTGCCAGAGCGCGCAGGGCACAGCCCAGGGGCTGCCCGGGGATGCTCTCATGGGCACGGGAGGAATCCGTCTGCACAAGTAGCCAGGTGCGAGCCCACGTGCACAAGCACAAATACCCACCCACCCACACAGCCTCAGAGCAAATGACTCAAAGGTTTCTCTGGAAAGACGTGAGGAGCATCTGATATTCTACGCTAATTCTCCATCTGGGCGTTCTCAGCGTGTGCGTTGGGATGGGATTCGTCTCATCACGGTCCCCTAAAGTCAGAGATATTTCAGCCTAGCGTAGGGACACCACCATCCCCAGGGCAAGGCAGGGTCTCTGAGAGGGCCAGGGCAGTGTCTGAGACAAAACAGGCCACTAGAACTTCAGGGATGCCTTTTGCTGCCCACAAGGTTGGCTCCCACTGCATGCACCACGTTGGGGTGCTGATGGTGGGAATGAATCCCAGCTTGGCACAGCTTGGCTCTGAGCAGGAGGGGCTGCATTGTGTGAGGGTTCTTAAGGGGGGCAAGAATGAGTAGGTTTGGAGGAGGTGTTGCTCTGAGGGTTCGGTAGTTCTCTTCATTCTCCTCCTGAACTCTGCTGTGCCCTGAAGATTCACCAGAGGGGCCCTGGGTGAGGGACACCCAGTGCCTCAATGCTCACTGGCCCCACTGGCAGCAGCAGGGCCAGCAGCTCATCCTGGTGGGGTGCACAGGAATGCTGTGTGAGTGCAAAATCCCAGATATAAAAGCCTACAGCACATGAACAACCCAGAGGTCCCTGCACAGCTTTCATGTTCAGCCCCCTCTGCAGTTCATGGTCTGCTGAGTTTCCAGCTGACAGAGCAAGCTCCTCAGCTGGTGCCACAACTGAAACCCTCCTGGTGATCTGCTCGAGCTGATGGGAACAGAGGGGTGTCCGCACACACAGCCACGGTGATGGAAGAGCAGTGGTCCCTGAGCTCAGTGCCCAGGTGTCCGCTGCCCCCACAGAGCTTCCAGCACCTGGGGAGCTTCTCCCCACCAGGCCAAGGCTGTCAGGGACAAGATGGGCTGGTTTAATGACCAAATGCAGTGCAGAATCACTGAGCCAAACACTTACTTCTCTTTTAGTCTTGTTCTCCATAAAATGCCTCCCTAGATAAGGGAGGCCAGTGGCACCCGTCCTGCACCAGCCACGGTGTGACAGCAGGGCCAGGGCAGTGACCATCCCCCTGTGCTGGGCACTTCTGGGGTACCACCAGTTCTGGGGTCAGTTTTGGGCTCCTCATAATAAGAAGGACATTCTCAGCCTGGAGCAAAGGAGGCTCAGGGGGGCCCTTGTGGCTCTGCACAACTCCCTGACAGGAGGGGGCAGCCGGGGGGGGGTCGGGCTCTGCTCGCAGGGAACAGGGACAGGAGGAGAGGGAACGGCCTCAGGCCGGGCCAGGGGAGGCTTAGGTTGAATACTGGGAAAATCCCTGTCCACGTCAGGGGAACAGGCTCTGGCAGCTGTTGTGGGAGCCCCACATGACACCCACCCTGTATGTCCTGCTCGGGGGGAAGAGCTGAGCTGTGATCAGTGCTGTGTGTCCACACAAGGACTGGGCACCCTCAGGGTGCCTCTCCTCACTGCCCATTCCACAGGGTCATCCCGTGGCGCTCTGGCACCAACAAGCTGGGCACGAGGCAGCTCTGGCCACCTGCAGGGTGGATCAGCCCTTTCCTATTCTCTGCAAGGACTCCAAGCCCTGCATTTCTGTGAAAAACCAAGACAGGTAATCTGCCACTTGGTTATATTTTTAGGTTAATAACAGATGTGTAAATATATATATGTCTCATCTTCACAGGTACTCAGAGCCAGGAGCTCACCACTTGCCAATGTTTAAAACAAGCCCAGAGCTAACTTGATAAACTGACTGTAAATCCAGCTCTAACCTGACTCCCAGCTCCCAGGTTGAGGCTGCAGAGCTTCCCGCACAGCTGACACCAAAATCTGCCCACAAGCAAGAGGGTGATACCTCCAGCTGGGTGCTCATCCCAAACCCTCCTGCCACAAGAACGATGTGTATTGGGGGTTGTGTTTTCTTGCAGTGTCCTCGCTTTCCTGCCTGCTCCAGAGGGAGATGAATGATGGCTCCAAGAGGTGCAGGCACCCAAAAACCAGGAGACTGATGCCATGATGGTTTTTTGCTTTTCTTTTATACCCCTTTTATACACTCTTTTATATAGCTTTATATATTCCTTGTGCCTTTAGCTTACAGAGTTATAATTCTTTAAGTTCGGTAACTCCCCTTAGACCCAGTATTTCGTTAAGTTTAGAGACCAAACATTCTAAAAGCCCAAAGAAACCAAGGTCCTCTCCAGAACACATTCTGTAAACAAAGCCAGGCCCATCCAGGGGGAGGGTCCCTTGGGTGGGGGGTCTCACCCGAGTCCCTCATTGGGGAACCTTTGATAGATGTGCTAATTAGCAAGGCCTATAATTGTACACTCATCACATCGTGGGGGGGCATTTTCTTCACTGGGGACATCGGGGTGCATTTCGATGTGCATTTCATCACACCTGAGGATCCTTCAATAAATACCAAGGTAAAACCCTTCTTCCCTCTTAACTGTGTGCAGCTCTCTTAATTTTAGGACCAGGAAAAGGCATCAAGACTGCCCAGAAACCTCTTTGTAAAAGGGTAAGGAGCCTCAGCACCTTTGCCTTGTCAGCCTGTACTCACGGCGTTCTCCCCCATCAAAGAAGGAAAGTGCTTTTATCCAGCAAGGGGAGCTGAGATCCTCCCATCACCTGTGTCCAAGAGCTGGGGTTTTCAACAAACCCCCCAGGGATGCAGGGTCTGGCAAGCAAGTCTAAGCCCTGGCCAGATCTGGCCAGCAAAAGCAGCAGAGCTTGGTGTCCCCATGCCACATGAGCCCTGGCACAGAGCAGGTGGGTACCTGCTCTCCAGTAGTGCCACGCTGCACTAGGACAGCAGCCAGCAGTGGAGGAAAAGGGAAGAGGAGAGATAATTATTAGTGATTGAAACTGATTGCATGAAAGAAGGACAGATGTTTCTTGTTGTGCTTGTGTGCCTGAGGCTATGGAGCCATGCAAGAGACTGGGGAAAACTCCTTCTCAGCCTGGGAATGCTGTGGCACTGAGCCGCATTCAAATGAGGGCTGAAATCCACACACACTTTCCCTCTGACTCTTTCAAAGCCACCTAGGATCTGGTTAAATCGCCAGTCTCCTCACTCCCCCCATGCAGGCAGGTGAAGGCCATACAGGTCCCCTCTGGCCAAGGGTCACCAGGTGCTGCAGAGACCCACCCCCAGCTCCTCTCCACACCCCAGTCATGCAGCCATCCCAGTAAGGCCCAGGCTCTGGGAGAGGATGGGACTGGAGAAGCGCAGCCAGGCCAGGCAAAGCATGTGAGGAGTTGAAATTTTGAGCACAGCATCTATAAGGCACAGGACTGAAGTCAGGGAAGGCTCCTGGTCACCCTGCTGCCAGAGCAAAATAGGCCTTTCTCTGAGAACAGGAGGCTTTACCAGTCACCGTCCTCCCTCGCAGGACCTGGGATGGGGAATCCTGCTGGTGTTTTCCTTGAGAAAGGATGGCTACCCATGGGGAGAGCCAGCTGGTGTCCCCACCAGGCTGAGGAGAGGCTGTTAAGGGGACACAAAGCCCCTGTGGTGTGTTCTGTGGGCTGCAGTGCATGTTTAATGCTATAAAATATGCAAATAGAGGCTTGTCTTAGCGATGTTACTGATGGTGGTGATGTGCTCCTGGCACCGGTTCAGCTGGTTCCAGTGCCAAGGCAGGATGGAGCCAGAGATGCATTCAGGGAACTGAGCAGGGGTCTTGTCCCACCATGGGAGGAATCAGGCCCCCCCAGCATGGCCTGGCTCCCTCGGGATGGCCTGAGATCCTCGCTTGGCAGCCCTTGGAGGCACCATCCTGTTTGTGACCAGTGGGTGCCAAGAGCCCCAGGCAGCGCTCCAGGCTCGGGGCAGAGTGGCTGGAAAGCGCCGGTCAGGAACGGATCTGGGAGCGCTGGTGCTCCTGACAGCAGCTGAACATGAGCCCAGATGTGCCCAGGTGGCCAAGAAGGCCAATGACACCTGGCCTGTACCAGCAATGATGTGGCAGCAGGACCAGGGCAGTGACCATCCCCCTGTGCTGGCACTCATGGGGCACCTCCAGTTCTGAGGCCAGTTTTGGGCCCCTCATGATAAGGAAGACATTGAGGGCCTGGAACATGTCCAGGGAAGGGAATGGAGCTGGAAGGGGATGGAGCCCCAGGAGAGGCTGAGGGAGCTGGGAAAGGGGCTCAGCCTGGAGCAAAGGAGGCTCAGGGGGGCCCTTGTGGCTCTGCACAACTCCCTGACAGGAGGGGGCAGCCAGGGGGGTCGGGCTCTGCTCGCAGGGAACAGGGACAGGAGGAGAGGGAACGGCCTCAAGTTCTACTGGGTGAGGATTAGACTGAATATTACAAAATACTTCTTCGCTGAAAAGGTGATCAAGCCTTGGCACAGCTGCCCAGGGCAGTGGTGGAGTCACCGTCCCTGGAGGAATTTAAGAAGTGTAGATGGGGATATGGGTTTGTAACGGGACATGGCAGTGCTGGAGCACAGCTGATTTCGATCTTAAAGGTCTCTCCCAACCTGCATGATTCTGTGGCTCTGTCCAGACTCTGACCTGCACTGGTTTCACTTGAAAGAGCAGTTGGATCACCTCGGCTATCGGGAGGCTCTAGGGAAGGTCCAGCAGGGCTCAGAGCAGTGCAGGTCTCACTCCACGAGGGATCCAAGGGAGATCCAAGGAGCCAGCGGCACAGCAGACGGGCGAAGGTGACGCTCAGCCCCGGAGGTGCCACCACCGGCGCCTGCCCCCGGCCGAACCGGAGGACGGTCAGCCCAGCACGCCCGTGTCCCCGGCGGGCTCACGGCGGGGGATGGCTCTGGGTGCCCCGAGCACGAGCAGGGCGAGCTCCCCATCCACGCGGGGCACCGGCCCCGCATCCCCGTCGCCACTGCGGGCTGCCGGCTGCACAGGGACGGCTCCCGCTGTGCTGGGCTGACCTCAGGGCCCCCCCGCCCCGTGCCGCACTGGCTGTAGGGCCGGCTGTAGGGCCGGCTGTAGGGCCGGCCGCCCTGTCCGGGATGGCTGCGGGGCCGGTCTCCCT
>VXBT01004168.1:45377-66193 GCA_013400235.1 Oriolus oriolus | reverse complement strand
GTCCCGGCCCCTCCCGGCAGCGCCGATCCGCGCGCGGTCACTGCCCCCTGGCGGGCACGCGCCGCCGGGACACGCGGTTGCCACGGAAACGGGGACGTTCGCTCCATCACCGGCACCCCCCGAGCCCCGCGGGGACAGCGAGGGGCTGGAGGGGCCCGGGGGGCACAGCCGGGTCCTCATGGCGCGGGGAAGGCGCAGGGACCGGTGCGAGGCTGTTCCCGAGGCTGGGAGAGGACACGGCTGCTCATCCCGCCATGCACCGCCATTGCCGTGGAGGCACAGCATCAAAAATTGGCTTGGGTTGGGATGGACCTTAAAGCTCATCTCGTTCCACCCCCTGCCATGGGCAGGGACGCCTTCCACTGTCCCAGGCTGCTCCAAGCCCCGTCCAGCCTGGCCTTGGACACTTCCAGTGATCCAGGGGCAGCCACAGCTGCTCTGGGCACCCTGTGCCAGGGCCTCACCACCCTCACAGGGAAGAATTTCTTGTACTATCTCATCTAACCCTGCCCTCTGGCACTGGGAAGCCATTCACCCTTGTCCTGGCACTCTCTTCCCGTGTAAAAAGTCATTCTTCCTCCTTTTTATAATCCACCTTTGAGTACTGGAAGGACTTAACCCCGCAATGTACAGCAGGGGCCTTTTCCCACACAACTCCCCAGCCCTGGGTGCCCCAGTTCCCTCCAGCTGCCCCTGCTCTGGCACTATGCAGAGAGATCACACTCTTGCCTCTTTAGTTTGGGGGAAAGGCCCCAGTCTTCAGCACACCAGTCCTTCTCAGCTGTTCCTGCTCATTTTGGGAACACTCATTCATGTAACAGCCTCTGGATGGTCCTGGTGGCACCCAGGGACCAGCCCCAGGGTTTCTCCAGTTGCTACTGCCCTGCACTGGCCACTGTCAAGGCAGTGCTGTGTTTTTCCTGCTGTCAAAAATCACCTTCCTCCAGCAAGAAAGGGCACTGAGAAAAGTCTTGTTCTTCCCACACTGTAGACATTCCCTGGATATCCCATGTTCATGCTCCCAGGCTGGGCTGGTGCTTCCTTGCACCAGGGTGCAAGCCAGTGACATCTCCATGCCCAGCCACAGCTGTCCCCTGCCCATGGAGCAGCTCCTCCAGCCTCACAGGGCCTCTCTCAGACCAGTGTGGGTCTCACTTCAGAAGAAATAAAAGGGAGATTAAATGAGCCCCAGCCTCCTTTCCATCCCCTGGGAGCAGCCATGGTGGCTTGGGGATCAGGGCAGGCTGGAGAAGTTTTTGGCTGCTCTGGGCAGCTGAGGTCTCCTGGTGCACGGAGGGATTGTAACAAAGGAACCATTCATCAGCTGTGCTGGTGAGCGCCAAGCACAGCCACCAGCACCCCTGGGCCTTGCTGCTGGCACGGAGTCACTGCAGGGATCCGTGTGGGCAGCAGCAGGGGACACCAGCCAGGGCTGGGAGCTGCCCCAGGACATCCCCAGGAAGCTTATCTCCCACAGGATTTGGGTGGCAGCTGCACCACAGCCCTACCACAGCTGCCAGGACAACCCATCACCCATGTCTGCACCAAGCTCCCGGCGTGCACAGCCCGGGGAGGCCCCAGTGTGGATGTCCTGGGTGCTGGGCAGGACAGCCAAGCACTGCAGCCCACCAGACACCCATCTCCTGCCTCAGAGCATTGCAGCCCACCAGACACCCATCTCCTGCCTCACGCCGGGCTTGGAGCCCTGCCCCACCCAGGTGGGACAGCTGGGCCGGTCCTCCCTGCACGACTTCGCTCCAGGATCACTCCAAACCTGCTCCAGTCTGGGATCACAGGTCCTGGCCAGGATATCTGCAGAGACAGGACCTGTGAAGAGGCTCAGCCCAGCACATCTCCCCGCAGCCTGACACCCTAAGAGCCGAAGCCAGGCTGTGTGTGCGCATTTGCTGCTTTTGCCATCTCTCTGAGCATTTCCTGCAAAGGATAAAACCATTCACAGAGTGAGAGAACAGCTGAGGTTGAAAGGAACCTCTGGAGGTGGCGTGCCCCAAATCCTGCTCACAGCATCCGTGTGTTTGTGTGTCTGGCCAAGGTGTGTCCATGAGAGCCTCTCTCCCCCACAGCTCTGCCCAGGATTGCACAGCAGAGCAGAGCAGGGCTGGGATCTGAAGGAGCTGCTTCTCCAGACATCAGTGCTGCCTTTCAAAGCACATGAAAGGTGGCAGCTCCTGAGCAACCGAAGCCCAGCTGGAGGAGACAAATGTCCTTCTACACATCCTCAGCCTTTTCCTGCCACACGTGTGATCTTCCCACTCTCCTGGGCACTGGGGTTTGGAAGGCTGACATTGCAGTGGGGCCTGCAGGTACTTGGGAGCATCAGTGGCCCTTGGGAAGGGGCCTGGCTTGGGTCCAGGGCTACTGGAGACAAGAGCCCCACAGTCCCCACTGTGGGGCTCTTGTCCCCACACAGCCAGCACTGGCCCCAGGAGCCTCGTGTGGGGACGTGGGGAGCAAGAGAAGCAGCATCTCAGCCCCCCAGCCCTTTCCCAACACCTCCACCACTGTCCTGGTGATGCCTGAAGTGGCTACCTAGAAACGGAGGCTGGACAGGAGTAAGGGAATAAAGGTAGATAGTTATTTGAAAGGCCTTCAGAGGCACACCCTGGGGAGCCAAAGGCTGCATTCAAAAAGGACCCCCAAGATGGACCCCGAGTCACGAGTTCTTCACACTTTTGTAGGTTTGGTCCATTTGCACATCAGCATAATTTCGCCAATTAAAACTTTAGCTAATGATGTAATTTCTCCAAGCTTACCCCCTCTTCTCAGGATGTTGTTTTACTCATTGGATGAACTTGGAGAGCAAACCTGGAATGGCTTGTTATGTCTATCTTAGCATGAGAGAGCAGCAGCTAACAGGCTACAAGACACTTCAGACTTGCACACTAAGCAATACAGGATTTGCAAAATATAAAAGTTGAAACCTGAGGCATCACTGGCCTTTTGCAAGGATCAGCAGCCAGAAACGCCAGTTCCTCCTGCGCTCCCTGCCTGGGCAGGCTGGTCCTGTCCCTCTATGGGGTTCAACCCCAGCCTGCAACGAAGCATCAACCCATGGGTTGAGATAAGAACAGGTTAGTAATTGAAATGCAGTAAAATATAATAATAGTAATAGTAATAACAGTATTAGTAGCAATGAAAAGGGAGATAACAAGAGGAGAGAGAGGAATAAAACCCAACAGAAACAAGTGATGGCCAATACAATTGCTCACCACCCAATGCCCAGCCGGTCCCCCAGCTTCCACCAGCAGCCCCCAGGTGACTCCTCCCAGTTTCTATACCGGGCATCACAGGCTGTGGTGTGGAATATCCTCTGGCCAGTTCGGGCCAGCTCTCCTGCCCATCACTGGCAGAGCATGAGGTACTGAAAAGTCCTTGATTTAGAGGAAGCACTACTCAGCAGCAGCTAAAACATCACTTCATCACCATTATTCTCATTCCAAAACCCAGCACTGTACCAATTACTGGGAAGAAAATTAACTCTATCTCAGACAAAACCAGGACACTCTCTGCCATGTCAGGCTGGCACCAGAGCAGAGGAGGACCATCCCCTCCCTGCCTGGGAGCCATGCAAGTCCCACCTCTGAGGCTCTGATGGAGCCACTAACTCAACCTCTGCTTTGCCAGCCTTCATTGACTGCACTGACCACGCTCCAGCAGACCCATGGTGTGGGGCAACCTCCTTGTGCTGCTCCCCAGGCAGTGCCTGAGCACAGCTCTCCTGCCCAGATCCACGGCAGCCGAGGCCACGCTCACAGTGACTGCACGAGGCCGTGGGTGACCCAGCTCCCAAACTGACAAGTACCCTGCAGCTCCTGCTACAACCTTGGCCAGCCTCCTCTGCATTTCCCCAGGACCAAAAATCACACCCTGGACCAAAGGGAAGCTCCTAACGATGGTTTAATCACAACCAAATCCTTTCTGCAGGAAGTTTGGGGTTTGGGAAATCGCTGCTCAGTTTTTGTCCTGGTGTAACTTGGTGCTCCCAACTCATCTCAAAAAGCCTCTTGTTCTTTCATCACTTCTCCCCTCACACTGGAGAATAATATTTTCACTCACATGCTGAAATTAGATCCCGATGTTTCTGCCAGCAAGGCTTTCAATAGCTCGCTTATGTTCCTGGATGGAATTGCCTGGCAGGCTGTGCTCGGGGTGAGTGGGAGTGTGGAGAAAGACCCGTGAATCTCCTCCAGCAGCCCCCAGCCCGTGTTGGCTGTACCATCAGAGCCAGATGAAGGGCAGGCAGAGGGTGAGCACAGACAGGGATGACCCCTCAGCACAGCACCAAGGGGATCCTCCACGAGCTCTGCAGGAACCAGGATCCCTGCTCAGCACCATGCAGGTCCCTAACGCAGATCCATAATGCCCAGATCCCTCCCAGCAGCTCTCTGTGTGACCTGAGCTGCCTCCCAGCCTGGAGGGCTCTGACAGTGGATGAGGGGTGCCAGCAAGGGGGGGACACCTGTGTCCCTGACCGCTGACACCCTGGTAGGCGCAGCAGCAGACCCCAAAGTGCTGCTGTGCCAGAGACAGGATTTAGTTTCGGGGTTCCCCGAGCTCACAGCTTTCCTGCTGCACGGCAGCACTTGGAAGTCCTGATAGTTCCAGGTGCTGAGCACACTCCCAGGTTGCCACAGCTTGGGCCAAGAGCCCCGGGGAGCAGGCCAGCCTGGGGATGCTGAGAGCCTGCCAAGCGGGCAGCAGGGAGCAGGGGATCCCTGCCAGCCCGGTGGTCCGTCTGGCACGCTGTAGAGCGGGTTGGCAATCCCCACTCTGCAGCAACCTGCGTGGCAAGCTGCTGGGGACTCAGCGAGCCTGGAAGCCACGGGTGCCCATCTGCCAGCCTGGCAAGTGCCGGGCAGCAGAGGAGCCCCAGCCCCCAGCCCCAGCAGGGTGGAGCTGGGAGGCAGGAGAGCATCCTGCAGGCCACTGCCAGGAGTCTCAGCAGGCTTGGCAGGGGCTGGAGAGCCCCCACCACTCTTAGCCACTCTCATATTTCAGGAGATCAGCATAGGGAGGAACCTCCCATGCCCGTCAGGAAATCACAGTTCTCCAGGCTGCAATTCCAAAGTTATCCGAGAAGCCCCTCTCCAGCCAGGCCACCTCAGCTCGGCTGCACAGCATCTCCTGGGCTCTGGGAGCTGCTGCACTGCCCACACCTTCCCACACTCCCTGGGCACTGGTCACCCCTGCCCTGGCTGGCCTCAAGGCTCAAGGCCACCACTCCAATGCCCTGTCAGCACACCCCTGATGGGCACTCAGCATCTCCTGTGGGCTCTTACAGCCGCAGAGCTGAACTTTCGGAAGGCACAAGAAGTTGCTCATAAACAATGGGGAAATAATATCTGTCTCCTCATATCCTCAGGAGTATCATGGTCAGTTTCCTTTGGTTTTTCCAAAACAGCTCACCCTCTGGCACAGACAGCATGTGGGGAGCTCAGCTGGGTGTTTCAGACAACTATGAACATCTACAAAAAAGGCTGTAAGTGGTCTCTGCATTAGACACAGCTGTGCCTTAAACTTCTGATGGCTCACAAATATTCACCAGGATAATACCAGTTCCAGCCCAGGTCCTGCAGACCTTTCACACACGCCTACCCTGAGGTTGTAGTGTGCTCCTTTGGGAGCAGGTGCTCAGGCAGGGTGCAGAGGTGATGCTCTGGGCAGTTCTTGCAGGTGAAGGTGGAGCCTGAGCCAGCAGGTCTGGCACTGCTGGGGTCATCCCTGACCTCCCTGCCTGGCAGCTCACTTCCTTTCCTAGGTCCAAACCAGCCCTGGTTCTGCTGCTCTCATTCAGAGGAGCCTTTCAACAACCCCTCAGGAAGTTGGCAGGACTGGGACCGGGAACTTCTGGCTCAAGCCCTCCCAGCCACCACAACTCAACTGCCCCAGACAGTCCCTGTCCCCAGCTGGTTCATAAACCCAGCCTTCAGTGAGCAGAGTGTCCCAGGGCATGAGGCAGGAGACCTGTGTGCACGGAGCAGAGCTGGGCCCCGGTCCTTGGAGGGATGTCAGCCTTTCTCCAGCCCTGTCCCTCTGCTCCAGAGAGGATGCCGCTCGGCCTGAACACCTCAGCAGCTCTGGGAGGTGAACCATCCTCAGGCCTTGGGTCCAGGTTACCAGATTTAAGGTGCCCCAGCAGGAAGGTCACACTGAGCAGTGAAGGACAACGCTGGCATGGGGCACCATCATACCTCTGCTTCCAACTGGGTTTTGAAACAACACATACTGTAAGCTATTTTTTTAGCTATTTTTTTAAAATCAGATCTTGGGAACTGTGTCTCTTTCCACCTCCAACAGCCTGAATCCCTGCCCGTGCTTCTGGTGGCTTCAGCTGCTGTAAAGATGCCTGTAATGAGGAGAGGGAAGACCATCCGCTCCTCTTGCCTGAGCCACGCTTCCCAACAGCAGTTGCTAATAATCTGTGCCACGATCAGCTGTGCAATCTGGAGATATTTCACCTTGTGGATGCGCTGGCAGGGGGACAGGATCAGGTGGCAGGAGCTCAGCTGTCCCCTTATGCCAAGCAGGGGTCACCTGGAGAAGGCCTGGCAGGATTTATGGCCTCTATAAAGGGGCAGGAGTTGGATGTTTGCTATTATTATAGGCTGTATTTCTCTCCTTCAGCAACCTGCAGCTTTTACTCCCTCCAGCAGGTTGCTGCTGCCAATTGCTTGCTGGAGCCTCACGGGGTGGGAAGAGCTGGGTTTGGGCTCACTCAGCCTCATCCCCTCCACTCGGGGAGTGCACAGCACCAAGGTGCTGCAGGCCCCACGTGGGATGTGAGGGGACCAGGTAGGACCACATGGCCGAAGCCCCCTGGGACACCTCTGTCCTCCTCTTCCTCCTGCTGCCAGCCTGCCCATCCCCTTGGAAGGCACACAGGACCACACTGGGGGCCAGGAGCTCAGGGTTGGGAAGAGCTGCAGTAGCACAACCCAGTCCTGGACCCCTTCTCTGACTTGCAGGTGAAGGACTGTAGTAAATGAACCACTTGTGTTAGAAGAGACACCATCCACCCCACACCTGTGGGTATTGTAGGGACAAACCAGTCAGCTCAGTCATTCTTGAGTCAAAGAGTAGGAACTGAAGGCTTTGCCTCAGGAGTGTCTGTTCTGGATGTCCCCAGCAGAACTTTCTGCAATAAAAGGTACACCAGGAAGAAAATGACAAGACCATGCAGAGCCCAGACTACATATGGAGAGCCTGGTTCAGTTGCTGCCTCAGTTCTCCCCTCTTGGGCACTAAAATTTTTCCAGCAGCAAAGATTCAAACAAACTAATAAGCATCCGTACCCCATCTCAGAGCAAGCTCTCCAACCCATCTTCTTTTCCTTTTCCCTAATATGGCCAGGTCCAAGGCTCTTCAAGAATCAGCCTCAGCTTCACCCACCCCTCCAGGACAGCCTAGATCTTTTTCCAGGCTGTTGCACCTGATGATGGGTGCAATCAAGGGTATTTTTTGAAGGAAGGAGAGGAGGTAGCTGGGAGCTGTTTGAGTCAGAAACCAGATCCTTGGGATATAAAATATGCTGATGGCAGCACCTCCAGAGTTTTGTGGTCCCCAGGGCCATGGAGAGCCTTGCTGGCAGCAGCAGCAGCAGCACAAGGGGTCACCTCTGCATGGATCAGGAAGGAAGGAGTGCTGGAAACAAGGAGCTGAAGTGGCTAAAATGAAGCTAAAAGAAAATGAAGGACATTTAAACATGTTCCACCAGCACAGGAAAAGGCTCGAGTGCACCTTGAAGGATATAGAAAAACAGCAGATTTTTTTTTCCCAAGATTGAGAAGATTTGTGTTCTGAAACACTGCCCAAAGCACCAACCTCCCCCTCCAGTGAGGGACTCTGTGCAGAGGATTGTGTTGAGCCAAGGGAGCTTTGCCCAGCACAGGGCAGGTGTCACAATGCAGGGCAGGTGTCACAGCACAGGGCAGGTGTCACGATGCAGGGCAGGTGTCACGACGCAGGGCAGGTGTCACAGCACAGGGCAGGTGTCACAGCACAGGGCAGGTGTCACGATGCAGGGCAGGTGTCACGATGCAGGGCAGGTGTCACGATGCAGGGCAGGTGTCACAGCACAGGGCAGGTGTCTCAGCTTGTGGCTCTGCCCAGGCACACACCGGGTGAGGGCAGCTCCAGGTTTCAGAGGGACTTGAGGAACCTGCAGCTGTGTCTCCACTGCCATGAGCTCACTGCAAACCCAGCTGGCTCCAAATACCACAGGGGAGCAGAAGCCACACGCTGAGAGGCTCCAGCAGTGATTCAGAGCAGCGAGGGGTGAGGGACCCTTTCCATCATTTAACAAATGTAGCTGGACTCAAAAGCAAAGGAACAGCCCCAGTTCAGCCAAGGTAGCAATAAACCCAGAGTCTGCATTCCCCTGAGCATCACCTGCACCTCAACCCTGCTACCTCCGGGTGAAGCACCAGTGCCACCAGCTCTGCAGCACAGCAGGAGCTTGGGCAGTGGGGCCTTTAGATGTGGAGGAGATATAAACATGCTGTGGGTAAGTTTTAAACCTCCAAGTCATGCCTGAGTCAGCTCTGGCATGGGTTTTAGCCCACTGGCTGGGGTTGGTCCCAGCTGGGTGTGAGAACATCCTCGGAGGGATGAGCTAGATGTGGGGATGCTCTGATGGTCACAAGAGCTTTGCTGCTTTTACCAGAGCTTCAAAATTGTCCTTCTCTCTGCTTGGGCTGGAAAAACGCTCCCACCTCCAACTGTCCTTCTCAGTCCAGATCCAAGAAGCAAAGACTGCTCTGGTTTTGCAGAAGAAGCATCTCTCTGCTGCCCTGGGCACCCCCTGAGCCCAAGATGGAGCTACCTCAGCCTCTGCTTTTTAACCTGGCTCAGAGGAGCTGTGAAACATAAACCTTCCCCGCTCCCAATGCAGCAGCATGAGCAGCACTGGATTCTGGTGCACCCCCGGCTCCCTTGCAGCCCTTTCAGCACTCACAGCCTGCTTTTCACAGCTTCTCCTGCTTACTCCATTCTCCAGGACTAGGAGGAGAGTCAGTTCCGGCCTTTGAAGATTGTTTTAGCTGAAGGGAAAACAGCACTTCCTTTTAAAATCCTGATATCATTAATTCCATCAGTTTCAAAAAGTAAGTTTTTCCCTACCCTATGTTTGAATTTTTGTTTCCCTTTTCTCTTCTAAATGTTTTCTCCCCCTTTAGCCATCCTGTGCCTCGCTACCAAAACACTGTACCCTGCAAAGGATGAAAGCAAGACCCTAAAAGTGCCTTTTCTTCATGCCAATTTCGTCAAATTGGAAATGTAAAGGATAAGCTTCTCCAGGCTTTTTTCCCCCTCATTTAACCGAAGGCACTGTGGCAGGGGAACATCCCTCCGAGCAGCTGTGCTTCCAGGCTGCTCAGCACGTCTCCTACCTGTGGAAGCAGATGGAGGCCCATGGCACCTGTGAGGCGTTCATCTCCTATCTGTACTTCTCTCTCTTCTTCATGAGCACCATGTGTTTGTTCCCTCTTTCCGACTCACAAGTCCCACTGGAGTTGCCCCATGTTTTGCCTTACTTTGGTTCTTCCATTTCTCCCACATCCCATCCGTACCCTGATTGAACTTATGCACCAGCAGATCGTTCTGTCTAGGATTTTTTCTATGGGTTTGTTGCTAGTCTCTTATTAAAATTCCCCCAGGTTTTCAGCTTCACACTGCTCATAGTGCTTCTCTTCCCATGCTTAAGCTGCCACAGCTGCTCCCAGACACAGTCTCTTGGAAAGTGTCTGATCTCTGAGCCCCTCCTGGAGCTCATTCTGCCCTTCCCACACAGACACATCACATTCTTCTGGATTATCAGTGGGAAATCACTGCTGGACACACTCCACAATGCCACGAGCAGCCACAAGCTCAGCTCAGCACAATTTTGCCCCTAAAATAAGAGCTGCTCCCTAAGGAGGAGACAGAGCTCTTAAAAAAAAGAGCATTTTTTTGATTTTCAGACACTGCATGAACACTACTCCAGTGTCTTCTCCACCACAAGATTCAGGTCAAAAAGGGACCTGCCCTTCCCTGACTTGCCAAGGACCAGGGGAATTTTTGCTTCCTTCACATCAGGAGCATCTCTCACCTCCTGTTTATCTGGCTTATTTCCCTAATTTTTGGAAATCAGGAGCAGGAACTCAAGGCACTAGCAATGCCCATTCTCCTGCCTCCCACAGGCCACCACAGGCTCCAAGGCTCCATGTTCAGCATCCTGCAGATCTCGTGTCTCTGGCACAGCTGGTGACACTGTAATAAACACTGAAAATAATAGCAGGTATTTGTGAGCCATGTTTTGTTCTCTGAAAAATGTTAATAGAGAAAAATCTGCAGCACCATGCCAGGAAATCTTTTTGTATCTTATTTCCAGACTACCCTAATATCAATTTATATCTGCAATTCAATTAATGTTCTGGGAGAGGCAAATTAGCATCCCTGGGTCCCTCCTGTCTCAGCAAAGCAAGTTCCCATGGAGAGAGAAAGTCTGGCACGGCCTCTCTCAGGGGCTCAAAATGGATCAGTGCAAGACCCCAAACACACAGAGATCCCCTAAATAACCAGGGGGTAGCTTCAGACATGCCCCGAAACACCTTTTGTATCCTAGAACAGCACTTAACCCCTCCTGAAACTGGTAGTGGCGTGCAAAACACTTCACCTGTAAATCTGCCTGCTATTAAGTGCATCGTGTTTGAACTCCATAGATTTAAAAATATGAATCAGATCAGATGATGTCACTCAGCTGTGCATGCATCTGCTGGATTTTATGCTCACAGAAGCAGCAGGATGCTGCAATTTTAATTTAAGTGGAACAAGGGAGCTGGTCTTAAAAGATAATCGGGGCCCATTCTGAGCCTTCTGAGGACGCTGCCTCAAGTTGTGCTAGGGCAGGTTTAAACTGGATTATAGGAAAAAGGGTGAAAAAGTGGTTAGGCATTAGAACAAGCTGCCCAGGGCACTGGTGGAGTCACCACTCCTGGAAGTGCTCAAAAACCGTGTGGATGTGGCACCTGGGGACACGATTTAGCAGTGCCCTGGCAGTGCCATAGACCAAAGTGCAGGGGATAGGAAAACCCCACCTCCCTGCAAAATCCCTGCACAGCACAACCCACTGCAGGCAGGGTGGGACCCGCTGCTCCATGGCTTGGGCAGAGGCAAAGCCCTGGAAATTAAAAAAACCCCTCATGCAAGTCTCCCCAGCACGCTGGCAGCATCCCGAGGAGAGCGAAGACGTGACGTAGGAAAAGTACTTTTGAAAGCAAACAGCTCCATTTCCATACTGAACAGCCCGATCTCCGAGTTCATGTCCTGAAATAGCCCCGGAGCCATTTCCCAGCAGGATTGCACAGGAACCTCCCCCTTTCTCCAACACAGTCTCTGTGTTCTTATCTGTGTTGAAGGGCAATAAGTAACCCAGCGACACATCTGCAGGGAAACACAGGATGCCCTGGAAAATGCTCCAAGCCCAGGAGCTGCCCGTGGCCCCCGGTGCCCACGTGTGTTGGAGCCGTGTCCCACAGAGCCCAGCCACCCGTTAATAATCCTAATGAACAACCCACAAATTAATTCACCAGAATTATTTTCCAGCTGGCTTCGAGCTGAGCACGCAGTCAAGGATCTGCTGCAAGTGGTGATGAGGAAAAGGCAAGTGCAAGGTAGAAATGGTTGCCAGCTGTTGATCCAAGCTGGAGCGGAGCATCCCTGTGGCACCATGGTGGTGCTGCTGGAGCAAGGAGCCTGCAGTGGAATTCGAGCACTTCCCTGCAGAGGAGCAGTGGAATTCAAGCCCTTCCAACCCCACAGAAATGACCAAAGGCTGGTCCTGCTTTCTCACCATCACTGGGTATAGCATTCACCCCCCACAGAGCAAAGGAAAATGGCTGAGGTCTCTTTGACCTGGGAGAGGCTCATCACATGCAAATGGGAAATAATTCTATTTAATCTGGAAGACATGAATGGGCTGTGTAGGCTATTTCTGCAAAAAACCCACAGAAGGACTGCGAAAATGAAAACCAAAAGTAACTGTTAGAGACCACTTACTGCAAATTTATGTGTATACATAATACAAGGCTCACCCAAACACTCTCTGCTGAGCCCAAAGACTGCAGTGAAGCTGAATATTTCAATCTTGTAAAACTCAGCTGCTAGAAGAAAGGGACCATCAGGGCCACTGGAAGGGGTGGGATCCACCACGATCCCCTGTGAGGGAGATGATATGGAGCTGGGCTGCGGGCTGTGGGATGTGCCTGCAGAAGCACATGGCAGCACAAAGAAGCACATGGTGGCTCAGAGAAACCTGTCTCCACAGGACCCTGGGAGGAGGAGCCTGCCGGGAGCTGACAGGCGGGTCACCCACTGCAGAGACATTCCAAGGGTGTGCTGTGACATGGCAATGTGTGATAGGTCGTGTAAGTGTATAAAACCAGCTTGTTTCTGTGAATAAAGAGGATTCAGTTTTCCTGCCGGGCTGGGTCCGTGTTTCAATCGCCGACAATCCTCCCCCCCCAGATGAACATGGTGAACCACATGCTTCAAGTGAGATGGAAGCCATTCGAGTCTCTGTCAGCCTGAGGAGCAGGTTCCTACCAGGGTTAGTGCTCCATTGAAAGACATAATAGACTATTCAGGGCCAGTGGAGACTCTCTGTCATAGGTGAAGGCATGGTCCACCATACTCCACCTCCAGGTGGGACACACCTGCAGTAATTTGGAGAAAGGAAAACCCAGAAAGGCAGGGCTAGTGTTTCTGCAGATACAAACAGAAGCTTGGTATGTGCTATTTAAATGCAATCCCTGCTCTGGGGATGGAACTCCTCTCTTCAGCCAGGATCAGTGTGAAGGAGTAGAGCCCCAGAGTGAGATGCTCAGCTTCCCTGGCCCCTGTCAGGCCACCCCTGCACTGACATCTCTCTCCTCCCTGCATCACCCCTGTTTTCATTCCCAGCCCCTCCATCTCACTGCCCCTTCCAGCTGCTTCCACACAAGCAGGGCACACGCCATGGCAAAGATCCTTCAGCTTCCTGTGCCAGGCATGAAGAGCTCCTTGACCTCGAGTCAAGGAGGTTTTCTAGCCCCCAGAAGACTCCTGTAGCTTTTCTTCCAGCCCTCTTTGTGCTTCTACAGGCCCTGTCAGAGGCTCACAGCAGAGCTGCCGTGTTGTTCCTGGAATAGCTTTTCCAATGCCGTGTGAAGGATCTAGGTCACTTCTGACTCCTTGCTATTCCCCTTTTTATAAACCCAATGTCAGGCAGATACACAGAATGACTCTGAAGATGCCCTGAATGATGCTTTGTGAGACGGAGTCTCTCATCCTGGGGTATGCATTTTCCAGGCCCTCCAGGGTGGATTGGTGCATGGTTCTTCAAATACAGCGGCTGCACTGGGGCTGTTTAACAGTCCTGAGGGCTTGGCAGCCTTAACCTGCCCTGCTCGGGATTTTTGTCACCTGCAAGTCTTACTGTAGATTTTATGATTGTCATCATCTTTACTAAAATTACTTCAGCGCTCTGTCTTTGTCATTTCCAGTCCCAGTAAGAGCAGCACCTCTCCTTCATCTCAGCACGTTGGCGTTGGTCAGAGGCTCTGTCACAAAGCCAGGCACAGCTGACATTTAACATGCCCAGTTTACAGCATTAATGATTTCCTTGCTGGTGCTGGTTCCTCGGGGATTTGTATCCATCCTCCCCAATCCACGGTGCTGCCAAGGTGCTACTTAGAACTGCTCGGACATGGCCTGCACCAGCGTGGATGTTTTCACCAGCCCCAGTCTCTCACAGCAAAGCTCACGAGTCTGTCCAGCCAGAGCTACTTCCATACCAAAAGCCATTAATTGTGCCAGTGTGTAGCTGCAGGAGCTCAATTATCCCTCCTACCACCTGATCTGGGTTCGTGGCTTCCTTTCTCAAACCATCATGACAGTTGTGTAAATCCTCAGTCCCTTGGGATTTTCCAAGTTTTCAAGGCTTGCTAAATTTCATGGTTCCCAACTCAAACAGCTTCCCAGCTGACACCTTTGTGCGTCCCAGGTTTAGACTTTCTGGAGCGTCAGCCTGAAAATATTGGATGTCATTGGGCTTGCACCCTCCTTAGTGCAGCATGACAGATTTTCCAAGGAAAACCAGCTGAACTGGAGCAGTATTTCAGAGAATCACAGAACCACAGATTGGTTTAGGTTGTAAGAGACCTTAAACATCATCTCATTCCACCCCTTGCCATGGGCAGGGACACCTCCCCCTGTCCCAGGCTGCTCCCAGCCCCGTCCAACCTGGCCTTGGGCACTGCCAGGGATCCAGGGGCAGCCACAGCTGCTCTGGGCACCCTGTGCCAGGGCCTCCCCACCCTCACAGGGAACAATTCCTTCCCAATATCCCATCCATCCCTGCCCTCTGGCAGTGGGAAGCCATTCCCTCTGGGCTATCACAAAGAAAATCTTCCCAGGAAGACACATACAACCTTCAGTCACATGCGGACTCTACATTTTGGTTTGTTGATTATGTATTCCTTCAATTAGCTAAAATAATTAATATTATTTTGCATTCTAAAGGGATATTCTGTTCTGAAGGGAATAGAAAGGTGCCACATTTGCTGGGGGGTGAGCCCAGCCAGCAGTTGATGAAGGAGCTGTGAGCTATTGGCGGTATTTTTTAGGGAGCAAAATTTAGTCAGAAAAATTGAATGGAGATGGAGACTTCCTGGGGAAACTTTTTTTTCAGGTACTCAAAATGGTCACATCATTGTGAGGAGAGCAACAGCTGCAATCCAGCCTATTTCACTGGAAAAGGAGGGGGAAAAATAGTAAATTGGTAATCTCAAATTGATATGTATGTGTCAAAGAGCAGTAAAGGCAAACAAATAGCAAGACATATAAATTATAAGATTTTGTATTGATCAGTGAGTCCAAGATGACCCTGAATCTGAGCAATGCCAGAAATTCAATGGGAGGTTTGAGAAAAGATGACTCAAATTGAATCAATACCTTGAGCTGTTTCCTCTGCCCAATAGTTTATTATGATTCTGAAAAATCTCTTGCTTGAAATTTTTTACAGTAATTAGAGAAGCAGAGCAGGTGCTGTGTTGGGGAAAATGGCAAAAAGGAAAGAAGGGAGAAAGTTTAAGTGGAGGACTGAACATGAGAACTTCTCAATTAAATTAAATTACATTAAATTAAATTAAATACCTCAAACAGTTGGTTTCAAATTTTGGGTGGGAGTGGAAAGGTCAAAAACTGATGAAAATTTTCACCCAGCTCAGACCTGCTGGGTGTCAGGGGACAGGACTTGGGGATGTGATTTACACTCTCCCACGTGCCTTGGGAAGGTTCCCCCCACTCTCTTGGCACGAACAAGGCGCGGACAGCGGACACTGAGCAGTGAGTGCCCAGCTCCCTCATGTCCCCGCTGCTCCATCCCCTCTGCCCCCACCCCCTCCCTGCACCCCAGTGCTGCTGGCTGGGAGCCCACCAGCAGCCACCACGCTAATGACCCATCACAGCAGCTTGTCATGTCCTGGGGAACGGCAGCTCTTTCTGATATGTGGATCAAAGAGGACTCCGGAGCCACGAATCCCTACGGGAGGATGAGAGGTCGGCTCGGATTAAGACATGCAGTAATTTGTGAAGGGTACGAACAGAAGAAATGAGCTATTAGGGGAAGGATTCGTGGCTGGCAGGATCAAAGAGCACCAGTAGGAAATGTTTAGAAGGCACTGGGAACAAAGGGAATTCAAACCCATATGAGTCTATTAATAGACACAGGAAATTTATTAACAGCAGCAACAAATCAAGTGTTCAATAACTTCCTAAATTCTGCTTTTGCAGAGAAACCAGATCTTTTTTCATAAAGCTGATGAAGGACTTGCAAGACTGTTATTAGCCAAGAAATTTAAACAACATATCTCAAAACAAACTGATATTTTACACCTACACCTTGATAACCCAAACACAATCATCCTTAAAGTGTTGACAGAGGTGTATAGCAGACTTTGGAAATACCAGACAGCTGCTGACTTAGGACTGAGCTATTGTGACAGCCTGAAATCAGATAATTATGGGTTGTATATTGATATTAAATAATAATTAGATTATAATTTCCTATTAGAATAACAGAAGGATTATAGATATGTACCCAAGCTTGGTGAGGTGCTAAGCAGCAAAGGCGGGGTGGGATCAAGAAAGCAGCAACTCTGGGAAGAAGTTCAGGGTGAGCAAAGCAGACCTGAACTGCAAGGAGTGACTCTGTAACAGAGGGGGTTTAGCTTAAATTTGGGTGTATATACTGACAGGAATGGGTATATTTAACCAGGACAGGGGGTGTGAGCCCTGGACATGGCACAGTGACACCCTGGCACTTTGGACCCAGGCTTGGCATCCACCTGGGATGTGGAAAAGAGAAATAGTTGCAAAGAGCCATGAGAAACAGGAGAAACAGGCATGTGTTATGATGAGAAAATGTGTTCTTTTGCCTCACAAGGATACTGGGGGCTCACGGGGGTTTGCAGCGGGCAGCCTTTGTCAGAGGGTCATTGTGCAATTGGCCGGGGAAAGGCAGAGCTGCCTGTAAATGTCTGGCACATGAGGCCAGGAGATTTCCCACTACCAGGAGAGCATTCTGGTATTCACAAAGGTGATTTTCCAGGCCATGAAGTCTTCAGAACAAAAATGGACTCTTCGGGGCAGACAGACCCTGGTAAATTCAACAGCTGGTCTCAATATGAGATTGCTTTGGGAAAGGAAACTTATGGCAGGCCCTGCAAAGTGATCTGCTGATTGTTGGGGCTTTAATCTCTGTAAATAACCTTTTCCTCTGCCTTTTAGAGGCATGGGGAGGAGCTTCCCACCTCTCCAAGAAAGATGTCAGGTCAAAGAACATGTCTGTGAGAGAAGCAAGAATATTGGGGGCACAGTTCCTTTAGATCTTCCTCCTCTACATCCATCCCTGTGCCCTCTAATTCACCTTTTTATTAAGTGTCAGATTCAGGACAAAAAGGTCATGGACCAGGGGACATTAGGCTTTTTCTTTCAAGCAGAACATGATCTATATTTTCATCCATGCCAGACTGAGAATCAATTTGTGGCAGAAAACAAAGTTCATTAATGGGGACACTGCAAATAGTGGGAACCGGCCTAGGAGGACATTTGGTGCCGGATCGCTGCGAGGCACTAATGAGGGAGGAAGAGGGAGGGGAGAAGGGAAGACAGCAGGAGGTTTTCTTCCCAGTCACGTTTCATTATATCCCGCTCCACCTTCTCCTCCTGCAGGTCCTGCTCCAGTGTGTCCAACACCCCATGCATCAGGGTACCGGTGCCCCTTCGAGGGGGTTCCCTCCCAGCCGTTCGTCTCCGGGAGCTGGCCCAAACCAGGCTGCAAATGTGCTGAGCTTTTCTGGCAACACTTCAGAATAAATGGCAAACCATTTTTGCGGCTCGTTTCCATTGTAGTTTTAATCAAACTGAATTCCTGTGGTGCTCATATGGATGTCATATGTAAAACCCACTGAACTTGGCTGCTGCTCATTCCAAATTAAAGCCAATGGAGAAATTTCACTCCAGTCTCCATCTTGCATCTCTGAGCTCTTGCGCATTTATTCCATTCATGAAAGCCTGACTACTGCAGACATGAGGGAATACCAGAGCTGACACCCATGAGAAGCGTTGGTAATGCTTGGGAATTTATAGAGAAGGCGCTCAGGTGCAAGGTTGAAGCAAACATACTCCCATGTCCGACCTCAGCCAAGTACTCCACATCTTAAAACAGAAGCCCACACTGGCATTTCAAACTGTCCATCCCTCAGTGGGAGTATTTCACAACAAGAGCCTTTCCAGGCCAGTGCTGGCCCTCAGCATTTGGCAGTGCCACCACTCAGAAGGCACAATAAACCTCCAAACAGCAGCTCTGGAACAGTTTCAAAGAATTTTCTCTTCCACTATTAGAAATCCCACCCTGTTTGTTGAAGTATATGTCTTTATTTACAATTTTTTTTTGTGGTGAGATACAGGAAAATACAGGTTTATTTTGCTCTGAGAGTACTGATCCCTTTTTTCTCCCCTTGAGAAGGGGGTCAAAGAGCTGTGGACTAATTGCTGGACCCCAGAAGTTAGCTGCTGGTCAGGCAGAAGCTCCTTTGGCCTTGGGCAGGACTTTCAGCCTTGCACCTGCTGAGCCAAGTCCAGCATCTGAACTAGGACAGCGTGAGCACCTACAGGGTGTCTCCCGCCTTCAGCACAGCCATCAGATTCGGTCCCTTGGGAACACTGCAGCCTTCAGCCCATCACAGTGATGCCATTCACTTCCACAGAGGAAAAGGGAGGAACACAGGAATGGGCTGAGGTGGTTCCAGCCCTTCCTGAAAGGCTGGGTAGTGGTGGGAAGGTCCCGCCCTGGAGCTCGTGCCCACCCTGTGCCTCCCTGGCTGGCATCCGATTTGGCAGCCCGCAGTGAGCAGATGAATCATGGCTTGGCCTTCTCTCTGTCACAGACAACAAAGCCATTTACTGCAGGGAGCCACACATATTGCAGGGCTTTCCAGAACAACCCTTCCAGACTCCACCAAGCCCTGTCCACACCAAGGGTGTTTCCTTCTGATCTTCTGCCTCAGTTTTGACCTAAACCACTCAAGTTTCCATGTAATCTCCCAGAACAAGAAATCATTCAGGGGGAGACTCCTACATTAGCCATGTCACTACAAGTACTTTGGAAATCGTTCAGGTGCTTTCTCCCTGAGAAGACTTGTCACACATGTCTGTGTCACTCCAAAGGCATGCAGGAAAATATTTAGAAAAATATATAGGAAAATATATTAGGAAAAAGCTATTCCCTATGAGGGTGGTGATGCCCTGCCACAGGGCAAGCTGTGGCTGCCCCATCCATGGCAGTGTCCAAGGCCAGGTTGGACAGGCTTTGGAGAAACCTGGGATAGTGGAAGGTGTCCCTGCCCATGGCAGAGAGGTGGAACTGGATGATCTTTGCTTCCTCCAACCCAAACCATTCTGTGATTCTACGGTGTCTCCGCTGTCCCAGTGAAATACCTGGGTCATGAGAAGTCACTGCTACCCCCAGAGGTCCTTTATATTCACTGACCACTCACTTGAGTAGCTCAAAAGATGTGAACTGAATCTCCAAAACACAAGAATTTTGTTGGGATTTTTTTTCTGGGCAATCCAGCAAGCAGAGCGAGAACAGGATCTCCTGCTCTGTATCCAGCTGTAGCGTGACCTGGTTGCTATTTAAGATGAATTTATTTAAGGCTTCCTTCAGCTGTGATCCCTACAGTGGAAGCAGGGCCTTCAGCACGGCAAACCCGGCAGCCAGGATGCTGCACACAGCAAATGGGAAATGGCATCCTCAGCTGGGAACCTGGATCACCGTGTCCTGACTGGCAAGGGTGGGAGATGGCTGCACCAGGCAGAGGATGCAGGGCTTGGAGGAGCAGAGGGTGGGCTCTGCTGCAGACAGATGTGTTGGTAAGGCAGCTGTGGGGGTGTTGGTGCAAGGGCTAAAGGGATGTGGGGGGACGACACTGGTGGGGGGCTGTGGGGGCAAAGGTGGCTCTTGCAGTAGCTCATGTCACACAGAATCACCGATTGTTTGGGTCGGAAAAGCCCTCTAAGATCAAATCCAACCTGGTAGTGCCAAGGCCACCACTAACCCATGTCCCCAAGTGCCACATCTACACGTCTTAAATCCCTCCAAGGATGGTGACCCCACCACTGCCCTGGGCAGCCTGTGCCAGGGCTGGACAACCCTTACCATGGTGAAATTTATCTCAATATCCAATCTAAACCTCCCCTGGCACAACTTGCTGTTTCCTCTTGTTCTGTGGCTTGTTACCTGGGAGTTCCCAAGATAAGGGGTGACAGGGCATGATTTTGGGGTACCATGTGTAGGCTCTGGTTGTTCTGCAGGACAGAGAAGGTCCTCAGCGAGACCCATCCCTGGTCAGGAGACAGCACCAAGGATGTTCATGGGGTCAGCTTGCACAGGGTTCTCTCCAGACGGAACCTGGAGATGGTATGTGAAGGTAATGAGGTACAACAGTGGCATGAAGGATCGTTTTAGCTTTAGAACTCCTTTAGGGAGTCACGGAGGTCTTACTCTGTCAGGGGGGAATTTGGGGACACTGACTATCTCAGGAAGAAAGAGAGTATCTGGGTGTTGCCTGTCCCCAGCATTTGGCTGTGCTGCATGGAGTCCACCCCAGTCCTGGCCAGCCCCCGTGGGGAGCCAGGCAAGGATGGACATCACTCTGCACTACCCAGGGGGTTTCTGGTGGGAACAGGGGGTCCATCAGGTCACAGTGGGGTTCTGCCCTATGCCCACAGGGTCCTGACTGGGCACTGGGGCATCCACTCTCAAGTGTGGAGATCATGGTGGGGGTCTGCCTCATGCCCGAGTGTTCCGGGTGGGCATGGGGGATTTATCCCAAGGCTGGGGCTCGTGGGAGGAGCAAGTCTGTCCTGTGCCAAGGGTCCTGGGATGGCACAGGGGAGTCTGTCCCCAGGTTGGGCCTCATAGTGGGGGTCTGCCCCGTGCCCACAGGGTCCTGAGACGGCATGGGGAGGGCTGTTCCTAAGCTGAAGATCAGGGCAGGGTCTGCCCTGAGCCTGGAGGGTCCCTTGAGGGCACAGGACACTGAGGGTCTGCCCCGTGCCCCGAGTGCGGGGTGAGGACGGGGGTCTGTCCCTCCGTGAGGACGGTCCCGAGCGGGCATGGCCGGGGGAGGCCCGCGGGGCGCAGCGACGGCGGGGGGGTTGTGAGGGCCGAGCCGAGCCAGGCCGAGCGGAGCCGAGCGGAGCCGAGCCCGAAAGGA
>VXBT01004168.1:0-44954 GCA_013400235.1 Oriolus oriolus | reverse complement strand
ACCGCCCGCACCTGCTGGTGGCCGTCCGGGACCGGCCCTCCCGGCGGCGGGGCAGCGCCCCGGGGGCTCCCCAGTCCCGCGGCTGCCCGGCTGGGCTGTGCCTCCCGGGGAAGCCTCTTCCAGGGCTTTGTTGTTCTGCCGGGTGTCCCCGGGCAGGGCCTCGGGCAGCCGCGGTACCGCCTCGCCCCGAGGCCTCGGAGCGGTTCTTGGACCGGCCGGAGCCGCCCCCCTCGCCGGCGCCGTTCGGTATCAGCCGGACGCTCCTGGCAGGAAAGGGGAAGCGGGACCGAGCTGCCGGAGGTTTGCAGGAGGTGGCTCCCGGCTGCGGGCTGTGCCCGGGGGGGGTTGTGCCCTTTCTCCCCCACGAGCCCTTCGGGGCTCGGTGACACTTTCCCGTCACCCCAGTGCGTGGAGCTGGTCCCCGGTGCTCCGAGCAGGACCCCCGTGAGGTCCTGCTGCTGGAGGTGGCAGGGGTGACCTCGGGGACCAGCCGGAGAAATCCCGTAACCACCATGCCTGGGGAGAAGCTGCGCCTCCTTCGCAGCCGCCCCGAGTCGAGTGCTGGGATAGAGCTGGGAGTGAGACAAGATTTGAGCGTTTCGTGCACAGTGAGATGTTTAAAAATAACCCCGGTGACGGCTGGCTCCTGCCGCGCAGGTTTAATCCGCAAGCTCTTTGAAGCTCCCGTGCAAAACTGTGGCAGCACTTTGGAGTCTGGATGACTGAAGGTAGAGCTGGCAAATCCGAACAGGCAGCCTGAGTTTGGGATGCACTGAGCAGCTTGGTTCCCTTGGGCCTCGGATGGTTTAGGTTCAGCAGCTGAAAATGAAACTAATTATTTCCAGGGGGAAAGTCGGGATTTGGAGACCCAGCTCTGAGGTCCCCGGTTTTGATTTTTTGGTTGAGTTTCTGTTTACTGTTGTTGTTTATAGTAAACAGCGTGCACTGAGTGGCTGGGAACAGCCATGTGGTCGCTGCAGTTCGCAGCCAGTAATATTGGGGGAAAATGTTCTCCCACTTCGGTTCAACGCCACGGCTGCGGCAGGCAGGGCCTCCTGCTCTCGCCTTCCTCTCCTGTTACTCGTACTCTCAGCTTCTGTGTGCCACACTGTGCTGTCCATATGTGTTTGCTAGGAATATTTGGAGTATGGGGTGGTGGTTTCATTCCTTGGGCTTCATCTCAGGCACCGTCCTGTGGCTTGGTGTTAATATGGGGAGCAAAACTTGGCTCATGAGGGGCTCAGCTTGAGACGAGCTGCCATGGGATACTGCCCTGCATGTGCTGGTGGGTAGTTCAGAATCTGCCCAGTAGATGGTATGAAAATGCAGATGGAAATCAGGGAGTCCCTTGCAGTGGGCACGAGGGAAATGCAGGTATTTCTAAGCTATTCAAAGTATTTATTTAATTAAAAGTTTGAGTGTGTTTTATTTGAGAGAGATATGCTGAGCCTCGGTCCTCTTGGTTTGGTTATTTACATCTTAGCAAGTGACAATTCTGCATCTTGATAATCTGCTTTTCTTGAGGCACTTCTGTGGAAACCTGATTAATTTTGCAGGACAATATGGTGTCTTTAAGTGAAAGATGCTGTTAGGGTATTAAATTATGATCTTAATCATCAAGTAGCTATGCTTCAGTCTAGACGTGAGTGCTCTGGGAACTGTGTCCCTGCCCTATGTCTAATTTAAAGGAATCTCTGAAACTTTGTTTCATAGCCTCACACATTGAGGACCCCCAGAGATGTCCTCCTTGTATCCAACACTGGGTAAGGTCAGGTAGACTTCTAAACCCTTCCTGAGTAATAGTTCTTCTTTTAAGGCTCTACCTGCTGGCAATTCCACATCCTGTGTAGCTGATGTATGCCAGCACTTAGGCCTCCTCGTCATTAGAGAGACTTTTCAGGGTGTTTAATCTAAATCTTTGTCTTGCACTTTAAACCTGTTCTTTTTCTGACCTCCAGAGCACATGGAGAACACCCTACTCCTCATATCACTCCACTTCCTACATCTTCAGCTCAGTTTGAAGCATGTGAAGACTTTTTTTCCTCTCCCAGTGCTGACCAAGATCAGTTTCTCTGTTCTCACATGGGCATGTCAGCCTAGCTGACCTCTGCCTCTCAGTTGGGTTCTGCTTTCATTCATACTTCACCTAAAGCGCCATGGTCAGTCAGGGTAGGACTGTGTTAGTGGGGCTTCTGCAGAGCAGTTGTAATAAGTGGGCCCAAATGACCCCATTTTGGGTATGTCTCAGCACTGTTATGTGACAAGGAATGCAGATCACGTGTTTGCATATTTGTGCTTTTAACTGTGTGTTTGTGACAGAGGGCTTGGCGTGCTCCGTGAGCTCCTGTTTGCAAATCTGGAGTAGTGTACTAGCAATGTGAGCTGGGCTAAGTTAAACCTTGGCATGTTTGGGGCTCATGTCTGAGCTGTAATGTTTGCATTTAGCACCCTGTCTTTTCTCCTTTTCTTTTCCTTGCCTGCAACTGAAACTCAGTTTTTGCCATGAGACAAACAGATTTTGAGTCGTTTATGCATCCATTTATGTTTGAAAAGCTTCTTAACAAGGAGGGGTCCCTGAGAAGTGAAGGAAGTTGTATTGAGGACAGAGCAGCAACTCTGGCTGCCAACTTCTCTTGTGAGGTGGTTAATCTCCTGCATATCTGTAATTCAGAGACGTGCCAGGGTAAAAATCATCTCCGCAACTGAACTCTCAGTGTAGCAGAACTGTAACTCTGACCCCTCCTTCACCCCAGCACTACACCCTGGTATAGGACCTGCACTCCAAGCTGGGACATGAACGTTTCATCTCACTTTATTTGCAGGATAACAGAGCTTAATCCTAAAGGAAATGCTTTTTCTAGATTTAATACAGTTGTAAAGAACTCGTTTCTTACCCAGCTTAAGTATCTACCAGTGGAAGCTGTTATAGAACATTTGCACAGTGTTTAAGCTGATAGTGCAAATCTGAGAGCAGCAGGAAGCACAAGAAAACTTCCCTGTGTATCACCTGGTCTCACTGGGCTTGGAGTGAACAAATACAGTGACCTGGACTAGTGGTATCAGAATGGTATCTGCTGAGGGCACCTAAATACTAGAGATCAGCACCTCCTCCTCTTCACAAAGTTGTGCTCTGTGCTGGGTGGCAATCTCCCTTAGCAGAACGTTTCAGAGGTGGTTTCAATTGTGAGCAGGAGAGATCAGTACAGGGACATCACTGCAGCCTGGTTGGTGCTGAAAACACTTAATTCCCAGAGATCTCTATCTTCAATCAATTCCATTAAAAAAACCAGAGTAATATTTAGCTCTTTTACCGAGGTTTCTGACACACACCACCTCTAGCACATTTAGATACTGTGATATACTGTTTGCAGTCTGCAGGGTTCACTCAGGCACCTACCGAATGTTTCTGCCTCTCTAGCAGGGACTTAAGCAGAGTTTGCGTCTGTGCCTCTGCTCTTACTGGGCTGAGTCTCACACTTTTATGCAGACTCATCCTGAACAAAAAATCAAGAATTTGGCTGAGAACTGAAGGAAAAGATGAACGTCTGTTTTGCTGCCTCTGCTGTTTGCGTGGCAGCCTCGTCCAACCGGCCAGATGGACGGGTGATGTCTGAGCTGCCGTAGAGGAGTCTAAAGCACTTGGCTTCCTGAGAGCTGGCTTGATCAGAGGAGGGAAGTCACCCCTGCAGCTCCACTGTCTGGTTGGTAACAGGTCACTGGAGATGAGGAAACAGAGCAGAGTCGATGTGGCCATTGCCAACACAAGGGAGCTGACATGGGAGTTCAGGGCAGGACTGTTTTTTCCCTGGGACCAGCTTGTGCTTCTGCCCCTCTCCATTTCTTGCTCAGAAGTTTTTCTGTTTGTGGTATGAATTGAATGGTGTTATCACCAGTCAGAAACTAAACTCCTGCTGGAGGTGCCTCCTCCCAGCCAATGTTCTCGGAGTTACCCAGCTCCCATTAGCTTGTACATTTTCCAGACTGCCACAGTGGGAACAGCCCAGAAACCTCCCCGTGGCTCAGGTTTGTTTTCAGCAACGGAAACCGTAGGAGTAGATGCCAGTGGAAATTTGTGACACTCAGTCTTTGCCCATTGAGTTTCGTGCAATTCCTCCCCTCTCCTGGCCATTCCAGGTTTCACTGGACACTAGGCTGGGTCCTTTCTCCTGAGTATTGTGTCAGGGGAACAAGTTTGGTTCACCCATTGCTGGAGTGACATCTGCTGCAGTTTGCTTGGGGATGGAGGGAAGGAGGTGCACCCTTCTGATTCCCCAGGGTGCTGCTGTTTGACTCCAGGAGAAAGTCCTGCCAGGAAAATGGGATTTGTGCCTAGGGGGAGCTGGAGGACGCTTATGATGTTCGAGTTCAGTGTTGTCAGAGGCTGCACAGGGTGAAGCCCAGCTGTGCTCCACCGTGTGAGCCGTAGTCCCATCGGCTGCCGCTTGCAGTCACCTCCCTGTTGCCCGCCTGGACGAGGCAGTGCTGGAGCACCTGGTGCCAGAGCCTGACCGGCTTTCATCCACTCTGCCGTCCCCTGTGCCACTGCTGCACCGTATCCCTGCTCCTGGGCCTCCTTCCCTTCCCGTTTGGAGCAGCCCCTGCCTCCTTCCCCGACGCAGAGCCCTCAGCAGTGGGATGCACGTCCAGCTGTGTCTGCTGTAAGTGGGAGGGCAGACTGTGCTCCCTGTTCCCCGTTCCCCCTCACTCCCTCCTGTCTGTGGGAGCCTCCCTGGGCCGCTGCCAGGGCCCGCCTGCCCTCCCCGTGTCCCCGCAGCTGCTGGGAGGCCAGGCCAGGCCAGGCCAGGGGGCCGGGCTGGGCCACACACACCGTGGGGGACACAGACGAGTAACACTTTGAGGCAGGAACCCGGGCTTAGCTCTGGCTCCTGGCAGCACAAAAGATCACCACGGTGCAGTTGAATGTCCCTGAAACCGGCTGGTCTGCAGCGGTGACGGCTCAGGGTGAGGGTGGCTACCCGAGCTCGGGCTTAACACACTGGGGGGACTCTGCAGCGTGTTGGGCATCTCCCACCAGTGTTCTCTCCCTGCGGTCGCTGCCACAGGGCCCCTCGCTCCCCACGTTTGCCTTTCCTGCCCAGCTGGCCCACATAAGGTAGGAGAAATTTCTGCTCTATATTCGTTAGTTAAGTAAAGGCATAGTGAGCAGGCAGAAGAGCTGATGGAGTCTGATGTGGACCAAGGAGGAAGTTGTACCAATTCCACTTTCTAAAAATAAGTCCAGTGACTGTTCCCGCAGCCTAGAGGCTGCTACTCTCTGTACGCTGACTGTGGTTGCTTTTTAATTTTTTTTGTCTTGTTACAGCAAATCTTAGATGCTGCAGTCCATTAAAATTGTGCAGTGGCTGTGTGATAAGAGGTGCCTCTGGAGAAAGTCTTGTGGTTTCAGTGTTTCCAGAAGTGACCTTGAGGGATCACCTACACATAATGTTTCCTAGCAGTTTCTCTAAGGTGCTCTAAGATTTCCAGTGATGGTGATTCTGACTTTTCTCAGTAATCCACTCCAGTGCCTGACTATTCTGAGATTAAGGAGCTTTGATTGATTTCCGGCTGGTATTGCTGTACTTTAACCCCATCATTTTGACATCTCACCTTCTCTTTTGGGAAGCTACCAAAGAGAAGAAAAATTCGGTAAATGTAGAAGTAATCATTGTGTAGGGTTCAATCTTCATTTCTGCCTTTCCCTTCTGCGCTCAGAGAGCATCTGCTGGCTCTTGGGCAGTGCTGTGGATTTAATGACACGTGTGTGGGAGCTGGGCAGCCCCAGTTCCACCTCCCTGTGTTGTGTTGGCCATGACTAACAGTTCTTGATCTGCGCTGATGTCACTGAAAAATAGGGTGCTTGAGGTGGCATCGGTTTTATTAAAATTGTATATCATGAATTCCCGAGTTGTCTTATACTTCTGTAGTAAAATGTATGTCTTGAACATTTAAAGATGTTTTGGTTAGTGATACATTTTATAAAAAGCAACAAGATTACATTAAAATTTACATTATTTCAAAATATGTTCTGCTGCCCAGAGAAGCTGTGGCTGCCCCTGAATCCCTGGAAGTGTCCACACCCAGGTTAGACGGGGCTTGGGGCAATTTGTGATAGCGGGAGGTGTCCCTGCCCATGGCAGGGTGTGGAACTGGATGGGCTTTAAGGTCCATCCCAACCCGGGCCATTCAGTGATTCCATGTGTGCGTACACCAGCTCTCCAGACCTGTGAGATTGGTGAGAAGTACCTGGCAGGTGTGCAGCTCCCTGTTTTTTGCTGGTAGCAGGTCTGTGAGGCAGCGCTGACCCAAGAGCCATGGAGCTGTGTGCTGCTGCCTTTGAGCTGAGCAGCAGTTGTTTACAGTTGTATGATTTCAGCTCAAAGTTTCTGTGCCTGCCTTCAAAAAGACCAGGGAGACATTCTCATCATCAGCTGGTGTCCTAAGTTATTAGTCAGACTCTTACAGAAGGTAACCCTTGAGGTAACAGAGCATCATTGAAAAATGTTTTCAGGTGTGATCTCCATTAGAGTATCAGCTGCAAGTGGACTACTGTAACCTGCTGATGTGGTGAAGGGCCATCAGCCACAAAGTGTTGTGGTTGTTGTTAGTTTACATCTGTGTCAGGAATGGTTCCTAGTTCAGTAACAGTATATAATACATGGTTCCCATGCAGTTCCCTAGGTGATAGAAGTTTAGATCTTTCAGGTTTTGGTGCTAGCAGTATTTCTGTCCTTGTGTGCAGATTACTCAGTAAAATGTCTATTTTTTCCTGTAGCTGAATACCTGCTGTACCTCTTGTTGTGTACAGTTGACATTATCTAGAGGATGTTGGCCACTAATGGGCAGCAGGTATCAGTTCTAGCCAGCAAGGCCACCACTTTGCTGCTCACCTGGAGCCCTTAATTCTTACCACAACTGGAGTAGACCATGGCAGCTGGCCCACATGACTCCAGAGGTGAAGTCCATGTTGTCACTTCCACAGCCCCAAACTGGAGGGTTTTGGGTGGCTGCACAATGCCACGTGTCCCCCAGCATGGCAGGAGGTAGCAGCTCACTTGATGGCAAATTGCTGTGCCTGGAGAGGGCAGGAGGAACTTGTTTCCTTGAGCATTATCCAAGCCCTGCACTGTAGATCTGGGCAGTCCCACTGTTGTTCCAGCATTATGGTGGGGCTGAGGGATGGCTTTTGAATCTTGGCTTCTTTTCCATCACCGTGAGCTTTGGTCTCATCTTGTGCACTGCTGGCAGAGTCTCCAGTTGCGTTGTGTGTGTGTGTTTGGTAGTATCTGTTCAGCATTATCTTGTGCCTGACTAGAGGACTCGGTGTGTTCTGGGGCTGCTCAGTTATTTCATGTTGTTGTCAGCTGGAAAATCTGTAAATGCCCTGTGATATTTTATGGCTTTATAAGCTGTACAAAATGTCCAGCAGGTACTTGAATGTTGAGCAGATACAGTCTGTAAGAGTGCCTTGTTTTCATTAGCTCCTTGGCAGACACTGAACATACTTGCAGAGCTGCAGGATGGACTTTGGATTGCTTGTGGTCATGGTTTGGGGTTTTTTTATTGGCGTCTACCATGTGTTGTACAGAAATTAGTGAAGGGCCTCACAGTATATTTTTTAGTTGTCCAAACTCTTGCCCCTTCAGGAATTTAAAGCCGCCTAACAACTTTTTCTTTACATAATTAACAGCAATCTGTTCAGGGTTTCCTGCAGGAACTGGATAGTGATTTTTCCTCTCTGGGAGTAATTCTCCTGAGCTAATATTTCTGTCCACATCTAGATTGTTCTTTCTTTTGTTATTAAAATTGAGTGTAATTTTGATGGGCATGTTAGAATTTTTCTGTATCCAGACTTTGTACCCAGTAGAGGATATTTCTCTTATTTGAGTAGATACATGGTTTTGAATCCTGGGATTTTAGCTTCTTAAGTCACAGACGAGACCAGAGTTATACACAGGATAAAAATAGCAAGCAGTAATTAATACCCATCCTCGGTGAGCCTGGCTCTTCTGGTTTCTCTTGACATGTTGCACTGTAGCAATTTCCTTTCTTTTTCCTAAGAAACAGATGAATTAATATCTCTCTACATGAGTGAGAAAATAAAACAAAGATGCTTGTTTCCTGCCTTGGCAGACCATTCCCTTGGGGTACAGTGAATTTGTGGGAGCTCTTCTTCTGGGCAGCCCTTTGCCTTGATTGGGCTGGAGCAAGCCAGGCACCAGGAGGAATGGCACAGCCTCCCCCTTCACTCTCCCAGACATCCCTCTTTCCTTTTATCAGGGCTGGATTATCTCTGTCTCTGTGCTCCAAGCAGCAGAGACCAACTCCTCTTCCGCTCTAACAGGGGTAAATCCAGGTTTTATGGCTCTGCTCCATACCCTGAGGGTTTGAAGTTTTTATCTTTCTCATTTCTTTAGCAGATGGGGCAGATGAGTAGGAACTATTTCTCATCTGTCCTTTGTTTGCACAAGAAGAATCAGCTGCTGGAAGTGTTGGAGGGGAGTCTGGCTGTGCTGCATGGCAGGGAGACCCTGAGTTTTGTCAGTCTAAGGGTAGATTTTAATTTCCATATATACATATATATATGTATACATATATATATATATATATTAAAGGGATCGTTTTACCTTGCTTTCTCTGAGAGAGCAGGTTCAGGAGGGCAGAGAGAGTTGTATTTGAACAGGGAGTTGTATTTGAAGGTTTGGGAAGGTTGGCTGTATGGATGTTGAGTCAGGGACAGGGATTTGTATGTGGATGTATGAAGGATTCAGCCTTGAGTGTGACTAGAGTCGTGCCCACCCCCTGTCAGTAGGGACATGTCTGTGTTGGTGCCGATCCCCAGGAAGGTAAGAAATACTTAACTCCATGGAAGGTCATTCCTTTGTGCTGGTTGAGGAAGGAGAGCACTTTAGGCATTCCAGTAATATGCTGAGCAATTGCTTTGATGCCATATGAGGCTTGAGGGTGAGTTTTCATCCAGTGTATTTTCCCAAGGGATATTGCTAAGCATTCCATGTAATTGTTAGGATTGGTTATAGAAGGAAAGCAGAAGGAAAATGTAGTTGCAGGTGTATGTAACCATCATCCCCCATGTCTCAGTATTTAGCTCATTAGAGAGTGGTGATTTTGTCCCTCACCTTTTCTTCAGGGCTGGTTTGTTCTCCTCTGCTCCCTGAGCTCTCATCTCCCTCCCTGCTGTTTCGGCAGAAACCTGTGGCTATGTTAGCAGGGATTCAGAGATGCAGTAACACGGAAGTTTAGCGAGAGAATGAATTATTTATTAATTTACAATACCCTTTATATATCCTAGTTCCATAAACCCATTGGACAGTGTCCACACTTGTCCTGGGGTGATTGGCTAAAGCCCTAGACACCCACTTCAGACTATCTGTCCAACGTACTAAAACAGAAATTAACAAAAACACCAGATGTGAAAGTTATTTACAAAACCTATCTTACTGTTTACATAACTTGTGTGGTAAAGGAAAAATTCTCACAGAATTAATGCAAGAAGCTGAGAAATTCTCCTGCTAGCAGCATTCCAGTATCCACAGAAACCCTTGCCCATGTGTCTCTCCTTTGTGAGATACAGGGTGTACTTTAAGGGATTGGGTCATTTCCTTCCCCTCTCTTTCCAAGATTTTCCTCATTTACATTTCTGTTGTGTCCCCTAATTACCATCCCTTTGGTTTTTTATTCCCCCTCAAGCTGCCTTTCCCTGTTTATGATCTCCTGAGGATGTTCTGCTGAAACTTTATCAAACTTACATTACTAGAAATAGTTAATGCAAAATTTTCTTTGAGGAATTCTCACATCCTGCTTGCAGCATCACTGCACAGTCTGTCGTGAGATTTCCAATAGAGACACAACTGGAATTCAGTCCTTTCCTTCTGGATTGCCTCCTGTTTCCCTTTGCAGAGACATAGGAATACACTGTCCTCCCATATCTTTCATCCCATAAAGAGTTTATTTTTTAATAGAGTCTAGTGAAGACTGGACTCTATTAAACTAAGTATAAGGTTGATTAAACATTTTATAAATACATATATCTACTGGGTGTCAACCAGAGCCCTGTGAAGAGTTTACACACTGGAGCCCATTCTGGGGTGACTCGTGTAACTGCTGTCTGGGAAAGCAGCCGTGGCTGACTGTGCAAGGGGGGCTGTACCAGCCTGTCTGGGGGGGTGATATGGAAACCATGCACTGGTTTTTAATGTACTCCTGTTTAAATTCTTATTTAAAGGCTTTGAAGCATCCTGTTGTGTGCTTTTGTGAGGGGTGACTTTGGAACTGCCTTAGGCAGAATCCCATTTCAGGATCTCCTGTAAGCCATCTGCTTTCAGTAACAGCTCTTAGCTTTGGCATGTGTCTCAGTGCAGGCTGAAGTAGCCACATTGCTGCAAAACTTTCTTTACTGCCTGCATCAGTTTGGGCTTCCCACTGTGCCTGAGCAGGCTGGGTGCACCCTTGGGGTGCTCTGCATCAACTCTGCCCTCGGGGTGCACCCTCCAGCTTGTCCCCAGGCAAGGGGGGCCATGACAGGAGTGTGGGGTGCACCGTGTCCTGCACCTCTCCGTGTTCTGGGATTGCCACGAAGGGAAACTCAGGTACATGCAAAACTGGCCTGTGGCCTGGTTCCCAGTCACCAGGATGTCAGGGTATGGTCAGAATATGCTGGGATCAGGCTACAGAGCCCCCCATGTGTGATAAATCTTTTCTACTTCCAGGTGTCCTCAGTGGATTGGGTACACTGCTGTGCCAGTCTGCAGCCCAGGCCATTCCTCTTCTAAAGTCAGGAGACTTTAACTTTTAGCTATGGGAGTCCTGCTGACACAAAATAGCTGTAACACAGATGGTTCAGTGTTAGAAACAGCAGCCTTGGGCACACAGATTTAATTCCTTGCTTTGGCATGTTCTTCCCATATGGCACTGAAGTCCATCAGTCCTTTTCTTTTCTATATGTAACTGGCACCTTACCTGCCCAAAAAGCCAGTCTCTGTGTTGAGTTTTGTTACAGAGCATGTGGGAGAGCTCCATGGAGGTACAGTGGTGGTACAGGTCAGAAATGTCTCTGCTTAACACCCAGGAACAGAGATCTGCAGCTTTTCCCAAAACTCCTTCAGAACACTTACGGAGAGCAGTGGTGTTGGTGGCATCTTTCGCACTGGGATGTGGGACACGGGCATTGCTCACCTCAGAGGCAGAACCTCAAAGTGACTTCAACAGTAAGACCAGCTATGAAGGATTTGCTGCAATAATTCTGGAGCACAGTGAAGCTTCCTTAAGCCCAGCTGTTATCACAGAGGATTTGTATGATTGGCTAAAGTCTGCACCATATCATCCTGTGTTCATGGTGGGCCACTCGCCGTCCCTGGCAATGGGAGGCAGCCCAGGCCTTAGCTGCAAGCCTTGAACACGGTGCTGTCTGAGGAGGAGCAGCACAGGATCCTCAGCATGCTGTGAATCCCTGCCTATGTCAAGGGGGTTGGAACAAGAGGATCTTTGAGGTCCCTTCTGACCCAAACCATTCCATGATTCCATGTTACCCTGCATGGGAAGGCTTTAGGTTTTGCACTGTTATCTTTCCATTTGAGTGGGCAGGGGTTTCTAAGAAACTAATCAATACCAGTCTTAAAAGCAGCTCTGATTTTTCAACAGTGTGTGTGGACTTCTTAGAGCAGTCGAGCCCCATCTTTCCAAGGAGGATTTGCAGGGCTGGAGTGCTCAACTCCCTCACTACAGAAATGGCAGCCAGAGAGCTGTAACTCCCAGCCCATCAGTAAACATGTCTGTACTGAGAAAATTCATTCTGTTAAGGGGCTTCCTTTAGCAGACTCAGCAGATTTAGCAGATTATCCTATTTGGCTTTTATTTTAAGCCCTTTCATCTCTCCATTTCTCTCAGCCTGCATATCCTGTTCCTGGAGTGTGCCAAATATGTTGTCTTTATTGCAGCCTCTTCAGTCTTCATGGAGAGCAAGATCTGCTCACAGTGATACATGTCAGGATGTTTTTGGTTTGATCCAAGGCCCATGCTGGTTTTGTTGGGTTGTTTTGGGGTGGTTTTTTTTGATAGGGAAGGAAACCTTTATTGAAATCCTGCAAGGTTTTATTTAATTTCCTCCACGATCATGAGCAGTGGTAACTGTTGTAGCTTTGCTCACGGTGGTGGTTCCTCCCACTGGTCCCTGGTTTTCATACTCACCCCGAGGGTGATCTCTTGAGCATGACTCAGCAGTGTCTGATGGTCCAGCTGCCATTTCCTGGGAGGTTGACCTATCTCCTCTCCCCAGCAACCTGAAGGTGTTCAAAAGGAAGTCATAAAGTCAATATTTTCGTTGTAGAAACATGGTCTATCTGAGTTTTTCACGTGTTTTTGTCTTTTAAAATATGTACTCTCATGAGACTTGGCTCAGGGGCTGAGGAAGTGTGTTACTTGTGATCACATCTTTGAGACACCTCAGTGTGTTAACACAAGAATGTGTTTGTGAGGAGCCTGTCATGAAGTCTGGAGTTTATCAGTCCACTTCTTACATGGTAGAAAGATAAAATTAATTCCAGAGAATGAGAGATGTTGGAAACCACAGAAAATCCTTCTGGTAGATCTAAGAGGAGTAATGGTTTGCAGCTATCAGGTATTTCAGATCACACAAGGGGATCAGTACTGCAGATGGAAATACCAGCATTCATTGTACAGTGTTACTCAGAAATATTCCCTGGTATGAATGTAAGAACTCTCCAGACCTGATGAGGGGAGATGCTTCCAGAGGTGCTGTTTCTTCATCAGCCTTAGTTTGGAGCTGCCAAAAATGTGACTTTACACAGACAGGGAGAAATAGAACTCCAGTCTTGTCTAAGAGGATGGTAACAGGGAGGTGGAAGGAAATAAAATCATTGGTTAAGATAAATTCTGATACACCTTTTCAAACTTGGAAGCTGCTCACTCCCAAGAGTTTCCTTCAGGTCCCACGTAAGCATTCATTTGGCATTTTGGTCTAGGACTCCTTGCCTGCATGTCTGGCTCTGAGAAGGCTGGTGCTCAGTCCTGGGAGCTGGTCTTTGGCTTCTGCCCAGGAAAGGGGTCAGTCAGCCGGCTCATCAGAGCATGCCTTGAGAGCAGGAACTGTGGTTTAGACCAGCAAAAGTTCCGGTGTCCACAGGTCAGGCAGAAATCTGAGGAGCCAAGTCCAGTGTGAAAACCAAAAGCAATAAGAGGTGTCAGATCGTGCACTGATGGTCCTCTGATTTTCAGCCTTCAGGTAGGCTGAAAGTGCTTTTCTTCCTCCACCGCAGAAATAAAAAATGGCAAAAAATATATTAAATGAGCAAGCAGGCTGAGTTCAGAAAAGGTGCTTTCCCTAGAGGGTAGTTGGGCACTGAGCAGGCTTCCAGGGAATGGTCACAATTCCAAGGCTGCCAGAGCTCCAGGAACATTTGGAAAATGCTCTCAGGGACAGGGTAGGATTGTTGGGGTGTCTGCAGGGCCAGGAGTTGGATTCTGTGATCCTTATGGATCCCTCCCAACTCAGGATATTGTCTAATTCACATGATGCGCTCATCATGTGCCTGGTTTTCTGATTGGGTTGGGATGCCGCTGGATGCTCCTGTGTAACCCATGGTCACATAGGGGCTTTCAGAATGGAGCTGAAACATTCCAGCAGGGAGGCTGGAATGGCAGCACCACCATCACCCACGACAAGCAGGAGCTTACAGTGCTGCCCTCACATTTCCTGAGGGAATTTGTAAGGGACAGCTCTTTACTGCTGGAAACATTGACAGTGTTTGATGGAAAGATGACTGTGGAGAAAACCTCAGCTGAGGGAGAGGTTACGTGGAATGGATTTTTAGTGGCTGCAGTGGTCATGGTGCTGCAGACCTGTGCTTTTGTGGGGAACAAATCAATGACTGTGGGCACTTTGCATCATGAGAAACTGTCAGGATTCTGTTGTGGCAGCCCCATGGGATTTCCAAGAAGCATTGTTCTCTCAGTCCTCTGTCAATATGCAGAGTTTCCTTTTTTTTCCCCCAATCCTAATCTGTGGAGTATGTATCCGACCTAATAAAACCATTTTTCAGCTTCGCTGTTGGTAGTTTTCTTCCTCTTCTCTCTGAAAGCCTCTGGCCTGCTGGCAACAGCATTGTCGAGCAAGGTTTGAAGCTTGGCACGCTGTCAACAAACCTTCATGTTCTCTTTCAATCAAACATGGTAGTGCTGAGATCCAACTTGGATTCCATCCCAAGGTTCACCATAATCATCCTTGTATAATAGGAAGTCCAAACAACCCCAGGAAATAATTCGGATGTGACTGGTGCCCTGAGTGGAATAAAGAAGTGCCTAGAAGAGACATTAAGAGCCTCAGCTCTAGCTCTTTTCATAATTATGCACTCCAAAGGAGTGGAGGCTTTGGAGATAAAGGGATTACATGCATCTCATGAGGTCTGGGAAGGCAGGACAGCATCTTCCGTCCACATTTTCTCATTTTTGTTTTACTGATATTGCAGTTGCCACATTTGGTGGAAGAATATTGTAGAGCAGGCTCCCCTCTAACCCTGCAGTTCCCTTCCAATCTGGCATAGGTGAATTGAATCCATCTACCCTTAGGGATGAGCTTTTGGAAGAGCCTGTTGGCAAGAGTGGTGGGGGGAGAACTTAATTAGATTAAGATGCATTTCCACAGTGTTTGTGCTGCGGGCTGTGCGGTGCTGGAGAGAGCAGCGCTTGGAGCTGGGGATGCCCTGGGATGCTCTTCCAGCCCTGGCTGCCTCTCTGCTGCCTGAGAAAAAGGAAGATGCATCAGAGGTGTGAATCGCAGTGTAACCCAGCACAGGGCTTGCTGGGGTGTGACCAAACCGTGTCCCGAGCTGGTATCCTGCCCCTGGCCGTGAGCAAGTGTCAGCAGCCTGGCACGAGGGCAAGGGCTCAGCTTTTCTTTGCCACGGCACAGCAGCTGAGGCAGTGATGTGCTGGGCAGGGTTTGGCTGGGCACCCAGCCTTTGTTCAGCTCCTGCTTGAGGCCTAAGTACCGATGGCCCATGGGTCTCATACTTTGATACCCTTACAAATGCTGGTTTGCTTTTCAATGTCTTTGTCATTTCTAAGGTTACTTGTTTACTTCCCTTGATAACTTCCTCCATAAGGAAGTTGCACGTCTGTTGGTTTCCAATAAACATTTCCTTCTCCCAGGTATATACTTGGCAGTTTTTTAGTTTTGTAGGTTTGCTCTGCTGCACTGGGAAGGGATAATTTGGAGTCCCCAGTTCTCTCTCTTCATGCTACTCATTATTTTATATGCCTCTCCTGTGGTCTCTCTCCTTTTCATTACTAATCAGGTCTAGTCTTTTCAATCCTCCTTTGTGTGATAGTTTCATTTTACAAAAGCTGAACTAGTTTCTATCAGCTCAGTTGATGTGATCTTACTCATATCAAAGGTGGTTAACAGCCGCAGTCCCGTGTACTCACTGCAAGCTGAACTTAAATTGTGTCAAGTTCTGTGCTGCTTTGCAAGTGCAAGTGGGAATGTTTGTTACAGCTGTCTTTAAATTTAAATTTGGATGTTTTAAATGAATTAAATATGAACATGAATAATGCAGCTGGTAACATAGCCTTTCTGCAATTAAATGCAAACTTTTTCATTTTGTCTCTCTGCTTTCAGGTTTTGCTATGCCGCAGTGTTTGTACTGACTCTGCTGTCTTGTAGGAGTGATGGGGAACTAGAGCCCATGACAGTTCAGTGGAGCCCTTGGCACTTTTGATATCTCGGTGAGTGAAAGTTGTTTGAAACTCTAGGAGAGGCACTTCATCTGCTACTAAAGGCAGCAAATCAGTTGGTCCTTTTACATTTTTAAAGTAGCATCCTGCTGAAATGAATTTGCACATTGATCTGTCCTTTCTGGTTATAAATTCTGGAAACCATCACTCCGTAATGCTGTAGTTCATGCTTGGGAGATTATCTTGATCTCCACAAGCAGGAGAAGCACAGTTTTTGAAAACAAGGGGAGTTTTAACTCTGGTGTGCAGCTCTGTGCAAGTGTCAGGCTCTGGAGATGGAGCATTGCAGTGTGTGCTGGGCTGTGGAAATCTCAAAGGCTTTATTTGGTGCAACAGTAAGATTGTGTTCTTTGTGCCATGGATCAGCCAACAGGTCCTCATCAGGGGCATGTTTGTGTCTGAGGTGATTCTGGAAGATCTGTCTCTGTGCATAGCCCATTTTTCCCCCTTGGATACCAGACTGTAGCTTCTGCTATTTGTTACTTTCATATTTTTTCAATCTTCAGTCCCTGAATGGAGTAAAGACCACATCCATTGGTACCATGGTGTTCCTGTCCTTCAGTGCCAGTGAGCTTGTCTGTTCTGCCACTGACTTTCTTCTCTCTACACTGAAGTCTCCTCACTGGGGCATTTCAGCCTTGTCAAAACCTACAGAGTGATTCCTCTTGCCATCCAGTCTGTTGTCAGTGAGATAAAGTCCCTGGGTGTTTCAGGCTGGAAGGAGCTTTTGGAGGTTGTCTGGTCCAGTGCTGCATGCAGACAGAGATGGGCTGACTTTGAAGTCAGACTCAGCTACAAGGTTAGATCAGGTTGGCAGGGGAGGGAGCTGGTGATGTTTGGAGTATCTCCAAGGGTGGAGATTTTACAGCTCCTCTGGGCAGCTGTAAATTACAGTCAGTGGAAATCATCAATTCCCAAACCCTGTGTTAGTAAAGCCCAGAGGCAGCAGAGGGGCAGCTCCTCTCTCTGCTCCTTGTGACCAGGAACAAGACCCAAGGGAATGGCTGGAGCTGTGTCAGGGGAGGGTCAGGCTGGAGATCAGGGGAAGGTTCTTCCCCCAGGGAATGGTCATGGCCCCAAGCCTGCCAGAACTCCAGGAGCGTTTGGATAATGCTCTCAGGCACCCCGTGGGTGGGATTGTTGGGGTGTCTGTGAAGGGCCTGGAGCTGGATTTGGTGATCCTTGTGGGTCCCTCCCAATTGTGATTGTACCAGTTTCAGGAGGGCTGGGGTACACAGTGTCTGTCTCCGTGGCTGAAGAAGGGCATCCCTGCATCCCAGGGCGGGAACTGGTCCCTGTCCCTGGGGTGCAGTGAGGCCGGTGGCTCCCATCTGGCTGTGTAGGTCCAGCTGCCCCTGGGGCAGGCAGGCAGGCTGAAGCCGTGCATCATGGAGTTTGGCTCTGCCTCTTCTCTAGGCATTACATGACTCTGAGCACACGAATTATTTTGCTGGTTTTTTTTTCTTGAGTTAGGATTTTGCAGGATTAACCCACGCGTTGCTGTCCTGTGGTGTGAGATGTACGGGAGATCTGGGTGGTGCAGAGCTGTGGTGGAAGCTCATGAAGGCTGGAATTAGTCAGGCAGGGACTGTTGCATTTGGGCAGTTTCTTGGAAGTGTGTTTTGAAGTGCAGTGTCCTTGAGCTGGCATTCATGTGGCTCTCAGCAAAGTGGGTCTCCCCATGCAGCTTAAGTTGCCTCGTTTGGGGAATAGTCACCATTTATTTATTTATTTAAATAGGTGTCTTGGGTTGACTTTATGATGTTGTATCCCATATTGCCCAGATATGAATTTTATGTCTTTCTCTGCCTTTAAAACTGGATGCCAGAGAAAAAAAAGCCAGATGAACTTTTTTCAAAGCAGTTCTGTGCTCCAAGAGCACTGCTGTCTTGGTGTGTGCTTCTGCAGGGAGCGGAGTGGCAGGAAGCACCCTGCTTCTGGCTTTTTTGGCCATTTTTTTTTTCCAGCTCTGTTTCTTCGGAGAGAGAGACAGAGAGTTAAACTTTGTTTTCTTGGGACTTTGTTTTCTTCTTCTTCTCTTCTGGACTTGTTCAGAGCATCACAACTTCACTGGCAGACCCTACCCCAGTCCAGGGTCGGGGGGGGGGGCGTNTCCTTTTTTCCTGTGTGTTTGTTAAATAAATAGTTTTTTTCTTCACTTTCCTCCGGGAATATTTCTTTTCCCGAACCTGGTGGGGGAGGGGCAGCTGTAATTGCCTTCTATCAGAGGATATTTTCCTCCAAATTTGGCCCAAATCGGCACAATAGGACATTTACAACATCTGTTTCTCTTCCGTGACATGAAATCTTGCTTGAGAGCCTGCTGCAGTGCTGGCTGAGGGATACCAGCAGTCAGCTCTGTGCTTTAGCAGTATCACAGAATTATAGAATCATTAAGGTTGGAAAAGACCTCCAAGATCATCAGCACCGAGCACCATCATGTCCACCACACCAGAGCACCAGTGCCACATCCAGCCATTTCTTCAATGCACCACCACCTCCCAGGGCAGCCCATTCCCATGCTTGACAGCCCTTCCCCTGAAGAGATTCTTCCTGATGTCTAACCTGGATTTCCCCTGGCACATCTTGAGGCCGTTTCCTCTTGAACTCTCCCCTGTTACCTCAAAGAAGAGACTGACCCTCATCCGTCTGCACCCTCCTGTCAGGGAGTTGTAGAGGGTGAGAAGGTCCTCCTGAGCCTCATTAGGGTCATTCCCACTGTGAGAATGGAGGGTGCAGAAGTGCACCCTTGTCCTGGGCCACAACCTTCCACAAAGCCTGTCTGAGCAGCTCTAACACTGTCACAATTTATTCTCTCCCAATACTTCTGCAGGGAAGCAGTCACACATCCCTGCCAGCAGGACTGGGGTGCTCAGGCTGAAGCAGCTTTTCAGAAGCCCTCAGAGTGGCACAGGAACTCCTGTGCCAAACACATGAGATTTATGTGTGGGGGTACTTGAGACTCAAGTCCCACAGACAGCAGAGGGGCAGAGCCAGAGATGGCGAATGCTTGTCTGGTGATACATAAACACCTTTCAGCCTGGGTTTTTATGTCTAGGGGACTTTTCCTGCCAGGACTGCTAGGCTTTAATAAAAATGACTGAAGAAAATTATGAAAAGAAGCTTTAAAAGTTGTAAATAACCTTTCACATATAGGTTACCTTCAGCTACTGAAAGGGAAACCAACTTTACTCCTTTCACAAGTGTGTACAGACACACACGCTATTTAGGAGATAGGCAATAAGTGACTACTGTGCACCTTTTGATTTGGATTAAAAAAACAACCAGGAATTTCTCTTTAGTATTTAATATCCCTTCAGTATTTTTCTTCTCAGAGTATTGCTCAGTGTTGCATGTAAAAAAGCTGTAGTTTGTAGAGCTGTTATAGAAAATTAAACTCTATTTCTCTCACATCTAGAAAAAGCCTGGTTTTCAAAACCCCAACTTCTTGCCGAGTTGGATCTGTAAATAACCCTTTAAGCAGCGACTCAGTGCTGCGTCCTGAGACAGCTTCCTCTTCCATCCTCCTCCTGACTGCCCCACTGTGAACAAAATGGAATTATATTGATACAATTAATCTTTCATTAGTTAATGGAGTGTCAAAACATGCTATTCCTGGCTTTCCGAAGGGCTCATTTGTGGCTCAGCCATTCATTTGGATGTTTTCTGGCAGGGCTTGGCAAGGCTCGGTGGGTGCAGCAGGCCCTGCCCTGTGGAAGTGGTTGTGCTGGAGCGCTGGGTCCCTGTACGTGTCCAGCACACATCTCCCAAGAGCTCTGATTTTTCAGGAGTATTTCTTTATAACAAGAATGCAAATGCCTTTGCTTGTTGGGGACAGTCCAGCCAGTTTTCCTCCAACCAGGAAAAAAAAATGCAGCACAACTTGGACACTCGTGGCAGTACTAACAGCAAAAGTATTTCCTGGGTCATTGTCCAATTTCTCATCCTTATTCCCCGGAACTGCCGCGAGCAATTTGAATTGTAAGTGGCAAGCTGGGGATTGCTGTGCTGCTTTGCCAGAGTTAATGTTAATGTTTCCATGTGTTTTCTTTCATAAATTCCAGCTCTGCCTCCCTTTGTTAGTGAGTGGGAGCAGCCCCTCCTTCCACACACATGCTGCTCCTGCTGCCATGAATTTGACGTTGTCCACAAATTGGAGAAAGTCTTGTCATTTCAGGGGGTGAAATGAATTGTGTGTGTTCTGTGCAACCCCGGGTGACAGAGTGTGTGTTTCCCCCCACTGTGTGATGAGTTAATGGTGCAGATGACTGTGTGCTCCAGAATGGAGAATTTTCTCATCGTTATTTCTTTTGTCCTAGACATCTTCAGTTCTGTAAGAGCAACCCAGTCCCAGGAAAAGGACAGCAGCAGGTGGTAGAATGCGGAAACCAGGCCCTCAGAAAGGTGAGCAGTGATGCTTGGCACAGCCAAGGGCCCTGCAGTGAGCTGGTGTGGCCTGGAGGGCCAAGTGCCTCAAGGGGCTGACAGCGGGGTGGGAGCTGAGGGGATGTGGTTGGAAGCCCAAAACGGAGTTGTGTGTTTCTCCATCAGTGTGCAGAGAGCAGTTCATCAATCCACCCCTGTGGCAGGAAGAGGCGAGTCCCTTTTCCTTTTCGGGGCATCCCTGCAGCTCGTGGGGCACAGCGTCAGCAGCGAGGGTGCCCTGTGGAACCCACTGCACCATCTGGCAGAGCTCCCAGCATGAGGCAAACTGACTGTGCTGGCACAGGCCTCGCCCCTCTAATGAGGCGTGAAAGCAGAGACCAGCCTACCTTGTGGAGAGGAAATCTGTCAGGAGGTTACCGCTGCCACCGCGTCCCTCGGCCCCTCACGCAGCATGTGCTTCCTGGGCCCTGCATCCCCAACAAAAAGGCTGAAGCCGAGCAGGCTGCCTGCAGCTGAGCTGCTCTGGCTTCTTGTGCTTAACAAAAATATTGATTTCCTTTAGTGCTGTGCCATGCATGTGCGTTGGACTGGAGTGATCTCATCACATGCGCTCTGGAGGAGGGGGGAAGGGAGAAGCGAGAGGATGGAGCATCCTCTGCAGCTCTTTGTTCACATCTGCTCCACACTCCCAAGGTTTATTGCAGGAGATTTCTATGCTCGATTTCTCTCCTCCCTTTATTTTTTTTAAATGTCTCCTTTGCTTCTGTCGTGGTTCATCTTACAGCAGCATTATCCTCTTCCTAACGCTGCTTGTCCTTTAATGAAGTGAAAATAAATGAAGGAAAGCAGGGAATGGGGAGACCCTGCTGCGAGGCAGCTGGAGGGCTTGGCAATAAAGGAGGCCGGTTGATTAGTCAGCAGCGTGGCCGAGGCCCGGGCTGGCTGGATTCAGCCTCACTCACAGCTTGTTCTCTGTGCTCCTGGAGCCTCCAGCCAGCCTGCCTCTGTGACCTGTGCTTGGAATGCCATGCCGGAGGTTGCAGACGCAACACCTGCACCGTGCACATGTGGGTTTCTGTCCTACTTACCTGCTTTTTTAATAATGCATTGAACTTTCACTGTTTCTTTATTTGTCTGCAGAAATTCTTGTTTCTCTCTCTCTCTCTGCTGCTTTTGTATCCTGCTTAATGAGGATTTTTGCATGTTAAAGGTTAAGAACAAAATGTACCTTCACCTGCAGAGTATGGTGAGAGGCTCCTTTGAGTGCATGGATGCTGTTAGAGCTGTCCTGCAGCACTGAGGGGAGCCTTACCCACCCAGGGGGTTCTTTTGCTTCTGACTTAAATACTTCATGTCCTTTATTCTTGCTTTCTTAGGGAGGTGGCACAATACTGTGCTTCATGGTAATGCATTTATTAGGAAGGGTGTCTTTCAATCCTTTTTCATTCATTTATGTCTCTCCAAGGAGGCTCTTTGTCTGGTCTATGTCTAGTGGCCCTGTGGCCACACTCCATATGTCCCTCGTGTTCGTTTAAGGGATGCTGATCTGGCATCCCTCTGTTGGACTGGGAGCTGTTAGAGGCAGGGCGGGCATCCCCCACTTCTTGCTCTATCACTTTCCAGACCAATAAAACCTACGTGCCATCCTGTCCATTGTGCTGAAAAGAACATGTCAAGAAGAGAAGACTGCAAAAATAATTGTCCAAAAGCAATTCCAGACACGTTAAGACACCCCAGGCCACTTTAGAAGCAGGTCTAAGCCTGCCTCTTCCAGCTACTTGTCAGGAGATTTCAAAACTGTTCCTTTCACAAGGATCTGCTTTTCATGGGGGCAAGGCACATTTTGTAGGGCACTACCAAGCTGTTGTCTACAGTAGCCCTAAAAATGCTCTTTTAAATAAAGGAGCTGGAGTGCAGCAGCACTCCCAGGGTGCCCAGCCTGGCAGCAGCAGGTCAAGGAGCTGGCTTAGGGTGGGCTCTGCTGTGGCACAGGGATTTTCCATCCCTTCTTTGGGCTGGAGGCTGCTGAAGGCAGGGATGAGCATTCCCCACTTCTTGTTCTGTCACTTTCCAGAGCTGTCTTGAGAACTTTAATTTTTTTTGAGCTCTGAGACCCAGAGCTGTCATGAGCAAAGGCAGCTCCGGTGAGCTGCTCTGCAGAGCTGGTGCTGCTTTGCTGTGCTCTCTTCCAAGCTGCAAGGGACGCATGGAAACTTGGTGTTGTGCGTGGAGACAGCACTTGTACAGGTTTTCAGAGAAGTCCTCTCCCCATCACCGCAAGGGGTTGAGGCTGTTTGTGTGGAATAATCCGGAGTTGATACACAAGGAGCCGTTCTACACTGAAGATTCACATGAGCCATTTTTAGTGGCTGTTACATTTGTTCCTCTCAAGCCCTTCTTCTCATAGCTAAAGTGATGGAGCTCTAGCAGTTTGCTGTTCTTTATTATTGCTTGCCACTGATGGAGAACAGTGGCTGGTGGGAACTAAGCAGGGACTGAGGTGCAAATGTAGATACCGCCTGTCAGGTACCTGCATGAGCTGTGGGGAAGAAGGGAGCACACCCTAGAGACAGAGGCAAATCGTGTGTGTTACTGGGGTCATGGTAGGGAGGTCACTCCTCTCCTCTGAAGTGCCTGTAAAGCAGATAGTGTTGAAGGGTGCATTATCTGGCTCCTTTCCCTGACAAACGCTCTGTTTCTTGTCTCAGCCATAGACTGGAAAGATGGTAAAAAGCACAAGTACAGCCGCCCGTCAGAGTCTCCCTCCCAGTACCAAGGTAAGAGAGCTCCCTTCTTCCTCCCTGCTTTTTTTCCCCCCTTCTCCCTTTTGTGATTTCTTAAGATTTTTTTATGACAAGTGCATGGTGCAGCAGTGAGGATTGGCAATCACCTGCAAGAAACTCTGGGCAGCTCATTACTGCCCAAAGCTTGGGCACATCCTTGTAGAGTTTGGGCCTGGAGAAGAGAAAGGTCTGAGGAGACCTGAGAGCCCCTTCCAGTGCGTCAAGGGGCTCCACGAGAGCTGAAGAGAGACTTTGGACAAGGGCCTGAAGTGACAGGACAAGGGGAATTGGGATCACACTGTCAGAGGGCAGGGTTAGGTGGGATATTGAGAAGAAATTGTTCCCCATGAGGGTGGGGAGGCCCTGGCACAAGGTGACCAGAGAAGCTGAGGCTGCCCCATCCCTGGAAGTGTCCAAGGCCAGGTTGGATGGGGTTTGGAGCAGCCTGGGATGGTGGAAGGTGTCCCTGCCCATGGCAGAGAGGTCGAAAGGAATGGGCTTTAAGGTCCCTGGCAACCCAAACCATTCTGTGATTCTGCACAGTGAGAGGGTGAAACTGCAGCATCTTTGTGGCACAGAGCACCCTGTAATCCAGGCTGAAAGGATTTCCAGTCAAAGCTGCATTGGGACACGGCTGAGGAGAGCAGGACAGACCAGACAGCACCCTAGTGTTTCAGAGCTATTAGTTTTGACTCACACATTCTCACATTTTACTGAGCAGGACAGTGAGCAGTGGGGCTCATGTTACCGACCGTAGCTGTTACCAATGGAGCACATGGCAGCCGGATTGATGGCTGAGCAAAGTGCCTGGGACTGGGAAGGGTGGGACAGGCAGGAGCTGTGCCGTGCCCGTGAAAGAGCTGACCCCTGCGGAGGCCGTGCTCAGACACCAGGGACAGCCATTGTCACCTTGGATCTGCGAGCCCAGACGATGCTCTGCTCATTTTCATACCGAGCTGGCTCAAACTGTGCTGCTTTCATGTGCTCCTTAGCAGCCACACATATGGGCTGCAGACTTCAATGGGAAGCCTTGATCTAGGTAGGACACGTTCTCCTTCACAGATGTGACCTGAAACGCACATGTATTGTTTCAGTTGGATTGATGACCCCTCGGGAGCCAAAATGCTCGTGGAGCCCAAACCAGACTTCAGTTAAAGATATAAACAGAAACTCCATTTTCCTTTAAATTCTGGGCAGAGGATCAATGTTAAATGCAACACGAAGAGAATCAAAGCATGAGGGTGCAGAGCTGCATTGTTCACAACTGCTGCAGTTTGACCCCTTGGTGCAGAGTGTCTTGTTTGGAGTAAATATTTTTGAAGGTTAAAACATCAGACCCCAAATCTGACTCTCTGCCTGGAAGTAATATCTGCCTTTGGCATGAGCACACGACAAGAAGTTTCCCAAGGCAAGCACAAGTGAAAGACAGTCACCCCAGTGGCATTTCCACAGCCAAGTCACAGGAAGTCACACGGGTTCCCAATCCCTGGCTTTTGTTTGGCTCACAGATGCAGTTGCAAAACCAGGGTGTTTCTCATTAAAGTGTCTTTCTCTCATTTCTTCCTGTGAAGAAGATCCAGTGTGCTGGAGAGGGACTTGGGACTAGGGCCTGAAGAGCCAGGAGCTTCCCACTGCCAGAGGGGGGCAGGGTTAGATGGGATATTGGGAATAAATCCTTCCCTGTGAAGGTGGACAGGCCCTGGCACAGGGTGCCCAGAGAAGCTGTGGCTGCCCCTGGGTCCCTGGAAGTGTCCAAGGCCAGGTTGGACAGGGCTGGGAGCAGCCTGGGACAGGGGGAGGTGTCCCTGTGCATGGCAGGGGTGGCACAGGATGGGCTTTAAGGGCCCTTCCAACCCAAACCACTCTGGGATTCTGTCTTTTCTTAGAAGTCTTTCTGCTGCTCCTGCTTTTCTTTGCAAAATAAATCACCAGAACCATTAGTCATAGGATTCAGAGAATCACAGAATTTCCTGAGCTGAAGGGACCCACAGGGATCGCTGATCCAGCCCCTGTCCCTGCCCAGACACCCCAACAACCCCACCCTGGGCATCCCTGGCAGCGCTGCCCAAACGCCCCTGGAGCTCTGGCAGCCTCGGGGCCGTGCCCATTCCCTGGGGAGCCTGGGCAGTGCCCAGCACCCTCTGGGGGAAGAACCTTTCCCTGAGCTCCAGCCTGAGCCTGCCCTGGCACAGCTTCATGCTGTTCCCTCAGGTCCTAGAGAAGCTGCAGTTCTAGTGCTGTGTGTGTCTTCATACAGTGGTTGAATCCCAGCAGGCTCTAGAATTAATCTCAAATAAGTTCCATGTCCAAACACTATTTTTAGAGGCCTGCAGCTGTCTCAGAAATTCCCTGCTCCCGCTGGGGTTGTACAGTGTGAATCTCGGCTGTGGGGTGAGCTGCTGAGGGGAGTAGGACAGCCTGGCTTGGTGTTGAGGGAGTGAAAAGTGGAAAGATTAAAACCATGACAACTTTTAATAGTGATGGATTGAAACCAGCTGAGGGGAGGGTTGTTTTTTTTTTAAAATAAAATCGTCAAGCACAGCTGATCCTGTTCAAGCTGCTGGCTCAGGGCCTGGGGCTGAGACTGGCACTGCTCACCTGGTACTGTCACCTGGGCATCCCCTGTGCTCCAGGGACAACGGCCTCTGAAGGGCCACCCCGGTCTGAGATGAGCCCAGATCAGCAACCAGAGTTAAGGGGTGGGATGCACAAGGCATTTCCAGGCCAGGAGTGCCTGGCTTTGCTTTGCCTGGCTCCACATTATTCATACAAAGAGTTTCATTGACAGAAGCGAGTATAAAATCGTATCTTCAATTAAAGCAAAAGAATTTTGGTTTTGCGAGAGCATCATTGCAGTAACTCACTGAATTTCTTCATTCACGCAGTGTGAGACTGTGGCTGAAAGGAAAATATGTGCCAGTGGATGGAGCTGAGTGCTCTGGGGCATGGAGAGCGCTGTCAGTCTGTAAACAGCGATATTCAGCCAGTGTGGCAGTGAAGCTGTATTTTTCCTGTTCATTTTCCCTATTTTTAACAGTATACTAGTCATCTGCATGGGAGGTGGTGAGAAAGCAGTGTTCCTTGTATTTATTTGAAGCTTGTAGATTATGAAGGCTCCTCTGTGCATGAGGCAGCACTGAAGCAATGTGTGTTGACCTTACTGCCTCAATTTTCAGAAGTGTGGGGTGTGCTGCAGTAGCTAAAATGGCTCTTAATGTAGCTTTTGTTTTGAAAATAGACTGATTAGGAACTTGCCGTGACTTGGGGAAGCAGTGGCTGACTTTAATTGTGCTGCCACCAATGCTCTTGAAATGCCTTGAAAACAGTGGTCTCCCGGGAGCTGTTCGGATGAATACAAGCGAATGTCGTGCTGGAAGGTTCCTCTCCCAGCTGCTCAGTTTAAATGGCAAAAGTCATGATTTGCTCGGATCACAGGAGCTTTTAATTCCTCATTTAATAACAAGTTTCCCTGGGTGGCATATTGCTTTTACCCTTCCTGCTGTACGTGAGGAAGGTGCAGGCAAGGATGAAATGCGCTTCCCCTGGCAGCAGCACTCAGTGGAAGGGGACTTGGTGTCAGGTGTGAGGTGTTGAGCTCAGTAAATCCCTGTTTGGAAAATCCCTGCTCCCATCCTGCCCATCCTATGGATTCCTATGGCACTTCAGGAAGTTAACTGCTGACCTGTCCACTGATTGCTGGGGTTGGGCTGATCCCTGGCCCATGGGGTGGGCTCTGTGTGTGCTGGACCAGGGGGGACCGTACAGTCACCACAAAGCAGGTTCCTGTTCTAAATCCATCATTTAGAATCATGGAATCACAGAATGTCTTGGGTTGGAAATGACCTTAAAGATAATCTTGTTCCAGCCCCCAAGCTGGGCTGCTCGTACCCCACGGTGACTGTTTGTAATCCCCAGACTGAGTGATGTGTTTAATGAATGGTTTTTAAGGGGCAGTTGTCTGGAAGACTCTTCAGATTCCCATCTGTGCTGGGTGTTTTCCATTAAGTTGTAGGTTGTTACCCTGACTCTGTGCAGCCCCTTCTCAGCAGCGCAGAGGCAGGAGGATGCCGAAGGCAGCGCTGTGCTTTGTTCTGCCTGTCAGTTGCAGTTGTAAATCTTCTGTGCTCACAAACATCAGAGGTTCTTGGTGAAAACATGTTGCCTGTGAGCACCTCCTCTGTGAGAAGTGCGGAACTGCTGGCTCAGGAGTCTGGCCGGTTCTTTTGCTGAGAATTTTGCTCATCAGTTCCTATTTGAATCCTTTTGTTTTTACTTCTCAGGTCACTTCACCTGGGAGAAATACCTGAAAGAGACATGTGCCATCCCAGCTCCTGCCCATTGTTTCAAGCAGGTAAGAGGGTGAAAACAAGCAAGGTCAAGAGCTACGGTCCACTGGGGACCCCGGAGCCTGGAATAGGCCTCTGGTTTGGCAAGGAAGATACTTAAGGATATTGGAGACTTAACAGAAATCCGAGTCCTGAAGCGAAGATTAAAAAGATACATTTAGAGCAGCACAGATTTTCCTCTTAGATGTGCATGTTGGGAACACAAGTATGCTGTTACTCTGCCAAGCACGGGCCCTTGGAGAAAGTGCCCTGAGTAGGCTGGGATCCAGCTTTTGGTGGAACCTGTTCATTGTGGAGATTTTCAGCAGAATTCACCCAATTGTTGTGACAGAACAGCAGCCTCTGGGCAGCAGGTATTGAGTCCAGAGGTGGTTGTGCCACGTACGGGGGGTGCAGGAGTGAATCAGTGTGGGACACCTGGGTCCAGGCAGAGGGGAGCATGAGTGTTTGTGGGTCCGGGGTTGGATGGGTGAGTCCTCCCAGCAGAGGGTTAATCCCTGTACTGGGCACTGGTGGGGCTGCACCTCACATGCTGGGATCAGTTTTGGGCCCCTCACAAGGGGGCTGGAGCACAAGTCTGATGAGGAGCAACTAAGGGAGCTGGTGGCAGGGGAGGGGGGTGGCGGGCCTCAGCCTAGAGAAAAGTGGGCTCAGGGGGGACCTTCTGGCTCTGCACAACTCTGACAGGAGGATGGAGCCAGGTGGTGGTCAAGCTCTGCTCCCAGGGAACAGGGACAGGAGAAGAGGAAACAGCTTTGACTTGTGCCAGGGGAGGGTCAGGTTGTATATCAGGGAAGTTTCTTCACTGAAAGGGTGATCAGGCCTGGTGGAGTCCCCATCCCTGGAAGTGTTCCCAAAAAATGTAGATATGGTGCTTAGGGACATGGGTTAGTGGTGGGCTTGGCAGTGCTCTGGGAACAGCTGGAGTCGATGTTGTTAGAGGTATTTTCCAGCATTAATGATTCTGTGATTCCAAGAGAACAGGCTTTAGTTGCCTAGCTGATGCAGGATGGAAGGATGGGGGTCTGTTACAGACCCTCCAGGACTTGCTGAGCTGTCTGTGGTGCCTGTTCCGTGCTGTGCCTGGAGGGGCTGTCAGCCTTCAGTGGACTCCATTTGGCTGCTCCTAGTGCTGAAGCTTTGTTCCTGAGCTGGTGCATGGACTGCCAGTCCTGGCTCTGACTGGCCCCCTGTTCCACTCTTTGCAGTCCTACACTCCACCTGCAAACGAGTTCAAGATCAGTATGAAACTGGAGGCCCAGGACCCCCGGAACACCACGTCCACATGCATCGCCACCGTGGTGGGGCTGACGGGCGCCCGCCTGCGCCTGCGCCTCGATGGCAGTGACAACAAGAACGACTTCTGGAGGCTGGTGGACTCTGCTGAGATCCAGCCCATTGGGAACTGTGAGAAGAATGGAGGGATGTTGCAGCCTCCACTGGGTGAGCTGGAATTCAGCTGTCCAGCAAGGGTGAAATTGATGGTGGGGAAAGCTTGGGGGTTTTCATAGATCTGTGCCCATGGCCTGCCCCTGCCTACTCTGGGATATACACAAGGTGGTATATAAACCACCCCAGGTCTGTATTTCCATGTAGACACTGTGACATGGACAGGGAGGTCCTTTAGAGCACAGATGAAAGAGGTTTCTGCACCAAGGTGAGCTGTTTGTCTTGGTTGCAGCTCAGGCTCAGGATTGTGGCCCAGAGAACTGTGGCTGCCCCATCTCTGGAAGTGTCCAAGGCCGGGTTGGAGGGGGCTTGGAATAACCTGGGATAGTGGGAGGTAGTCCTGGCCCATGGCAGAGGGGTGGAACTGGCAGATCTTTAAGGTCCCTTCCAACGCAACCTACCCTGTGATTCTAGGATTCAATACCAGCTTACCTGGACAGGAAACATAATGTCTGAAAAAGTTCGCAGTACTTAAAGTCCTGTCTCATGTGAAGGGACACTTAGAATAATTCATACTTATTTCATTTTTATTTCATATTTATTTCATTTTGCTTGGCTACAACTTTATAAATAGCCTGGACAGTCTAACACTTCTTCCAGTCTTGTCTTCGGTTAAACACACAACGCTTTCCTTTTTCTTTGATGCTAGCCAAGTGATTTGCTGATTCTTTCCTGATAATCAGCAAGATTAACCTCCTTTTGCATTCTGCTGCCCAGTAGTTTTAGTGTCTTCATAAATCTTTCTCTCAGTTAGCATATCCCCAAATAATAAATTGAAGGCCAGGTTGGACAGGGCTTGGAGCAACCTGGTCTAGTGGAAGGTGGCCCTGCCCATGGCAGGGGGTGGAATGAGATGAGCTTTAAGGTCCCTTCCAGCCCAAACCATTCAGTGATTTCTGCTGCCCACCTCTCCCGAAGCGCTGTCCGGACGCGCGCGGGCCGTGGGTCCCGCTGTGCTGTGCCGGCTGTGGCCAGCAGAGGGCGCGGAGCGCAGGGGGAGCGGCCCTGGCTGTGCCGGGGCACGGGGACGAGCTCCGGGACGGCTCTGGCAGCGCTGCTCCGTGTGCCCGGCCCTGCTCTGTGTCGCCTACTTAACCTTGCGACAGAGAAGAGGACGGGGTTAGGTGAGATATTCGGAAAGATTCTTCTCTATGAGGACGGCGAGGCCCTGGCACAGGGTGCCCAGAGAAGCTGTGGCTGCCCCTGGATCCCTGGGAGTGTGCAAGGCCGGGTTGGATGGGGCTGGGAGCAGCCTGGGACAGTGGAAGGTGTCCCTGCCCATGGCAGGGGAGTGGAACAGGATGATTTTGCACCCAGCATAAAGATAGGTATCAGAGCTAGTGCTGCAGTTGTCCTTCCTGCCTGCAGAGTGCAAGGGCGAGAAACCCAAGGAAGGATTTTCTGTTTCCTGTAGTGTTTTCCATGTGCACACATCTGCTGCTCCTCTTTCTTTACATAGATAATTCCAGGGACAGCACCCAGGGAACGGCCGGAGCTGGGCCAGGGCAGGCTCAGGCTGGAGCTCAGGGAAAGGTTCTTCCCCCAGAGGGTGCTGGGCACTGCCCAGGCTCCCCAGGGAATGGGCACGGCCCCGAGGCTGCCAGAGCTCCAGGGGCGTTTGGGCAGCGCTGCCAGGGATGCCCAGGGTGGGGTTGTTGGGGTGTCTGGGCAGGGCCAGGGGCTGGACTGGGTGATCTTTGAGGGTCCCTTCCAGCTCAGGATACTTTATGATTCACATAAAATCTTTGCTTTGCCACTCTGGGAGCTGAGCTCTCCCATCCCCTGTGGTTGTGGCTATTTGGGTTTGTTTCCAAGCTGATCTCACAGAGTTCAGGGCTGGCAGTGTGACCTGTGCTGAGCATTGCAACCTTGGCAAAGTTTTGCCATATTCTTAGTCCAGGTCTAGTGCCAGGATTACCTTCAAAACCCCACAAACACAGACGAAACACAGCTGAGCAGCAGAAATTGCTGGTGCAGGAAGATACACATTTAGCAAAGAAGATGTTCTGTGATATCCAGAGCCTTCTGTTGGTTGTGTGCTCATAGTCAGTGCCACGTACTTCAGAGCATGTGAAATTGCTTTTTTTCTTCCCATAAGCCCCCTCTTGTTATTTCTCCACTTTTTTCACAGCAGGTATCAAGCCAAAACCTGATATCCTTCCCTATAATGGTTAAATCTGTTTCCCAGCCAAGTCACAGCCTCTATTTCTTCAGATTAACTTGCCTGCAGCTCACACTAGAGGTGGAGGAGGCCACCCAGAAGCTGTGATTCCCTGTTGAGGAAGAAATTGCACAGCCTGAGTGTGCACTTGCTGATTCATGTCTCCCCTGCAGCAGGATCACTGCAGCTGCCAGCACTGATGCTGCACAAAGTGCTCTACCTGGATTGAGAATGGGTCAATGGGATTGTTATGATAAGTGAATATTGCAGTCAGACAGCTGTTTCCAGATGTTTCTTTTCAATAACACAATGCTTTGTGTTCAGAATAGCTGGAAAAAGTCCCACCTGAGTCCAGCATGGGAGGAGGGTGGTGTGGGATCACAACTGTGTGAGTTCCCATCAGAGCAGGCATGTGCTGCCAGATCCATTGACCCCCACAGTCTAAAAGTCTTCATCTCTGCTTCCCTCTCCTCAGGCTTCCGGCTGAATGCCTCCTCCTGGCCCATGTTCCTTCTGAAGACTCTGAATGGAGCAGAGATGGCTCCTGTCCGGATTTTTCACAAGGTATTTCACTGTTTGTGCAGATCCTTCTGGCAACGGCCCCTTCGCTGCAGAGCACCAAACTCAGAGCTGGTGTCTCATGAGAGATGTGCTGGTCCCAGAGGAGGTGACACTGCACAGCTCTGCCTCGGTGCTGCTCTAGTGATGCCTAAAAAGGCCAACCTGGAAACAGAGACTAGACAAGAGTAAGGGAATAAAGGTGGATATTTGTTCCAAAGGCCTTCAGAGGCACACCCTGGGCAGGCCAAAGGCTGCACCCGAGATGGACCCCGAGTCACGAGTTCTTCACACTGTTACAGGTTTGGTCCATTTGCAGATCAGCATAAACTCACCAATTAAACTTCAGCTAATGATGGAACTGCCCCTCAGCTCGCCCCCCTTCTCAAGGTGCTGGGTTACACATTTTGGGCCTGGGACGGGCTGGGTGTCCTTGCAGAGCAGGCCTGGAGAGGCTTTGTTATGTCTGTGTGAGCATGAGAGAGCAGCAGCTGCCAGGCTGCGAGGCAGCTCAGAGTCACACACTGGGAATGCAGAATTTGTAAAATGTAAAAGCTAAAACCTAAGGCATCACTAGGACAGACCTGTGTTCCCTCCAGCTGTGTTGTAGCAATGTCAAGATGCAGCCAGAGGTCTGCCAAGGAAGTGCCTTGGGTTTCAGTGCTCAAGCTTGAGGCAGGAGCTGGTTTTTCACTGGAGCTGCAGGTGCTGCTCAAAGTGGGGAATGCAAGGTGGGAACATCAGCACTGCTCTGAAATGTCCCACTCCCTGGGTTTGGTCCAGCTGAGGGCCGAGCAGTGAGTAGTGGACTTTGCTGCATCTTGATTAAAGGGCAGTGGCTGTGTAGCCCAGGCAGTGTGTGCACACCTCTTGGGGTTCAAATCCAGCCCACTAACTCCCTTCAGCTGCTCGTGGAGGTGAGTTTGCTGGTGAGGGCACAGCCCTGGTGTGGGGAGGCGCTGGCATATCCCCTTTGAGCATATATTCCACTTCTTCTTGTAGGAACCACCATCTCCTTCCCAAAACTTCTTCAAGACAGGTATGAAGCTGGAAGCAGTGGACAGGAAGAACCCTCACTTCATCTGCCCGGCCACCATTGGGGAGGTGAGAGGTTCTGAGGTCCTCATAACATTTGATGGCTGGAGAGGTGCCTTCGATTACTGGTGCCGATATGATTCCCGGGACATCTTTCCCGTAGGCTGGTGTTCGCTGACTGGAGATAATCTGCAGCCCCCTGGTACAAAAGGTAAGGCCCACGTTGTTGCTTAGCTGTCTTTCTCCTCCACTCAGCTCTCAAAGAACAGCAAAGCAGGCAGAGACTGGCAGCAAGGACATCTGGATGCCCTGTCTGGTTTTTGTGCTGCTTCGTGCACGGTAAACGTACAGGTGATCAGACCTGTAGCACTGGAACAGCCTAGCACTGAGGTGCTGAGGAGCAGCTATCCACAAAGATGGGCAGGATGATGGCTCTGGGGAGGGATGGTGCTGTACAACATTGCTGAGGTCTGCTCCTCTCCAGGAGTTTCTTTGCAGTTTTTCCTGCACCTTTGAGCCACATTTTCCTATAGAGTTTTTCTCAGGGGGACTGGAGTAAGGAGAGCTATGAATTTGCAGGACTGTGCCTCTTCGTACCTTGGACAGTTTTCTTGCTGTGAACATGAACAGAGCAGGTGTGGAGCAGGTGGTACCTGCCGTGTTCCCAGGATTGTGATTGTTGGGTAGGAGCAGTACTGGGGAACCTGCTGCCTTGCAAAGGTCTGAGCAACGGCTGGTTCGATTCTCAGGCGTGTCTCAAGCTTTCTCACATTGCAGTTGTGTTTGAGCACAGGGGGGCTGTCGTTGTCCCCAAGCACATCCCTCTGGCATTTGCTGGCTGGCAAGCCCTGCACATGCTTGTCAATGAAATGAGGGGCAGGAGAGCAACCTCTCCACCAGAGCTGAAGGATTGCTGAGGAAAGGCATTTCTCTGACAAGACTGATCCTCTTAGAAATCCCAGGTCAGCTCACGCTGCCCTATCAGGCTGGTGCTGCCCTGTGTCCCTGACGTGGGCCAGGTCTGTGCTTGGGGCTGCAGGGCTGGTGTCAGGGGGTTGCCTGAGGTCATCTTGCATGACCTGTGTGCAAGCCAAGTTGTGGGCTCCCCTTGGTTGGGGATGATTCCTCTTTATCTTGGATTTCTACATTTTGCCTTTATGTTCCCAGCCTTTCCCTCTCTCCTTGCTGGTTGTTTGTGTCCCACCTGCTGCTGCCCTGCAGGCTCTGCAGAGCACTGGGGCCCTCTCAGCCTCCAGTGGTGCCCTGCAGTCAGGGCATCTCCAGGGTACCTCTCAGTTACTGCACGAGTGGCTAAAGACATGTTTGTGTTGTGTGAGAGCTTTCCTGGCAGTAAGCTGGGGGTGGAAGGTTTCAGGAAGAAACCTTTCACGGTGGAAGCTGCCTTCTCAGGAGAAGTGAGAACCTCTGTCTGACCCACAGCCCGAGCACAGGCAGCTCTGCTCCTCCCCAGCCTCCCCTTGCCAGGGGCTGAAACTGTGAGTGAGCAAAGCCCAGTCAGTTATCCAGAAACAACACCCCGTTGTGCCATCCTGGGAAGCTTGTGCTTCCCCCTTGGCAGGCGGCAGTGACAGCTTCTCCCTTTCACACTGGCTCCATGTGACTCTGCACTTCCTGCTCATGTACGAAAATAGTGGCCCCCAAAAGTCACATCTCCCCACTCACAGGCAGAGGCAACCCTTACTCTCAGGCAGATTTCTGCTCTCTTTGTCCTTCATTTTCAACTCCTGGGACAAGAGTAGGGGTTGGCAGGGGTTGCATGAGCCATGCAAAAATGCCAGGGAGTTGAGATCAGCCTTGTCTTTGTGGTTTTACTTCTCCCACTGTGACTGTCTGCTCCCTTTCCTGCCCAAGAATTTCTGACTTCCACTTCATGGGATTAAACCAAAAGAATGGAGTACTGGGAACTTTCCCTTTAATGAAATTCCTGCTGTGTTTCCTCACTCCTCAGCCCTGCTGTGGTGGAGGGTTGAGCATGATCCTCCCAGACCTGAGAGTGCTGCTCTTGGCGGGGTTGGAGGATACATCACCACAGAGGAATCGCCCTTTCCTTGAGCTCCAGTAAACCTTCTCCATGTGCCAGCCTGGAGCCTGCAGGACCACGTGGTGGAGTCGGGCAGTTTCCCTTTCCTGGTGAGAGTTCCTCTTAAAGAGCACTGGAGAGACATGCAGGGGGTCAGGTGCCACTGTGGTAATACTGGTCTGTGCTCGTATACTGACTGTGTGAGGTCCTTGTGGAAATTGGGGAATCCTGTGAAGAGCTGACTCCGTGGAAGTTGAGGAATCCTGTGAAGAGTTAACTCCATGGAGAATGACGGCTTCCTGGGGCTGAGCAAAAAGAGGCCTCGTGGAATGAGCTCATGTTCAAGGGAAGCAGAACTTCAAGGAGGGCAGGCATGTTTATTAAAAGCTGATAACTCTGTTCAGCTCTAATCTGTGTCTGCTGCTGGCTGCCAGCGGAGGTGGAGTGCAGGGCTTCTCCCAGGCATGGTCCTTCTCCATCTCCCACTCTCAGCAGTGTTTGCTTAGCTGGAGTGGCTGGGCAGAGAGCTGGTGGAGCTGGGCCCAGCCAGCCACTCCAAGGAGCTTTCACTAGGGCACATGTCGGTGTTAAAGAAGGAAAGGGAGGTCAAACAGCGTGGAGGAGCAGCCTGCACGCCCGCTTGGTAGTTCCATTGCTGCCTGCTGGCTGTGCAGCAGCCTGCTGGGAGAGCTCAGTGGCCATATGGCTGTGGGCTACTGGGCATCTCCTGGAGCTCCTGTCTGGATGCAGCACACCTTGGAGCTAGGGGATCCAAACCAACACACCACACAGGGGAAATGTAGCTCTGGGAGTGCCTATGCCCGTGGTGGGTCCGGGTCCTCTCTCCACGTTGTCCACGGGCTGGGGATAGAGCTTGGCTCTGCTGGGCTACAGAGCTGGGTGGAATGTGGAAGAGTTCATCCTGTGCATCCTCAGCTTCTCCACCTCAGCCTGGCAGCCATTGGGGGAGGCAGGTCCTGGTGGCTGTCCCAAAGGAGGAGGAGTTCTGTGCGTGTGCAGCAAACTTCCCTCAGCGTCCCACCCATACCAGTGGGGTGCTCCCAGGGTTGTCCACTAGCCAGGAATCCCTACTCGTGGTGTACAGCACCTTACATGCCTTTTCATGCCTCTTACACGTGTGCTTTTTTACCCTTAAATACATATCTGGGCTTTTAGGAATATAAGGTTAAGTAGACTTTCTGTTCAGCTGAGCTCTGGCTGGGAGCCTGGAGCTCTGCTCAGAGGGTAGAGAGTCAGGGAACATCCTGAGCTGGAAGGGACCCACAAGGATCATCAAGTCCAACTCCCCGGCCCAGCACAGCACAACCACAATCAAAGCTGAACAGCCTCTACTGTTCTTTCTCAAATGTTTTCTCCAGGTACCTCCCTGGGTCATCTCTCAGAAGTCAGAACAGTGGGTAGGCTGGGTCAGTGACAGCTGCTGCACTTCCCTTGCTCCGGACTTGTGGGGTCACTTCATAGTTTCAGAAATTACGGGGTTTTCAGTGGTCCTGGAAGAGCTGCTTGCATGATTGCTCTTACTGAGTCAAGCACTCATCCTGGAGAAGTACTGACTGAGAAATATTCATCTGTCACAGCACACAGACATAAACAAGCTGAAGTAAGGTTGCATGGGGCATCAAACCCAAACTTCCTGCAACTTTCTATTGCATGGTGGGGTCAGTTTCAGAATGAGGGAAAAGCTGAGGAGAATGGTGTCTCCCCATCTTTAGATATTGCAGCACACAAAAGCGAGGCCAGAATACACTGTGTGCACACTGCCAACAACATGGATTTTTGTCAGCAGAAGACCCTGAAGGTGTGTTGGGTGGGGAAGGAGTTACCCACACCTTCCAGGTGTGTATGCTTTCCCTCTGGAGTTGGATGGTGATCCAGCTGGCAGCACAGCAGGTACAGTGCAGGAGGTGGCTGATGTTCCTCAAGCCAAGAACGTCAAGGTTTAGGTGTTGTGATGCACATAAGGAGTGCACGAGTCTGTGCGCTGTAGCAGTGGTTGGCAGAAGTGTAATTTGGGAGGAAAGCACAGATTGGAGGAGGAAGATGTGTATGTGAGGTGTGGTGGGTTATCCTGGGGGCAGCTGAGCCCCCACAGCCACTCACTCCCACAGTGGGATGGGAGAATCAGAACGGTAAAGGGGTGAAAACTGATTGAGGTACAGACAGTTTAAACAGGTAAAGCAAAAGCTGCAGGTGCACGGCCAAGCCAGACAGCCACTGCTCCCCACCACAGGCAGGTGCTCAGCATCCCCAGGAGAGCCATGGGGTCCATCCCATGGGATGGGGACTGGGATGGCAAACACCATCACTCCATGCCCCCTTCTCCCTCGTTCCCCAGCTCTGCATGCTGAGCATGGAGCTGTATGGTCTGGGACGTCCCTGGGGCAGTGGGGTCTCAGCTGTGCCCCCTCCCAGCTCCCTGTGCCCCACAGCTCTGTGCAGGCCCAGCCCAGCCCAGCCCAGCCCAGCTCAGCTGAACTGTGGGGCACTGTCAGCCCTGCCCTGGGCACAAACCCCAGCACAGCAGCACCAGTAACTCTTTCTGTTACTGCAGAAAGAGAACTCCAGCCCAGCCAAACCCAGTGATTGAAAAAACTTTTGCATGCATTTTACTTTTTCTAACCATCCTGCTCCTTGGGAAGCCTGTGGTCTCTTAAAACAGGACATGTCACTGTCATAAGCGGAGAGTGGATTTGGGAAGCTGCCTTGGAGAGTCCCTCCCCATTATAAGCAGTGCAGAAAATCACATTTAGGATCGACCTTAAGAATAAGGGTAGTTGTTTAGCTACTTTAAGTCATGGCTAGGGAGAAAGAGAGAGGGAAATGCACACAGAAATGGAGGTGCTGCTGCTGAGCGTTGGGGAAACAAAGAGGGAAATAACTGTGATAAAAATCGGTGAGAAAGAAGAAGAAGGAGATAAGAGGTTGGTTAATGATTGTAGTTTCCAGGGCCACCTGCCCTCAGCAGGGAGGTGGGATGAGGGAAATCCCCCTCAGCCAAGGCATGGTTTTGTAGAGAGGAGATGTGTCTGCCTCTGTAATTCATGGGAAATTTGGGAGTTCACAGCCGATCACAGACTAGAGGAAAGTTCAGTTCTTTGTAGTCAGGGAAGCACACATTGGAAGAAGATCCATGGGAAGTTATTTTCCTTTCTGAAGTGGTTTGTGGGATGGACAACTGTGAGCTATTGGGGGAAGGGCAACTAAAGCAGGGTCTTCTCAGCTGCCTCTGCATGGAGGCTTCATGCTCTGAGCTCTTCACCTGAGGAGGTGGTGACTGAAGGGTTTGTCTCTGCCAGGTAAAGGCACGTGGGCTGGGAAAAGGGCCTGGGCAGGCAGGATCAGGGCTTTCTGCCTGGATGTGTGATTGTGGGCTCAGGCATCTTGGAATTCCCACAGGATCTGTCTTTGGTCAAGAAAGGGCTCTTACTTAAACATGAGCTTTACATTTTGAAGAAGTGCAGGCGTTTATCTAGGGTTTGTGCCACGGCATCAAGAGCTTTAGCTGGGATTTGGTTCAAAAAGTGTGAGACCTTCACAGGACCCTCTTACAGCTGAGTGCCAGTGGCTGTGTACGCAATCCCAAAAGTGCTGCTACTGGGAGATGCTGTGGCAGTGACAGTCTTCCTGGCCTCTTGAAAAGCAGCTCATTTTCTCTGTCCTGAGAAATCTAGATTTAATCCATACCTGTGGAAGGACCTTCCCCACTGTGCCTGGCCCAGCAGGGCCCCGGCCCCGGCCATCCTCCGGTGAAAAACCGGAAAAAAAGCCCAAATTTCCCGCCTCTGTGCTGCTTTTAGATATGCAAAATTGCAAGAAGCGATTGGCCCAGAACTTTGTCACTCAACTCAGGTTTAAACCACGACACCCACACACACACATACAGACACTTCTTTCTCTGTGACAGTGTGCTTTAAATCTGCTCCCACGTTTAGTGTGTTGCTGCTGGAGGGCAGGGAAATACTGTCACCTTGAACACAAGCGTGCAGGGACACACCTGCCCAGGGACACAAGTAAAGCCCTCAGGGCTGTAACTCAGAAGGTCCCTGTGCTATTCCTCCATTTGGGCTGTGTGCCTGCCTGATGCTGAGTTGCTCTGGAGTTCCTGATGGGTTTGTTGCTCCCTATCCCACCCTTCTGGATGCTCTGTGACAGAAGAGGGGTGACTCCATGCTGTGGGAGAGGGGCAGCAGTGAAAGTGTTAAGATTGGGCAGGCAGAGCTGGAAGCTGCTCCAGCTCTGGAATTTGGAGGACTGGAATTGCTGCCTTGGCACCAGCCCAGCTGGCAGAGAGCCCCAAGCCCAGCCAGGCACCAGCCCACTAACACAGAGCTCACACAGAGCTCATCCTCTGCCACCGTGCCAGGGCTGGTGGGAGCTGGGTGAGGGCTCTGGGGACACTGCCTGCACAGGTCTGTGTGGGCTGCCAGACCCTGCTCGCTCTGCCTGGGCTCGGCTGCTGCTTCCTCTGCCTGCAGAGCAAGCAAATGTGAATAGTTGTGGATAGCTACCATGGGGATAGGCTGAAGGGGAGCTCCACCCAGCCCGGGCTCACAGCCCTGCGTTACCCCGGGACCGGAGCTGCCTGCTGCGGCTGCTGCAGTGACTCCAGCGGGTTACAAGATGCTGGCCCTGGATAGAAAGTTCATGAAGTTCTTCATTTCTCACCACCATTGCTGCCATGTGATTTGTTGTTTAACTGTTTCATCACCTCAAAGGAAGATGATGCTTAGCTGCTAGGTTTCCTGCCCAGGGACAAAGGTAATGTGTATTTTATTATTTTATTTTGGATATTGCCTGGTTTCTCTTCCTTCTTTGGGGTGAGAACATAGTGGTGGGAAGAGGGGCCTCGTCAGGAGTAGTTGGCAGGGTGACACTCAAGTGAGCTCCTGTGCTTTCCTGCTTGAAGGACATGGGAAAATATTAATTACTGTCTCTTCAGGACTGAGCTGGGATTTGGAGGTCCCACGTCAAGCTGGATGGTGTTGCTTTGCATTGGCATGGCTTGTTTGGGGACCACACAGGTAGAGCTTATGCACCAACAGCAGCCGGAAGGAGGGTCCACAGAGGAGTTCAGTTTTTTATCCACGAGTGTAACGCACAAGCAGCCCTGGTACCTGAGTGGTGCTGCCTCTGAGACTGCTGTTGGAAGATCCCAAGAAAAATCTCTTGAGCTATTTGGAGCACAGAGCTAAGGCTCATTGCAATGACCCTGCCTCAGCTTGGATGTGTATCCTAGAATATGTGTGGGGTTTGGAGGTTTAGGGGCTTGGATAAGGGAGCCCAGCACTGCCGGAGGCTGTGGGGTGCTGACAGTGCCTGTGGCTCAGCAAACACCGAATCTGTGGCTCAGTGGGAACTATGGCATGTCAGAGACCTGAGATTACTGTGTGGTGTCTTGGGGCTGGCAGGAGCCTCTGAGAAGAGGAACTGATCTGGGAAAAGCAGTTTCCTCTGGTCCCCAGCCTGTCCTTAGTCTCAGTGTCTAGACCTTCCTCTCAACTTGACTTTTCCTCGTGTTTTATTTTGAAATATTTCATATCCCAGAGAATCTGGGTTTTGTTCAGGATGTTGCCTTCCCTTTTCCACCGTACTTCCTGGCCCAAAACAGGGTTTCAATATCTCAGGGTGTTACTGAGTCTTGGCAGGAGGTTTCAGCAGGACCCTGCTGTTGGAACCTCCCTCTCTTTGGCTGAACAGCACTGGGATCATCACTTTGTTTCTGCAAGATCTCTGACCGGTAACAACACTCCTGTTTACTGGGACATGGTGCAGGGCTTTGCCTGTGCAAGCTGGAAGTCTGAGCGCTTTCAGGATGGAACTGGACAACCTCAAGGAAGAAGAGTATTCCGGGGCTGTTATTTATGGGGGTGTAAAAGTGCCTGACTCAGGATGTCGTGAGCTGCTGGTTGCAGGCAGGGTTGGTGGCCTTGCCCAACCATCTTCTGCTGTGAGGTTTGGAAGCAGAGTGAAGTCAGCTTCAAGTATGCCCAGGGTGACAGTTTGTATAGGACAACCACAGGGAGAGCAGAATTCCCCATCAGGATGAAAGGGTTTAAACACTCAGTACTACGAAGCTTCACTTCAACGATTTCGGGCTCCACACCTTGTTTCTGTCTGTCACCATAGTCCAGGTGCAAGGTGTCCCTTGTAGGAGTCCTGCTTCTCATGTGAGGCAAGTGCTGGAGGAGCCAGAATGATTGACCAGTCTCCTCTCACACAGGTCTGTAAAGGCTGCACACAGTGAATCCTCAATCCCTTCAGGTTGGAAGGGACCTTAAAGCCCATCCAGTCCCACCCCCTGCCACAGGCAGGGACACCTTCCACTATCCCAGGTTGCTCCAAGCCCCATCCAGCCTGGCCTTGGACACTTCCAAGGAGGGTGCATCCACATGGTTGTGATGGTTAATGGGCTGGCTGTGATCAGAGCAAGGTAGGTGTAAGTGGGAGAAACAGCCCCATTTTGGTGGGATTTTTGACAGTGACTCTATGGAAGCAAGAAAATTACATCTTTTCATGACCTGCTGGAGAGTTTCTTAATTTTTTTGTTTCCTCCCCATTTTTTGGAGAGGGGAAGTAAATGGTTTTGAGCCCAGCTGTGACCTTGGCTTTGGAGAACAGGCCTAAGTTGCCAGAGTGTGCATTTTTATGGAATCCAGGAGCTTCATCCTGAACACACAGCCCCACTTGTTACAGAGATCAGACCTTTTGCAGCTTGTCACTGTTCTTATCTTGATCTTTGGCATTTTTATAACTTCTGAACTTTAAAAAAGAACAGAAGTGGGAACAAACCACACCCACCAAGCACTCTCCTCCTTCTTTGAGCACTGATAAGTTGAAGGTGTTCTGCTAATATTTAACCCGTAAGCCAAAGCTAAAAAAAGAGCTTCGGAGAAGATCAGAACAAGCAGAAACCCCAGGAACTGCCCTGAATAATCTGAATAGGGCAAGAGTACAGAACCATTCTCAGCGTGGGGTTTTGGAAACCCCCAGGAGCAGAAGATGTGATCAGTCAGCGTGGCTGTAGTCGTCTCTCACGGCACACACTTTCAGTGATGAGCGTCCTTCAGATAGCTGCATATAAATAATAGCAGAGCCATGCAGACTTCCCAGGGGCTGTAAATCTGTGAAGAAACCAAAGCTCTGTCCTGCTGCAGGTGTGGCTCGTGGTGCCCAAGCTGAGGGCTCAGCAGGCTGTGGGCTGGTTGCTCAGTAAGATTTGGCTCTGCGGTCTTCTCGAGGACCAGACGTGTCAGCCATCGCTGGTGCTTTTGGCAGTGCCCTGCAGGGACAGGCTCTGTTGTGGCCTCTCTTGAAGCACTGAGCCTAGAAGAGCTGCAGTGATGCCTTTTCTCAGGTGTGGAAATCAGTTGATTTATGTTGTCACTGCCTGTGTCAGGACCAAAGGTGCCAGTTCTGCTCATGTTCCCTCTGCCAGACAGCTCCAGGTGTCACAGGTGGGCTCTTCTGTTGCTGCTGGGTACTCACTATGTGCCCTTGGGCACTGCCATGCAGGAGACAAAGCCTGGCTTTGAGGTAATCAAATTAAGCTTGAAGTTCAGATTTTTACTTGATTTTCTTCTGACTTGGGCATTGCCATTTCTCTTGGAGCTTCCTGATTGCCGCTCTATCTCTCTTTTCACCCACTGGTGCATTCCCTTGATCAGGAGCTTGAGTTTCAACTCTGCTGATGGGTTTCTCAGGCTGGAGCTACCCAGCTCTGTTCTCATCTCCTTTCTGTAGGTCAGAATCTGTTTTAATTCCAAAGCTGCTTCACAGCTGATTAAAACAACACACTGCTTCAACAGCTTTATTTTTGCAGTGAAGTGCAGAAGATGAGGCTGTGATAGGGTGATCACAGCAAGCAAGAACCCAGGTTGTGTTGCAGCCAATTTATTTGGAATAAGTGGTGGGATGGGACAGGAGAAAAACTGCTGATTTGGGATGAGAAGAGGGTGATTGTAGACAAACCTGACATTTCCTTGCCCTCTGCATTTGAACCATATGCTGCAGGAGGCTCACTGCAGCTCCTTGTTGTCCAGCCTGGGAGCTGTCTGGGAGGAGGAGCTGTGCTCCAGACAGGCATGGGGAACCGGCAGCCCCTATGCCAAGGAACATCTGGCTGGCCTTGAGAACTGGACCCAGAGTTAAGTATCTGAGCACTGGAGAAGTGAAAACCAGTGCACAAAAGAGTGTGAGCTAAGGCCACCAGCTTTATGTAACTGGGCTGCAGAGGTTGCTGCACACTGGCTCCTACAGGTGAGTGTTTCGCTGGGGGTGATGAGGATGCTCTGCAGAGAGTAAAGGGCAGCCCTGCCATCCAGAACTGCCATTCTTCTCCAGGGTGTAAATGCCTGTGCCAGGTCTGTTCCCAGCGTGATCCTTCTGCTCCTTTGCTTTGCCTTCTGGGAGCTGGAATGGGGGATGGCAGGGAAAAGAAGGGCTGAAGAAGCAGGAGTGTGCTGCTGCTCCTCCGGGCTCCAGATGTGTAATTGGCAGCTTGAGAGGTTTGTGGCTGGTTGTGCAGATGTTCCACAGCAAATGTGCTGAGACGTGAGGGGCTTTGAGCTGCTGTTGAGGGAGAACTTGCTTGGCAGCTCCAGTGGTGGGACAGGAGGCCATTTTCCCTATCCAAGTGCCAGACTCTGCAGGCTTTTATAGGAAAGATGTGTGACTCAGTTTCCCCATTCATTTCCTAGTGCTACGCAGTGGGTACAGAGCAGTTAATTTCTTTCCTGTGTGGGGGAGAAATGAAGACCTGGGTTTGGACTAAGGAAATCTCCGTGCTCAGCACAAAACTGAACACGACTTTTGCTGAGGGAAACAATTTGGGTATCCTTGCTCTGCACAGGCTGTCACTGCGTGTCTCTGATCACGAGCCAGCCACTTCTCTGTGTTTATTTTGCCCTCAGCAGAGCAGGGATGGTGCTGACCCCAGGGCAGTTTGGGGGATATGTCTGTTGTGTGGCACATCCCGACGCTGTGCTGTGTTTCAGAGCACTTCTCCTCAGAGGAATATCTGCACATGGATGTTTATACTCTAAAAGGCATCAATAACTGCTAAGTAACAATGAGAGTTACTCCCTCTGAAATGATGCTGGAAACTGATTAAAACCATTGCAAGATGTTGAATGTTGTGTGCAGAAGAGCCAAAGTAGCGTGAAAGAACTCTCAAAATGCTCGGTGTGACCAGTGAGTTTTGATAGGACCAGTGAAAGGCAGTCTGGGGGGTCCTGGTGTGCAGCAGGCAAGGCAGAGCTGAGCCCTGGATGAAATATCCCCAGAAAGTCTGGAACTCTATAGAAGTGACAATCCAGGCATCAGCTGCAAGTTTGGGGGATTTTTGCTTGATTTGAACCAGTAAAATGAGGATTTCTATTCAGTTGGTGACATCCAGTGTTCTGGTCTCTCATTTTTCCAAAGTGGAAGCTTTTTCTCTGGCTCTTTCTGGCCACTGCTGTGCATTGAGCATTGCAGCCCAAGTTCTCCATCCTGAAGGAGCATGAGGCAGCTCAGAGCCCAGGGCTGCGCAGCTGAAGGCAGGAGTGGGTTTCTCCACACTCACTGCTTTCTGTTTATGGGTGGGATGGTCACCTGCTGTGTTCTCTCCCTGAAACAGTCTCTGCTCATGGGCTGCCACAGTCCCGACTGCCCTGGAAGGGCGAATCCTTAGACTTTCCGACCTCTCACCCCCCGAGCAGGTCGCTCATGGATGAGCAGTGGATCCCGGTGCACCTCCCTGTATTCTCCACATAGATATTTCTCCTCTGCAAGAATGATTCTTTGCCCCTACCTCTTGTAATCCTTGATTTATCCCTTTAGAAACCTTTCTTCTTATCCCATGGCTCTGGAGGTCTTGTAAAACCTTTGGTGAGGATCTTGGAGGCAGATGGGCTGTGTCACATCCTTCCACATGGTCTCTGGCCAGTCCGGACCGCTCCAGGTTTCTGTTGCAGTAGCTGAACTGACACTGCCCAAGTGGCTCAGATTCCTCTCGGGGGCTGTGTTATTGAGTAAAGCCTGCGTTTTGTTTTGGAAAATGTTTTAGCAGATGCACCCTGTGCTTGGGTGGAATCAGCTGCTTTGGTTCAGCAAATGTCTGGTGAATGGTGCAGACTGAGATGCGCCAAGGGCAGCCTTGGAGATGAAGAGGTCCCTTGGGTCCCAAGTTCTGGTGTTCAGTTGTGCAGGCAGACCCTGTAGGTCCAGAACAGAGTTTTTGTCTTTAGCTCCAGTAGCACCGACTGCAGCCTCCAGCTCTCTTCCATGTCTCGTGTGTGGTTACAGTCAGAGGTGGGACACTTGGGCTGTTTTGCAGTTCGGTGACTGCTCTGGCACTTGAGGCAAATCATTGAAGTTTTGGGGTGTCCTGTGCTGCCCAGCACACTCTTTGGCTCTGAGTTCAGCCG
>VXBT01004166.1:10559-25845 GCA_013400235.1 Oriolus oriolus | reverse complement strand
CCATCCATCCATCCATCCGTCTGCTCACAGGTTCCAGATGATGGATGTCCTTCCCCATGCATGTGGCTGCATCCTTTCTCTCTTCTCCTGATCAGATCTGACATTTGCTCATGCCCACAGTGGACACTGCGTTGACTTCCATAGCTCAGGGTGAAGCTTGCTGTGCTTGTCTTGCACCAGCATTTTATTTGAAATCCAACCAGCTCATGAGTGCTCTTGCTCCAGGTTTCTTTATGGAAACACTTTGTAAATAAAATCAGAATACCAAAGCAGAAGAGCCTGGCAAAAAGTAAGGGGAAATATTTCTTGGCATGGAAAACTGTCCTCAACCAAGCAAAAGCCTAATTTATTCTGGTGAAGTGGAGAGAATCCAGCCACCTCCTGTTTGTTGTGCAGTTCACAGGTACTGCTATATTCATACCTGAAATCCTTTGCTGAGAGTTTGGCATCATTTCTTCCCCTTTTGCTCAGAGAACTGCTAGATTCTAAGTGGCTTCATCCTTGCTGGCTCTGTAAGAGCTGATTCCCACAGAGCCCACAGCTACCACAGAGGTGGCATCGTCGGGCTGGGAGCTGCAGCCTGCATTTCACTGCCTACCAGGAGTCCCATCTGTCAGTGGGAGCTGCACAGTTCTCCCCTGCTAACAAAATTATTTATTTTGTCCTGTCATTAAGGATATTCATGCAGCAGGAATGGGAATGATCTCTGCTTTGTGAGTTTCAGAAGCCCATTTTGTATTTGTCTTGGTGGTAGAGGAGCAGTAAAGAGCTCTGTGATCTCGCCTGTTACGATAAGTGAGTTTTGGAAGAGGTTTTCTGTCTGATACTCTGTCTAAAAGCGTGGGGAAATGCCATTCCAAAGGCTGTTAAAACACAATTGCTCGCTGATTTACACCGTCGAGGAGTGCCTCTTTACTGGGAGATGTACACTGAATAAAAGCAGTTCAAGTGGTGCTTTTAATAAATAGATAATGGAACAGCATTTTATCTTCTGCTTTAATCCGTTATGTTAGCATAGGGCAGTGTATCCCTCTGACAGATTTTGAGATAGCAGAAACTGCGAGTCAAACCACTTTCCTCCTGTGCCTTTGAGGAGCAGTTGCACACTGGTGAAAGGTGCTGGGTTCTCGGTGGGCTGGGATCTTTTTCCCATGGATGGGTCTGGTTGGGTCCCACTGGGTTGGTGTTCAGGGCACTGATCTTAGAATCGTGAGTGTCATAGGGTGTCTTGTGTGTCCAGGGTAGGGAACGGAGCTGGGAAGGGGCTGGAGCCCCAGGAGCGGCTGAGGGAGCTGGGAAAGGGGCTCAGGCTGGAGAAAAGGAGGCTCAGAGGGGCCCTTGTGGCTCTGCACAACTCCCTGACAGGAGGGGGCAGCCAGGGGAGGTTTAGTTTGGATATGAGGGAAAATTCCTTCATGGAAAGGTTTGTCCAGCCCTGGCACAGCTGCCCAGTTCGGTAGTGGCATCCCCATTCCTGGAGGGGTTTAAAAGCTGTGTGGATGTGGCACTTGGGGACGTGGGTCAGTGGTGGCCTTGGCAGTGCCAGGGAATGGTTGGATTTGGTGATCTTGGAGGGCTTTTCCGACCTAAACAATTCTGTGATTCTAGATTGGAAGGAACCCATAAAGATCATCGAGTCCAGCTTCCCACTCCTTGCAGGACTACCCAAACATAGGAGCATCATCCGAATGCTCCTTGAACTCTGTCAGGCTTGGGACCATGACCACATCCCTGAGGAGACTGTTCCAGTGCCTGACCACCCTCTGGGTGAAGAGCCTGTTCCTTATTTCCAGCCTGAACTCTCTCTGACGGAGCTTCATTCCATGATGGCTTTGGTCATGGGGCTGTCGCCTTGCTGGGTGGCAACACCCATGCCTCACATCCCAAATGCCATGTGGGGTCCCCTGTAGCCCCCAGCTCCCGTGGGTTTAGTGGGAAGGGTGTGGAGCCACAGGGAAGGAGATTCCTCTGTGGAAAGCTCCTCTCCAAGCCCTTGGGCTTCTCTAGAGGCACCAGGTCACTGGGGCTGAGTGCCTTGAAGCAAAATGAGCTGTTGGCTGCTGGGTTAGGAAAGAAACAGGACACTTTGGGAGGCAGGAAAAAGGTCATTTATCCTGTTGCTGCTCATCCTTGTTAATTCATTGTTTCCGTTGAAAACCCTGCACTTAGCTGCTTCATGAATGAACCCAGTGTCTGTGCCTCCAAAAACAACTTGGCCTGGCGAAAAATAAGACCTCCTTTCACCTCCTCTCTGCTCTGCCGTGTTTTTTCCCCCCTTGTTTTCTTCCACTCACATCCATCCTGCCTGGGTGGCAGTCCCAGTTTGTCCCCGTGGAGCAGGGCTGCAGCCCAGGGTCTGGGATCACAGGATGGTTTGGGTTGGAGGGGACCTTAAAACCATCTCATTCCACCCCCTGCCATGGGCAGGGACACCTTCCACTGTCCCAGGTTGCTCCAAGCCCCGTCCAGCCTGGCCTTGGGCACTGCCAGGGATCCAGGGGCAGCCACAGCTGCTCTGGGCACCCTGTGCTGGTGTTTTGTCACCCTCAGCATAAAGGATTTCAGCGCAGGGTCCTCTCTGTGGGTGAGGTTTGCTGGGACTGGGACTGCAGGCGTGCTCCCAAGCCAAAGGGGATGGGAAAGCTTGAAGGAGAGGTCTGGAGAAGGGGAAGTGACTCAGCTGCGTGGCAGGAGCGACTGTCAAGGAGGAAGGGTGGGTAGGGAGATCCAGATAGAATGGGGAGGCTTAGTGTGGAGGGCAGAGGGGCTGGAGGGTGACCTGGATGCTGGGATGGGGCTGAGACATGGCCCAGCTGTGGCAGGTGTGGTGAGCAAAGCCTTTTCCAGCGATTGCCTCGGTGTGGAAGGGCAGATGGAGAGGAGGAAAGGTCTCTGCACAGTGGTAGCCGGTCTCCTAATGCCCTTTAGCAGCTGGAATGGAGCAGAGCTGGCACCATATCAACCCTGAGCTCTCCAAGGACCATCTCTGAGCCAAGGGCAATGAGAACAATTACCAGCCAGAGGAAAAAATCACCGAGAGAGAGGCTGGAAAAAGCTGTGGGGGAGGCTTAGAGCCAAGCAGAGGCAGGGAGAAGGGGATCTCTAAGCTAATGAGCGGCCAGAGAGAGTGTACTGTCTGATCTCCCTATCTTGTAGCACAGGGTCTGTTTGAGGAAGCAGCCGTGTCCATGAGAAAATGTTTTCCCCTTGGGCTAAGTCTGTGAAAGTGGCTGCCAGGGGATGCCTCCAAAGCCGGGAATTTAACACTCAGATAAGGCTTGGATGTTGTGTGGGAATGGTAACGAAAACAAGAGCTGTAAATGAGACCTGGAAGAGTGATTACTCTTTATTCGGGGGTTTAAAGCAATCCTGAGCTTGTTGGAGTTGAGAGCGCCTTCTTGGAAGCACAGCTGGGGTTTGGTGCATCAGCCTGTGGGTGTTGGGCTGGCTGGGGCAGTTGGTGAAGCCTGGCTGGGATCTAAAGCCATGATGCCAGGCTGCTTGGGCAGAGAGCTGGAGAGTTCAGCCTGGAGAAGAGAAGACTCCAGGGAGACCTTAGACCCCCTTCCAGTGCCTAAAGGGGCTCCAGGAGAGCTGCAGAGGGACTGGGGACAAGGCATGGAGGGCCAGGACACAGGGAATGGCTTCCCAGTGCCAGAGGGCAGGGCCAGATGGGATATTGGGAAGGAATTGCTGTGTGTGAGGGTGGGGAGGCCCTGGCACAGGGTGCCCAGAGCAGCTGTGGCTGCCCCTGGATCCCTGGCAGTGCCCAAGGCCAGGTTGGACGGGGCTTGGAGCAACCTGGTCTAGTGGAAGGTGTCCCTGCCCATGGCAGGGGGGTGGAATGGGATGGGCTTTAAGGTCTCTTCCAAACCAAACCATTCTGGGACTCTGTGATTGCTGGCCTTGTCCACAGAGCTTTTCTCCAAGGAATCCTGCCAGCAGGGAGAGCAGCTTTGAAGCTTTTCCCAGGGTAGGGAAGAAACCAAGAAAAGAGCAGATATTTCCTAAGAGTAATCTGGCTGGTCCATCTGGTACTCCCAAAAAGGCCGGTGAGATGGCGCAGCACGGGAGAAGGCTGTAAAAGACTGGAGGCATCAAAGTAGAAGGTGATTAAAACCCAAGCAAAATAGCAGCAAGGATGGTCCCCAGGGAGGGAGAAAGCCTGGCAGAGTTCCATCGGGGAGGGTTAGCAAAGGGAGGCTGGAAATTAAAGCAGGGCAGTAATGAAGGTCAAGCGTATCTCCAAGGCTTTGGGAAGTAGGAGTATCAGTGACTCTGAGCTGCAGAGCCTGCTGCTCCAGGGAAGGGGGATGGGAGGGACACATTAATTTGTTAAATGGACAGAAATAAATTAGTGTATAAACCTGTAACGTTTGTTTCCCCAGTCTGAAGGGGAGAGCTGCGCTGAGCCCGGTTGGGCTGGTGTTTTAACCAGGTTTGCTGAGGTTTTGCAGGTTTTTAAGCCAGGCCTCCCTTTTGGATAGTCTTGATTATAAACTCCTCTCTATCCTCTCTCCCAGTGAAACTGTGTGGACTGGAGATGCTGCTTTTCTGACCTCTCTCTTAAGTGTTTGGTGGCTCTTTTCTCTCATTTCCCTGGAGCGCTGGGGAGGGAACATGAAAGGGGGTGGATCAGTTGGGTCACCTTGTCCTGGATGTCTCCACTTCATCAGTATCTCCCCAACGCTAACCTGGTTTAGGCTGTAAGCCCCTCCAGAGCCTGTCACCTTTCCAGGGCTCTTTGCTTGCCTGAAAGGGTCAGGATTCTGCCATCCTGCATCCCCCACCTGGATCCCACCCAGCTGCAGAGCAAAGTCCTTGCTGTTAATGAGACTCATTAGGCTCACATGGGGGAGTGGGTGTGTGTGGCCCTCGCCATCCCTCATTCCCTGCTCCTGACTGTGCATCTCTTATTCCCTCCTCCTGACTGCTTCACCTATCTCTGCTCCATCCCTCAGCCGGGCCAGTGCCTGCTCTGGCACTTGGACGAGGGGGTGTTGCTGTCCCCACCAGGAGCAGGAGCCCGTGGTGATGGGGTTCAGAGGTGGGCAGGGGAAGACGCTGGCACAGCTTTCGGTTCCCACTCTTTTTCTGAGCTTTGTAGAGGGTATCACTGCACCCCCTGCACCTTCTGGCTCAAGGAACCTCCAGGAGCAGGTGGTGTAAGGGTGGCTTGGTGTGGATGGGTCAGAATTTGTGTTGAAGTGGCCTGGAAGTGCCCTCGCCCCCAGCTGCGTTGTGGCTGATGGGGGGCAATGCCACCCCACACAGGTTTGCTGTGGGGTCAGAGCCCCACTGCCCCTCCCCAGGGACCCACCGCAGACAGGCAGAGCCACCACCTCGCCTGGAGCACCTGGGTTTGGGTGCGAGCTACCCCTGCCTAACCTGGCCCAGCCACCCCACCACGAGCACGGGGTTGCAGGGTCTGGGCTGGGCAAGCTGAGCGTGGCCCAAACGGAGGAGCCTCCAGCGAGACCGAGCGCTGCAAAGCCGCTGTTTGATGTAGAGCGCATCTCTCGTGATTGCGCTCCCTGAAGCGACTTCTTCTCATTTGCGGTGTCTTGACCTAAGGACCTGTCCCAGCAGGAGGAGAACAGGTGGAAATCATGGTGCTCCCCTGCTTCTGTGGAGATCCTGATTGCCTTTTTGTTTCTTTGCCGTCTTTCCTCTGTTCCCATTATCTCATGGTGGGGGAGTTTTTTAAATAAGTAGGTTTGGGAACAGCAAGGCCACGGAGATAAGAGCCGAGACGACTCCTGCGCTCAGAGATTCATTACCTGCTCCCATGTAAGGCAGGAGGGAAGCAAGCCTGCTTTTCTTTTTCTTTTTGTTAATAAAAATATTACACTGGGAATTTTTAAAAATCAAATTAAAGCACAGAGGGACCTGAGGAAGTGTGGGGGCTACAAACTGCTGCTGGAGCAAGAGGGCTCATTGAAACACAAATTATTTAGGAGGACAAACTGGAATGCCATTATACAAAGTGTCACTGACTCTGAGCCCAGCCTCGTGTTTGGCTGCACTTGATAAATGAGTCCATTCTGCTCCTCCTCCTCCTTTTATTTTTTTTTCATATAGGGGAGAAAAATATGCAATTACAAGTTCAACCTGCTGAAAAAATCATGTCCCGCTGGAGCAGTCAGAGCCAAACCTTTCAAGTCTTACACATCTCCCTACATGTAGAATCTCAGGTCCTACCCACCTGCCAAAAATCTGAGTGCCTGGGCGAGCACTGGGGGTCTCTGTTGCTGAATTTGGCAGGGTGCTGCAGTGGGGTGCCCAGAGCAGACCTGACACGGCTCCTGCCTACGCAGCATCACCTGAGCACGATGCCAACCTGCCCGATGTGCTGGCTGAGTAAGGGTTTTAAGACAAGAAGCCTTTGTCTGCTGTGGTTATTTAATTTTGGGGTTTTTTCCCTTCTCTTCTAAGTAATTTACTCTGGCTGCACCCTCCCTCGGGCTTGAGTGGAGCGGGGGGGATGTTCTGCCTCGTCAAGCGTTAGTTGTGGCGCAGGAAAAACATCCTGTCCCAGGGAGCTGAGTTGGAGGCGAGGAGGAAGGTGGGAGCAGAGGTAATACCTTTTTTGGAGGGATTTGAGCTCCTCAGCCTGGCTGCTCATGGATGCAAAGCCAGGGAGGACGAGAAGGTGGGAGGCAGGCAAGGCAGCAGGGCAATCCCTGGCAGGGCTCTCACCCACTGAGGGCTTTGTGCCAAGCACAGAGACTTAAAAGGCGTGCTGAGGGGTAATGCTGTGGTGATCCTATCTCCCCTTCAGTGCCCAGAATCACAGGATCCCAGAATGGTTTGGGTTGGAAAGGACCTTAAAGCTCCTCTCATTCCAGCACCTTGCACTTGAACAGGTTGCTCAAAGCCAAGTCGGACCTGACCTTGAGTGTTTCTGGAGATGAGGCAAACACGTTCAGGTGAGATAGAAGAGGCAATCAAAATTAGTGACTCTGTGGGGAGGTGAAGTTCCCTGTGAGCTCCTGACGGTTTGGCTAGTGGGAGCCACAACAGGGAAGATGGTCCTGTGTCCAGGGTCTTTGGCTGGTACCTGCTGCATCTTCCCAGTGGCATTTAGAGGTGAGACCCCAGATGGTCTTTTTTTGGATGGGCACATATTTTTTACCTGGCATCTGGGCAGCCCAACAAGGTGGCTGCAGTGTTCTTGAAGAAGGCTTCACCTTTGGTTTGGATCTCCTCACCAAAACTCTCTTGGTTGGCATTCAGTGGTTTTAAGACAAACTGGCTTTTTTTTTTTTTCCTTTTGGCAAAGTTTGAAACATTTTGTAATGTCTAGCATTAGGTAAGGCTTCTGATTTAATGCCTTATCCCTTCAGCTCACCTTCAGCAATAACAATGTATTTTAATCCACTGCTCAGGTGTTGATGGATGGGGCCTGTTTGGGTTAAACATTTGGGATTTGAATTGTTGACCTCATTCTGTCCCTGGAGCAGGAGCAGTCAGAGGAGCCCTTGAGGAGCATTGTGAGCAGCAGGTTCTCCATCACTACTTAGTGGCAGAGTCAAATGGAAGCATGAGGCCAGCCTGGCCCTTAGCCAGACTTCATCTCCAGTTCCCATGGGAAACCAAATGTTTAGGACAGGTGCCATATTAAGAAGCCCTCTGCAAATCCTGACAGATGGAAAAAAATAGGTTGGAAGCTAAATTTTCCTTTGAATTGGATTCGGGAGGACAGAAAGATGATGTGAGATCAAAAAAATTCCAGCTTTTCTGCGAGGCTGTTTCACAGGGACCGCTGCCCACCTTCGCTACGTTGGTGCGTGTGGAAGTGAGCAATCCTTGAGCTTGGTTCAGGCTGGGATCAGGGAACAAACCTCCCACATCACTCTCCAGGAGAAATGCCACCATGTCAGTCCAGTGTGAGACCCTTCTCCCCATCCTTGGTGCTCCAGGGACCTCCATGAGGTCCAGTGCCTGACCTTGATGTGGCCGTGACATTGGTCAAGGGCTTCCTTGGCTCTTGAGATGAAGAGGTTTCCTCTCATCTTTTGCATGATTGAGCAGGTCTGGTCCCTTCCAAGGCAACTGCAGAAGCAGCAGGAAGAAGAGAAGGTACCAGACCGTCCTTCCAGACCCTGAGGAAGGAAGACACAAGTGAAGGCTGGGCAATACACTGCTCCTGTGACGGTGCTTGGTGCGTCCAAATCACTAAGGACCTGTTTCCTTGCTCTTGTGATACTCTGAAGACTGAAGACATGGACCTGCCCCAGTGCTGAGAGTGAGGAGCACATATGAGCTGGTGGGCATGCACCCTTCTCTCTCCCACAGGGCCCTCTTCTGCTCTGAACCTAGAAAAATGCATTCTCCCATGAATTTTCTGAGCCCCACGTCTCTCCAGCATCCACCCAGGCCAGGGATGGATGTTGGCTGGCCACGGCCAGGATGAGCAGCTTTTCCTAAACATTATGTGCCCCATGTGAATATGAGTACCTTCTGGTTTTCTTGGGTGGAAGAGTAGAAATAAACCAAGGTAAAATTGAATTGAATTGGTGATGCCTCAGGAAAAAATAAGAGATGTTGCTGAAGAGGGTGCTAAGGGTGGTGTAAGTGATACTGGTGTAACCATGATGCAGCAAAGCTGCTTCATCTAGGGTTGTTTGAGCATTTAGGCTTGATAAAGGTTTCTCAAAACCTTTTCTTTCATCTAGATTCCTGGGTCTGGAGCAGCAGACAAGGCCAAGGTGACCAGGTGTTTGGGCTGCCCACAGGGATGTCACTCCATGCTGGTACCTCTGCACTTCCCTTCGTGGGGTCACTGCAGTGTCCGCCCACACGCTGAGTGCTTTCCCAAGGGACAGATAAAGCTCAGAGATGCGAAAGGCCAGATGGGATATTCCTGTTAGAAAAAGCTGCTTTAGTTGATTTCCTCAGGGTCACAAAGGTCAGTGTCAGAATAAAGGGTGGAAAGGGCTGGTCTGGGTCATGTGTCCTTTCCTAGGCGATATCCAACCCCAGATGCAAAGTCCAGCAGGATGGAGTCATTCATCCTGGCCTTCCTCATCCCAGGCTCTGATGCACCTCCTGATACCCACTCCAAGAAGTTTTCCTTAGAGATGTGTGCCTTCTGCCCTCCTGCTGAGCCTGGGGTCTGCACCTCCCTAGGGGCAGGTGGTCCCCACCACCGCCTGCTGTGGCATCACTGCCCTGATTCTGAGCATCCCACCTCTGCTTTTCCTTGACCGTCCCCTTCCTCTTACCTTCTGAGGTGCAGTGATGACCCCAGCCAGATGCAGGGCTGTCATCATCTCAGCTCTGCTCGGGTGGCTTGGCCTCTCCTGTTTGTGCAACACATAGCTGATTTATCAGCTGCGATGTTATATTTACTTCCAGATAAGAAAATGCTGAATACTGGAGCTGGGATTGAGCCTTGTGAAATCCTCCTGGAAACAGCCCGATTCCCCTCTGACAGCTGTTTGTTGGGATCCCCTCTGAATCCCCTGCACATGTGCTTTGTTCTCATAATGCAGTGCTCATTTTATAATCAACATGCCACGCCCTCGTAAATCAAATGCTGTACAAAAGCATATGTGTATTATCTCTAAGCAATTATCTTTATTAACCAAACTTGTAATCTACTCAGCAAACGAAATCAGCTTTGTTTGACATGGTGTGTTGGCCACAGCACCTCTCTGACAAACATGAGCTGCATTTCCATCCTTTAATTCCTCTTCTGGGTGACTCTCAGGAGGGTTCCCATTATTTTACCCATGACCGATGGCAGGCAAGCCATCCTGTTCATCAAGCCATCCCACTTGCCCCTTTAGCAGATCAGGGCAGTATTTGCATGCTTCCATCCATCTGGATCTTCCTTAGTACTCCAAGATTTATTAAAAATTAACATCAGCAGGCCAGAGAGCTTCTCAGCCAGCTGTTGGAGGGCTCCTGGGAGCAAGTTATCCAGGCCTGCTGATTCAAAATTGTTTATCACTGGTAGATGCTGTTTAACAACCTCCTTGGTTACTAATGGACTGGAAAGTACTTCATCCTCCTCGTGTGATACAAGCACCTCATCCTGCCTTCTTTCCAGATGCGGAGCAGCAATATTGATTGAGCACTTCTCACCTTTTCTGCATCATTACTTTTCTCCCCATCTGAGGCTGCGCCGCTGATTTACACAAAGGCATTACAATATTGCCGGGATCGCTCGCCACCCCTTTCCATGTGCAGCCGAGCACGCTGCGGGCTTTGCTCTGTGACTCCGCTCAGAGCAGAAGTCTCTGCTGTGTTGCTTCCATTGCTGGGAGGGCCTTGGCAATGGACACTCTGTGGGAGTCTGGAAGAGGCCTGAGGACCAGAAAATTCCTCTCTCTGCCCTCCATCGCTTTGCATTCGTTAAGGAGGAGTTATGAATTTGCAGAGCCACTTCTAAGAGCTCCAGAACCATCAGACCCCTCAGCCCTTCCAGAAAAGATGAGATTTGCCCCCAGAACGTTGAGATTTTTTTAAGCTGTGACCATTCTACATCTCAACCTATCTGTTAACCCCCCATCTCCATGCTGCCATGATAATTTTTGGTTAATCATCCGTGGATGTACCAGCCCTCATCTCTCCTAGCAGCTTGTGGCTGCTTGCTCTCTGCCCTGACCTAAGGCAGAGCTGCTGTTTCTTTCTCCCATCTTACCTTTGCCTTTTTCCTTTCCTCCTGTTTCCCCAGCTGTGGGTTGTTGCAATAATAAATCCCACACCTCGCGGCAGGGGGGCAGATGCACTCAGTGGTGAGGCAGAAATCTTCCAGGGGCTTCTTCTACTTCACTCTGGTGAGACCCCGCCTAGAGTCCTGTGTCCAGCTCTGGGGCCCCCAACATCAGGAGGATGTGGACCTGCTGGAATTAGCCAAGAGGAGGCCATGGAGCCTCCCAGAGCCGGAGCCCCTCTGCTCTGGAGCCAGCCTGGGACAGCTGGGGGTGCTCACCTGCACAAGAGAAGACTCCAGGGACACCTCAGAGCCCCTGGCAGGGCCTAAAGGGGCTCCAGGAGAGCTGCAGAGGGACTGGGGACAAGGCATGGAGGGCCAGGACACAGGGAATGGCTTCCCAGTGCCAGAGGGCAGGGCCAGATGGGATATTGGGAAGGAATTGCTGTGTGTGAGGGTGGGGAGGCCCTGGCACAGGGTGCCCAGAGCAGCTGTGGCTGCCCCTGGATCCCTGGCAGTGTCCAAGGCCAGGGTGGATGGGGCTTGGAGCAGCCTGGGACAGTGGGAGGTGTCCCTGCCCATGGCAGGGGGTGGGACTGGATGGGCTTTGAGATTCCTTCCAATACAAACAGTTCTGGGATTCTGTTGTGAGATACCGTGGGAGATGCTCACAACTCTCATCCTTACTCACAGGATTGTAGCTTTCAAATCTCCACTTTGGGAAGAGAGTCAAAATGTTTTATTTAGCAGAGAAAGGGTTGGTGTGATGACGTGCTCAGAAACTAGAACTAAACATGTCCAGGGAAAAAAGAAAAAAAGGAAGAAAAAATGTGCAAATTTTTTTATAATGAGACTAATAAACTTCTAGAAACACTTGTCAAAGGGTCAGAGCAAGCCCCCTTGATTTGAAATCTTCCAGCCAAGACTGCTTCTGTTTCGAAATGCTGGAGGGCAGGCAGGAGTGAGAGCCTTGCTGCAGAAATTACTGGGTGAAGTATTTTATTTTGTATGAAGCTGGAGGGCAAAATACGTGATCATAACAGTCCCTGTTGCTTGAAAATACAGATATGAAATAAACCTTTGTTTTGTAGCCTAAATTTCCTATGAAGTGCGGTCTGAAATCCACGAGTAGATTTAACATGGATGTCAAAACCTTGAGTAATGGAGTGATGGATGTTAAAATCTTGAATAAGGGAGTGAATGTTTTGAGGGGAACAGGCAAAAAAACCCAAAAAAAAGTTCTGCTGTGAAGTTGGGGGTGGCAAGGGATGAGGATGCCTGGGCAGCAAAGATGGGAGCCGTGCAGGAAAATCCTCCTGCACCCACCCAAGGGGGATTGATTGGCCGTGTTCGATATTGTGTGTAGCTCAGGTCCTCCCTCCCGAGTACGGCGTGAAAGCAGTGGAAATAAAAGCTTGGCTTTTGCTAAGGAAAAGGATGACCCACAATGTCAATTTTTTTTTTTTTTTTTTCTGTGGGAAGAAGGGCTGAATTCAATGTTTTCCTTTCTCGCTCCATCCTGCTGCAATGCTTTGCTGTGTGGCCGGGCAGGCTGGCGAGCAGATAATGAATCTGCCGAAATGTGGTTATTGATATAGCTGAGATCATTATACCTGAGCGTCTTGTGAGCTTTCCCATCTAAAGGGGCATTTTTCAGAAGGTTGTGGTCATGACATAAACAGTCTCATTCCATCTGAAATCTCAGCTGGCGAAGTCCTGAGCCTGAGAACATTTTTTAAAATACATTATCAGAAAGGTAAATCAGGTCAGCTGCATTTTTATTTTTTCTTTCAGCTAGGAGACGTAAAATGGTTCATTTGCCTCTCACTATTAATGTGATGCTCTGCAAGGAGCTGTGGCCTGATCCACAGCTTTTGAAAGCAAAAGAGATTTGTTTCCACCTACATCCATCCCATCAGGGAGGTTCTGCATAATTTCTTGTTCCTGGGTAAGGATAACTTTCCAGTTTGGGAAGGAAAGCAAGTGATCTGTGATCCATGCAGAGGGTTACCAACACTTGGAGGCTGAAATGCTGGCTATGATGGGCCATTGGCTTGGTTGTCCTTAGCCCATCCACGTGTGGGATGGTGTGAGTGAACCCAGCAAGGAGCTGCGACTCACTTTGTGTGAGAGCAAGGCAAAAATAACCCGCCGAGAAATTACGAGGCAGGGAAAGCGTTTCAGAATTGCAGCTGGGACTGTGAATTGCACAGGGAGGTTTAAAGTGATTGCGGTGGAGGTCTGGCTGCTCTCTACAGCATCAGTAGCATCGGGGTCTCTGCAGATGCTCTCCAGCACCTCCCTTCTATCCCACAGCAGGCTGTGTTTGGGTTTTTGGCACCCATTTTAAGTTTGGGCTGGGGTGCTGGCGAAGTTTTTTGGCACTGGGGACGGTGGCACCAAAAAAGTGGATGTTCAGACATTCCATGTGGTCTGAAACTCCTAGGGGGCTTTCATCTCGTCCAACTTCAGCTTCCCTGGGGCATGAGAGGTACCCCAAATAAGATTATGCACCAAGCCATCAAGCTCTGAAAAGAGGGTCTTTGATCCATGTCGTGCCTTTTATTGTTAACATCCATTTGTGTTTAAATTTCATTTTATCGCCATTTATTTTTAGCTGCCCTCACCCAGTCCCAGTCCTGCACCAACACAAGCTGAAGCAGACTCAGAAGTCTTTCTTAGTGAAGAGAAAGGGAGAACTGAAGCAATAAAAGCAAGTAAAGTGACCTGGTCTAGTGGAAGGTGTCCCTGCCCATGGCAGGAGAATTGGAAAGAGGTGGTCTTGAAAGTCCCTCCCAGCCTGGGACCAGAATGTTGCCTTCAGGCATGTGTCATATTTAGCCAAATGCAGGTTTAACTGAAAGTTTGTGCAGAAGTTTTGCCATGTTCTTGCTAACGTGAGATCTTCCTCATACCCTGAAGCTGTGCAGGACCAAAAAAGACTGGGAACTGTGGATCAGTAAGGATTTGGGAGCTGTAGGGCCCAGAGGTGGCTGCATTTCCAGGTCAGGGGGGCAGCTCTTTCAAGAGTTTCTCAATGAAGCCATATGATGTAGAAAAATCCTTCCAAGTAGTTGCACATATATTGGGTGAATATATGTGTACATACACCTGTTCAATATCACTTTGGCTCCATCCAGCCCTGTTCCTTGAAAGAAATCCAACTGTGCTTTCGTTCCTTGAGGAAGACTCTGGGTAGGATAATTGACTGTATTTCCACTGGAGACAGTGGAGCCTCACTGACTTCTGCTTTCCGTAACAAAGCACTGGGGATGCCTCAGGATCAATCTGGATTACAACCACTGGGCTTTCAAATACGAAATCACTGAGACTGTTCAAGCAAAGCACTTCATCAGCATTGGTTTTCACTGATTTCCTGTAGAGCTTTTTGAGTTTTTGGATAAGGGTATTGTGGCAGCAGTAGGTTTGTATATAGACACATCCTGGACCAGCGAATCTGCCTAGTCTGTGGCATGAGGTAACTGGTAATTCAGCCTCTTCCTGGAAACTGCTCCTCATCTGCAGGATGTGGGGCTACTAGGAAGGAAATATCTATCCCTTCACTCTTTCCCAAGGTCCATAATTCCCTTTTAAAAATGGAAAACCAGCAGCTCATCTCTGTGCCATGAGCACAGAGACCTTAAACAACTTGGGTGGTGTCCCCATCCTACTCCCTCCTGCCCTGCAGGTGCCCCAAGCAAGGAAGGTGTTTGTCAGGATTGTGGGCTCACATCTCGTCCTTCCCCTTACTCTGTTACCTTTAAAATAAGGCCAGCATTTGGAAGCACTTAGGCCAGGCTTAACTTTATTGCCCTGTTGGAGTTAATGGGGACGCGCACCACTGCAGACAGAAACACGTGCGGGTGTGTGGGATGGACGCCTCGCAGGAAACCTCCCCAGGCTTTTCCAAGTTTCCCATTTTCAAGCATCTTTGGTGAGATTTAGGCCGGGGGGAAATATTTTTCTGGGTTCTATTTCTTACCAAAGTCAACCTGTGAAAAAAAATGGTGTTTGTTTTACCACCGCCGTTTGGCAATGAAATAGGGATGTTTGAGGAAGAAAATCATTTTCCTTTGAAAAATGTGACTGATGCAGCAAATCTTGTTGCAAAAAATATCTTCTTATGGCTTTTAGAGAGCTGTATTCACTGAAGTAGATTATTGGGCTCCAAGTAGGAAGTTTAAAATCATCCTGAAAAACTGAGGTTCAAAAGGAGAATATTGTACAATTTCACAAACAAACCTCCCCTAAAACTGTCAAAATTTATTTTGCCCATGAAAATCTTTACATTTGATGATCATTTATTTTTCTGATTAAACAAGCTTCCTTCAACTACTCTTCTGGAAAGTTTTCAGTTCAATGTACTTGAAAACAGAGTTTTCCTCACCTGGGATAAGCAATCATTGCAACCTTTTCTATTATATTTTTACTAGGTGTTTCCTGTTGTCCTTGTGAATCAAGGTGGGGTCTGGCACAACCCTTTCTTCTCTTTCTCCTGCTGTTTTTACTTCACACCTTCTTAGAAGTACTTTATTGTCTTCTCATTTATAGTGTAGGAGACCTGTTCAACCTTCCATTAATGGTGATCAAAAAAAAAAAAAAAAAAAAAAAAAGAATAATTTA
>VXBT01004164.1:45207-100345 GCA_013400235.1 Oriolus oriolus | reverse complement strand
CCTTTTCTGGTTAACATACCCATAGAAGCCCTTGGTATTCTTTGTGTTCCTTGCCAAGCTCCAGCTTTGCCTTGGCCTTTCTGACCCCTTCCTAAGTAATTTTCCTTCCCTATACTCTTCCTGGGTCACCCATCCTAGCTTCGACTGTCCATGCGGTTCCTTCTTTCCCTTTGGTTTGACCAGTAGATCCCAGCTCAGCTATGCCATTGCTATTGTCACAACAAGAACTGTAGCATCCTTTTTCTCAAAGTACAACACTGTGTACGATAGAACCACACAGAGGATGCAGGCTTTGGGAAGGAGCATGACTGTGCAGGAGCTGCAAAGGGAGGATTCAGGAAAGCCCCATTGCTTCCCCTCAGCTTAAAAGTAACCTCATATTTTTTTTCTTCTGTTTCCTACATCTACCACTACTTCACCTGTCACAATAGGAAAGTATGCCAAGTCTGTGAGGATATTTATGCTTATGACCAGACCTAGTCACTTACAGGAGGTTTCACACTTACCTAACTTCAACTGACCAAAAAAAAGTCTAATTTCATGTGGGTTTGTGTGGTCATTATTAATTTAAATTTCACATTTTTAATTACTTTAAATATTATTTTGCTATTTATTTATATGAACCTTTTCTATAAAAAGAAGTAGTTGACATATATGAGGGAATAGTAAAAATGTTTCCAAAAATTTGCCTTTTGTAGATCCTGTAGACCTGAAGCCATCATAAAACACTGCAGGGGTATGGCTGACCAGCTAGGAGTGCGGGGCTGATAGCTCACTATCTGTCAAAAAATGTAGAGCAAAAGTCATAATCACAAAACTGCCCAGATTGTCAAAGATATTGCACCATAATTGTTTATTACAGTATTCATTTCTCTAAGAGGTCTGGATTATCACTGAATGCAATGATTGATTATACCTTTTTAAATATAAAACTATGAATTTGTTTATTGTATTGAGCTGTTTTTTCCAAAAAAAACCACTTATAAAAAGCAGCAACTTCATGTCAAATCATTTTGCATTATTTGAATGTTTCCAGAAATGTTTTATTTTGGTCTGGAATAAAAGGAAAATAGCAGGAAGTTTCAACTTCTCTGTAAAAGTCAAGGTGTATTACAGAATTATTTCCCCCTCATTTCCTCGAATTTCTGTAAGCACTGTGACATGTTTTGGTACAGTGATCTACTGCATGCCACTACACAGTGACAATAAGTGGTTTTGATATCAAGGTATAAATTTAGTCTTTAGTAATCTTGTAAGAAGCTTATTTCTGTGACCTTATTGTGGTTTCCTTCATTAGAAGATTTAGTGCCACAGTGAAGGAAAGGCACCAAGGAGGAAGGAGACCTTGCAATAAATGTGTTCTGTTTGTTTGGTTCAGTTTTCTGTAATAAAAGAAATAAAAAGGCAAATGTTGCTGCTGTATTAATGTGTTGGACAAAATCGTTTTTGGAAACAGAATGTGAAAAGGAAAAATATCTGGCAATATTAAGATACCTAGGATATAATTATAAAAATCCAGCCTATCCCGAGCTTATTTGCCGGAAGAGAAATATTGATCTTGGCAATGCTCACATTCAGTATTATTCAGACATGTTTAAAGTTATCTATTAATCACTCAGACTTTAATTATATAATGATTTTGAAGAAGACTATAGCTTATGATACTCATAAGGCACCTTACTAACCACTGTTGGAATGATTTCAATTCCATTCCTTTGAAAATTAGTTGCTACATTATTTTAATTCAATTATATAGTCTATACTTTTAACTGCTCAAATAAAAAAAGTTACTTTTGGCCTTCTTGAGGCTTTCACCTATGAATCCCACATATTGAAAATTTATGATGTGAAGATATTGTCAGTTGATGCTGTAGTGCATTTGTCAGTGTAAAAGGAGAAAAATGGTTCCTCCAAGGAGAAAAATAAAGCCAGTTATAGTACATTTACAATCTTTCTGAAGAGTGTACTTCCTCATGGTACCCTTTACCATGAAAACAGTGTATTTTATCAGATAATTGATGGATAGTTGTAACATATCCCTAGGAATTTATTTTTTTAAGTCTGAACTTTTCTGATAAAGCCTTGAGTAAATCTAAATTTTCATCTTTAACCTTGCTCTAGGTGAATACTCAGTTTCTTCTCAATCACATTTCTTATGAATAAAAATATGTGAATTTATTTTGTTTCAAGATCACTGGAAGTAGAGAATACTCTACCTGCCAGTGTTAAGAGATCACAGCAACACTGAGAGCTGCTTGCCTTTAGCACTACTAAAGCTAGGCTGAAACAATTGTAGGCAAGAGTTGAGGCTTGAACAAAAAATAAATAATAAAACAAAAAGAAGCACAAACCCAGCCAGCTAAACAAACAACAAAAAGACACTGAGCTGGAATGACCTCAGGTAGGAAGGAACTGAGTTCAATTCTCGACGTCACTGGTGGTAATTCGGCGCAGGAGTGATGTCATTGAGAAAAGCTGCAAAGAGGCCTGGAAATTATCTACCAGGCTGAGACGTACTTTCTTAGAGTGGCTGATCTCTCATAGATCATTAAGCCCTCTCAGGAAAGCTGCTTAATGTTATAAATTGATTCTCTTAAGAAACTGTGAGGACGGAAGACACACTTGAAGAGAGTTAGGAATTAAACAAAGAGGCAATTGAGGGATTTGTGATTATGTTTCCAGCAGCAGTTTTACTCCCTGTTTGCTGGCTCCTTGCTGTGCTGGGGGTACACATTGCTGGATGCAGCAGATTTTGATTTGGGTTTTCCTTTTTTCTTTTGGCTTTTTTTTTCTCTCCATACTCTTAGCTGTCTGATGCCAGTTGGAACAGTATGTTCAGATATAACCCTTATTAAAAATACTTTCAACAGGCTGCTAAGAATTTGAGGAGTTTTGTCTGGGAGCAGTGAATAATCGGAGCATCGGCTATTTCTGGTCTGCCTTAGCTCCATAGTTCTGCGCTCTTTAGTGGCTGCTGTAACTATCTAAGGGTTTACCGTAAGAGTTCTCACTTGAATAATGCGATAAGAGCCCTGAATATAGGAGATGTTTATGCAAAGGGCAAGCCTCACGCAGCAGGAAATCCCAGTTATCCCTTTAGCCTGTGCTCTCAGCCAGCCACATCTCTGCCAAAGCATACCATAGGAAAAGGACGTACCCTTACACAGTTACAAGCGCTTCATGATTAGTGTGGGGCACTTCCAGCACTACTGTCCTGTGTCCCCTCAGGGATACACTTGTTAGACAGTTTTAGAATTAGCTTTTCCAATGGCCTTTCTGTGGGATCCTTTCGGAGCCTATATGCCTCGTCCATCTCCAAGGAATAAGATGAGATTTCGCTTTTTGAAGTCCTACAGGTATCTCTTCTAGTGGCTTACGGTGCAATTGACAGTGGTTGCTGTGGATCTTTTTTATTCTTCTAGAGGATTACTGTATAAAAAAAAATTGGAAATGGCTTGTGTTAATTGTGACTCTCTTGTGCTCATAAAGGTTTTGCTGAACATGGTATATCAGAAAAACAGGTATCATTTCTGTGTAAAAGAAAATATTATGAACAAGTGATCATAGAAGTGTATGAAACTGCACTTCTCAAGTAAATGATAACTTTGAATATTTTTGCCACTCCAAGTTGGGGGAAAAGGTAAATTAACATTTATATCAGTGCTCTAATGAAAATATTAATTTTAAGTATTCTCAGTACTTACAATAAGTTAGCATGTTTAATTAAAAATATGACACACTAATAGAGAATACCAAACCTGAATGAATATTTATAGTTGTAGGTTTTTGCCAAAAAATCATATTTGTTAATTGTTTTTGTGTTAAACATTTTTGAAAGTTAGTATAGCAAATGAGAAAAACACACAGATTATACTTTTTCCTAAACTATTGTTTAAAACTAGCAGTAGCAATGTTTGATTTCCATTATTTGTCACATCAATTTTGGCAATTGAATCAATATTTGTTCTTCAACTTCCTTACATTTATTTATGATACATTCATGTAGATTGTCAAGTAAAACATTTGTAAGATACTCCCATTTGTATATAATTCATTGAAGAACTTACTGCATATCATCTTAATAATAACTTTTCAATTTTATGCAACGCAAGATTCAGATTTATTTGCTTACATGTCCAATACAAAGTGCCTCAGAGGATAAATGCATTATGTAGCAAACACTGTATAGGTGAACGGTGTTAAAAACAACTGGCTAGGTACCGTCCAACTTCTCTCAGTATTTTCTTTTGGAAAAGTTAGGCTGTTCATACAGAGGGAGATACGTTTATGACAAAAAGAATAATAACAGTTAAATGTATTAGAATAGAAAATAAAAAGATGGTATCTGTTCAAAATTAGATCATATAGTTCAGTAGAGATTACCTTAGGGCAATCTTACTCTCTAGCCTTTTTTGCTTAAAGTAAACTGCTTATGTTTCTTTTACAAATTTATATCAATTGTTATATATAAATCTATATATACATCTCAGTGCTTTAAAGGCAAAAAAGAAAGTCATTTCATGTAACATGTTAATATATGATCTGATTATTTTCATTTTTACCCTATGTACATATTGTAAGTTTTCTAATTTTTCAACCTAACAAAGTGAAAATATTCTTACAACTTGTTAATAAAACTAAAAAGCAAGGAACCTTTATTGAAAGTCCAGGGGTGTAAATGAATTTTGTGTTACCATAGAGTGTTACATGTTTTTTTCAGGAGCTTTCAAGAATTAGGGTGAGGTTGAAGATAATTTTATAAAAAAAGTGTCATAGTTGTATTACTGAATGTGAGCCATATTCTTTTCTGCTATGTAACTTAACTGTAAGTGTCTAAGAGGAGAAGTAAAAATCCTCAATATATATATATTGCCATGTCATTGCCATGGCTCCATTCACACTGTAGGTTATATTTAGAAATCTACTACAAAATTTTACAGTACTCAGTGCCTATGTAATTTAATAACCTTGTTTATGTCAACTGACGGTTCTGCTCACGTTACTCAACCATTTGATGTCAAGGGACTTTGGTTTCTAAAACTGTGTACCTGATGGTGCCATCCACGTGTTCCATGATGAACGTTGTTCAACAAACCATTTAAATTGTGAAGTTGGCCATAATTTTGAATTTTATTTTGTTACATTTTGGGAAAACCCAGAATGTTTCTTTTGTGAGATAATCTATTGATTAAACAGACCATCTTGTTTTAATTTACATATTTAATTTCTGGGAGTTTCTGTGATACATTGGTGCCCCCTTACAGCCAAATTATGAATGCCACTTTATAGCAACATAGTGAATTCAGTTTCTTTGCTTTCAGAAGATGACAGAAGACCCAGGCTGATGCAAGTTTTCCCAGAGCAGGGTAAAATATGCCTTCAAATAATGCAATTTTTCTAGGAAGAGCCAGAATTCAATGCAGTCACTTCAAGCTCTTCTTCCTCCACCTGTCCCATCAAATAAACCATGACTTACAGCTTCAGCAAATTGTACTGAACAAAAAAAGGAGAGTAGACTAAAAGAGCTGGTAAATATACTGATGACTCACCCTACACAAGAAATGCAAGTATTCACAGCATAAGATGTACTACCAAGGCCAGGAGTGGGTACTTCACAGAGAGGAGGCTCGGGAGACCCCCAAAACATTTCACAATTTAGATAACTTCCTGCAGGCTGCAGGAGGAGGGCTGTTTTGTTCTGCAGGGGGGTGTGTCCATTATGCTCTGGGAAGATAAATATTCTTCTACTCCAATAGAAAAAAACCATGTACATCTTCATTGTGTTTCCAGAACACACAAATAATAAGTTCACCTCTTTTCCTTTTTGTTTCCCCTCTCCCTTTTTTCTTTCATTTTAAAGCCTTGAGTGCCTCTAAATTGAAGCACACCTCCCTTACTGAAATGCAAATAGGAATCCTGTTTCCTGCTGCATTTAGCTTTGCTCAGCAAAATAGCACTAGATGTGGCTGTGAAAACTACGTCCTAGTAGCAGCACAGTTGCACTTTTTAGAGACTCCTGAAACTTCTGAAGAATGAGTGGAGATAGAAGGTTTAGAAGCTTTCTTCATGATCTCTAAATCCTGTCACACATGTTTGAAGGAAAGCACCTATCAAAATTTCCTGCATGTAACTGAGATGTGTTAATAAGAACATGTTATATGACACTCAGTTTTAGATATTAAACACAGCTCCCACTGACCTAATGTCAGGTCCTCGGGACCACTTAGAAGATTCTCCAGAGGCATCAGGATCTGTCTGGGTTGTCTGGCTGGCCATTAAGTCTTTTGACACCATATGTGAGTTTTTCCACCATTTGTGAAAAACACAGTGTCTATGTGCTGAGTAGAACATTTCTGGGGAGACAATTTTGTAGAGATGGTAAGCTTCAAAGTAAAATGTGTGTTATGGAGAAATGACACTGTCAATGATATGCATTAAATTGAAATAATCAAGTAATTAGTAAGTTTGCTAAATTATTGCAGTGTCAGAACTACATCTTCGTTTCATTAGCTATGAAAGATACACTTCCTGAGACAGTAATCATGACATTCATACCTTCATGTGGAAAAGAAAGAAAGGTTCTTTGTTGGGTTATGTGAGTTTCTTTTGTTCTGCTTTCTTTCTGTTTTTCTTCTTTGGCTGCCATCTGGCATATTTCCCTGGACTAGAGGAACAGTCATGTGGCTGAAGCTACTGCCAGCACCACTTCTGCAGCCAGCTGCTCATGGCATTTGTACATAAGGAGGCAGATTCCCTTCTGCCAGATAATTGTACTCTAAGCCACTAAACTCTTGGGAACTGGGCTGGAAAGTGGGATATCTCTCTTAAACTGCAGTTTTCAGGAATCCCTTCTCTAAGGGGATTTCTTAATTGTGTCAAAGCTCTCCTAGTGAAAAGAGTGTAATATTACAACTTTTTGTTATTACAAGCCTGTGATGAAATGGAAATAGAAACCAGATAAAAGTTTATTATTTTATTTATTAGGGATTACAGTAGCAGCACACTGGAAACATCTTGGTTCTATTTGACCAGCTATTCAATATTTTCTGTGAAATAAAATATTTGAATGCATAAGTGTAAACTTTTCTAGTGAACACAATGAATCACACATTTGATTTCATACTCAGCTGTTCATATTCTGTAATTCATAGGATGCCATGTCACCACTAAAGGGATGTTTGGAACCTCACTCAGACTTAGACAAATTTACATCCCAAAATATCACCTACCCAGTTCAGACATTTGGTGATGTTGACTTGAAATCTTGTGAAAAGTGGCAAAATAGCAAGGCATATTGAAAGCAGATTACGAGGCAATAGGAGAGCAGGTGCAAGTGAATCACACTTAACCCTTTGTGTTGCTGCAGACTTACCTCCTTGTCAAAACTGCCTAGAGAGCCCCTGATAGTGAATAAAAACAGAGTCTCAACACCCTTTCCTAACAGTTCGGAAAGTCGAGCTCCAGTCCATAGGTCCCAAAAAAGCGGGGAAAAAACTGCAGGGCAGTAATACGTTCCTGAGTTTCACCTTTTGCTTAAAAATTTTTTGACATAGCTGATCATCACACAGATAGGTTAAGCAAATCTATCACAGTGGGACAGGTTGCATCTGTCAGTGTTTCTTAATGCTGCCTTGGATTACTGTTACCTGAGTGCTTTTTCAGTGGGATTTTGTGGTTCTTGCTGCAGCCTTGGAAGTGATTTAATAAGTGTGAAAAAAATCAGAAAACACAAGTATATCTATAGGTATTTTATCAACTAGTTTTTTCTAATTTATGCTTAAGGAAGTTCTGACAGCCAAAGCCAGATCCTCTATGAATAACCACAGGAAACATTCCTTTATACACAGTGAAGTAAGTGATAATGATTAGTGTTGCTGCAGTTTACAATAAATAAGTGGCTGGGCTTTGCTGTTTGTGTTTAGAATAGTCCCCACACAAAGCCAGCCTTTGAGATTAGGCTAGGCACAGACACTAGCATCTCCTGGGATGCAGAAAAAGGTTGCACTGACCATAAACACCAGGAAATGCTCAGTTTGATTTACAAATTGTGGATGTCCATGGATATTTATGTAAATGTCAGAAGTATCTGACTTGCAATTCCCTGATGTATCACAAATTCTGGGAGAGCTATAAATAGGCCTATCATTCAATCTGATACCGAATACACCAGGAACAACCTGACGCAAGTTCAGCACGTACCACGTCCAAATGTTGTAATTAATTTATAGATACTTCGTTAAATAAGAAAAGTAATACAAGGGTAACATATTGATGTTTATTTTATGGCATTCTAGAGTTTGTTTTTTTCCATTTTGGATCTGAATAGATTTTTTTTTTAGTGTTAAACTGACATTTCCTAACAGAACTAGTAAATTCAATTTATTTCTGTGCCTTAGAAACCTAATAATCTACAGATCATTTTGTGTTTCAGTAGTCTCTATGAAAGGAATTTGTGAGTGTTAATTGAAAACTTCTGAAACATGTTGAAAGGTAATTTAATGCTCTAAAGCACCTTTCTTCATGGGGTAATAAGGGAAAGTAAGAGAGAAAGAAAGAGGCTGATGCCCACCTAGAAGGGTCTGGCACAAATACCAGTCTGGTGCCCTTAGCAGTAGGGGCAGTTATACTTCAGCATGTGGGTGGTCCACACAAGCTAATCCAGCTCTTGGTCTCTGCCAGCAGCCAGCAGCAAATATTTGAATGTGAGCAGTAAGAAACTTGGTGGTCACAGTGTAAGCTTCCTTGAGGGATAACCTCCTCAACATCTTCAATAATTCCCTGTGTATGAGTATGCCAGAGCTCTCCTTACTGTGTATATTACTTAGTCTAGAAAGTCTGAGTATTTTACTTCACACCAAGTTGATCATTATACAATTAAAAAAAATTGCTGAATTTTTCTCTTCTGCAGTACTTTTTGACACTCACTTCCACAGATGAACTCTATGCAAAGTGCAAGATTTTTTTCATCCTGGTGTCTAATTTCACCTTGAAACATTTTAAGCAGTATTGTGACCCAAAGATTTGTTGTTTTATATATTTGTAGGCCACTCTTTTTCATCAGCTTTCTAACTAATCTTTTCACATGGAAAAAATTTGTGTTCATATCATTCATGCTGCCAATCTCTTAACACCTCTCCTCCTATCACAATGCTCTTTCTAATGCAGAGTGACAAGAAGGGAACACAGAGCTTCTGATGTGGACAAATGGTCTAGAATTATAATATTACTATTCTCATGGGGGAGAAAAAAATCCATTATGAAACTTCTATTATTCCATTCTATCTCATTTCTGATCTAGATTAACAGACTTGCTGATTAACTGGTTTTAAGTCATGAGCTAAAACCTCCCACTCCATTAAATAACTGGTGGTGTCTGTACCATCCAGGTTAGATATTCTGTGTTCTTAAAACTGTTACTGTGCACTTTTTTCTTAATCTCTCTCTGTTCTCTTTTCTCAGAGAAGTTTACAAGGACACAGGATTGTGTAAAGGCAACAAGGATCATTTCAGTAGGTAGAATTTCAATCTCACTGAAAATTTTTGCCTTTTTAAAAGAAAAAACCCCAACCCAACCCTGTGGAAAATAGTGAGTTTTACATAATTCTATGGGAAGAAAACTTTTATTATAAGATAAGCAAAGAGAAAATGTTATTCAGGTTTTCTTTTTTTTCTTCAGGATTTCTGACTTGGTAGGAGGCTAGGAAGTCTTTCAGGAAAGATGTCAGAATGCATGCAGCTGAGGAAATAGGGGGTTTTAACAGTAGAAGACAGATGTTTCCCATCAACGTACCCATACGCTTGATAATTATATACATGTATACTATATAAACAGTCTGCACACATACAAACACTCGTGTGTAGGCGCATCCTACACTGAAGTGTAGAAACTATCAGAAGTTTTCCAGGAAGAAGCTGTATATGCAGCGTTTACTTTATTGTTTGCCCATGTGAACTTGGTTTTCCTTTATTTGTTTTACCTTTGCAACATTTCCAGTCAATACTTGGCTCTTCAGAGACTTAGCTTTCACTGGCTTTGGTACAAATATCTGTTGAAGTTGTAAAAGTAAATGACGCAGTTGAACAAACACCGGGATCAGATAAACGCCTGTTAACACTAGCTGAAGTTATTTAGCTGGTAAAAAACCTAAAATGGAAAAAAACCCCAACCTATTTAAAGGGGATATAATTGTCTTCAGGTGGAGCATGGGAGGCCTCATTTTTTTTGTTACAACAGATGTAGGTGAAGTAAAGGGACAAATATAACAAATAAATAAATGTATAATTCCAGCTGAAGCTACATGTGCATTACTTTGATAGATGCTATGAGTTACCCTGTGAATCCAACTTAATTGGCAGCTGCAGGGAAGTGATCACTGCAGATGGAGCAGAATCTGCTGCTCAGACAGCTCTGGTGTAAGGCACAAGCATCACGTGGCAGTATTAAACTGATACATTTTTTACATTATTTCTTGTGTACTAATAGGTGTGGATGCATTCTTAAATTTACTTGGTTTTCCTAAGTACGTGAAATGTACTTAAACTTCTAGGTAACCACCTAATTGCATAATTCTTCTTTATTTCTTGTTCTTCCTTGTGACATAAAAAGAAAATGTAAACATGGTAATGCAAACATTAAACTGGAAACTCAGAGAAGCTGGTTATTTTAAGCAACAAAATTCATCTGGTTTATATCATGTGCTGGAGGCCAAGTTAAGTGTTTCAACATCACTTGCACTCCATTGAACCAGGGACTGAACAATCAGGAAATTGATAATTTGAAAACTGGGGTATGTCTCTAAAACAGTGGAAGTAAAATTCTCCAATCTTCTAGTGGTGGCAAAGGAGAAAATGAAGTTTAAGCATCTTATAAGAAAAACACTCCAATGAGCTTGCCATGCAATATCTAGAGGTGATGGGTTCCTGAAGTGCCATTGGCACCTGAGAATCAGGAAGAAGTTTACACTACTCTAGCACATGTGTTTAATCATGTGAACCTTCTGAAACAAAAGGTTGATTTTTGAAGAAATGTTTCTATTTCAGATAGAAGGGAGAAAAAAGAGCAAAAAAACAGAGAGCAAAAAGAAAGATAAAAAGGGAATGTAATTTCTTAACATTAATCCTAGCATCCAGATGATTCCCTTAATGAGGTAGTCATGCAGTCTTAATGAGCATGTAAGTGGGAAATGGTGTTTGTTCCACATCTTATCTTGGCCACAGTCTTTGTTTAAGCTCTCTCCCACATGACACAGTAAAGTGTAAATTGGAACATGGAACATGGCATATTTGAGGCTTATCTCATTTTGGCATAAAACTACATCTAGTTCTGTTTCATGATATACTCTGCTTGGGGTCATAGGAGACAAAAGGAATTCTAGACAGAGTAGTTTTACAATACAAATACAAGCACACATAATGCCAAAATAGGGCTTATTGTTTACAGATAAGCATAAAATTATTTAAAACAGATGGTGTATTAATTTATAGGTGGGGCCAATAGCAGAATGTCATTAAAAATGTGTTTCATGATACTGACAAAGTTTTGTCCTCACATACAGAGAAACAGATGTGTCTGTGGTCCACAAAAGATTTCAGTTTTGCTGTCACAGTTCTTCATGCTTGGCTACCCCTCTTAGACTATGATTAAGATATAAAGTTTTATTTATACTTACAAAATTTTCAGTCTGGACTACTTAATGCACCATATATTAACCTACAAATTTGTGTAATATTAAATTAAAAATACGTAGTAATCCAGGTAGTGTCGGTTAAACATACAATGATATGATTGCCTCATAAATGCTGAAAGTCACAAATCATATGTTTTTGTAAAAATCTAATGCAAAATCTCTTTTCTAGGTAGCTTGATGCTATCAAAAATTGCTAGGTGCTCTGATTTTAGTGAGTACTATGTGAGGGCCCTGATTTTTCCATGGCTGAATCTGCAGAGTGAATAAAACAGCCAAGAAATCTTTTCAGCTGGTGAACTGTGACTAGCTGTCATGACATGGCAAGGAGGCTGTAGCCAGTTGCTTCTCCCAGGCAGCCAGCGACATGATGAAAGGACGCAGTCTTAAGCTGCCCCAGGGGAATTTCAGACTAGACATTAAAAAAAAATTCTTTATGGGAAGACTGGTTTAGAGGCCTTGGAATGGGCTGCTCAGGGAAGTGATGGAGTCACCATCCCTGGAGCTGTTTAAGAAAAGACTGGATGTGACACTTCAGGGCCATGGTTTAGTTGACAAGATGTTTTTAGGTCATAGGTTGGACTTGATGATCTCCAAGGTCTTTTCCAACCTGCCTGATTCTGTTATTCTGTGACAGGGCCATGTCAGTAACACTAACCTCTTCTGCGCCCTGGAACAGAATATGAGGGGCCAAAATACTCTTCTGGAAAGGTCCTTGCTCCAGGGCTCACATGGTCCACAGTAGCATTCAGACCAAGAAGGGTTCCCAGCTTTTCTACTCCATTAAAATAGATTGATCACAGTTTTCTACAGGGCTATATTATTTTCTGCTTGCTCATATTACAGTCCAGTCAACTCCAACTGTTTTTAGCTATGTCTTTGAGATTCACAAGAGTTTGTTTAGAAAGCCTTTCTTTTTTCATTTGTCCTCAAGCAACTAAATCAAAAAGGGTTTATCACAACCAGAAAAGCCAGGCGCTTTCTCAAGATGCAGCTGAGATTTTTCATCTAAAACCTGGACTCTGGAAACTTTAAGGAAAATACTTAGTCTATGAGACTGGAAATATCATTTCAGAGGTTAACAAGGCAGGATAGTGTGACTTTGACAGCCACACCCTGAAAAATTTAGTTATTTGAAATTCTAGTTTTCAGTGCACAGAGTGGACCTGTGACCCAGAGTGGTCATTGTGATGCCCTGCTTTTTGTTCTGGGGCTCAAACTAGAGAGTTGATAGGCAGCAGTGTAAGGGATTCACCTAGACTGATGTTGCCATGCAAAACTCACCAGCTTCTTTTTCCCTGACATTCTTTCAAGATGTAGATTTCCCAGCTGTCTAAAGCAACTGTTTTAGGAAATAGGGAAAGGGGCAGACAGTCCTGGAAAAGCTGTGCTTGCTCTTTCCACTAAAAGAAAGATTTGCTGGATTTGTACTCTCTTCATCCTTTTAAAGAAACAGCTGGTCTTTGGCGAAGAAGAAATTTTATATTTTGGACCATTTATTTTGAATTAATGTGTTGTTTTGATCATAGTTTACAGTAGCTAATGTAAATTTAAATGAAGGAGGATAAAAAGCAGTCAGAGGATGCAGTGAAAATTATTTATTGCAGTGTAGAACTGTCTAACTGATCTGCAGTTCACCAGCTTCTTTACTTTGATAAAGAGAAATAGATGGATTATATTAGCAATTTATTGTAAATATTTTCTCATGTGATGCTTCTAAATGGTTTGTATAACATTTCCTTTTGGTGCAATATATTTATGGAACATTTAATTCACCGTAAAATATCATACACTCTGTTACTATAAAAGAATAAAACTGCTTCCAAGTACATATTGTTTCAGTCAGACATGAGCTTGCTCATGCCAGCTCTTTGGGTTTACAAAGTCACTTGAAAACAGCCTCTTTAGGAGTTATGGTAATAATATAAAACAATGTAAAACTCTTCGTGGTAATAATATAAAATGTTATTGGGCCATCTGCATTTGAAGTCCTACAGTGCTTATCCTAACTTTGGGCAGCAGCATCATTTTTGCATTTATACTGGATAATCTAAGAAAGTAAAGTATATATAATATAATGACTAGAATGTTAGAAAGGCATCCTTAAAGAAAGGGATTCTCTTTCTTCAATAATTTTTACATCTGCAGTTCATCTATATTTAATATTTTTATGTATAACCCAAATATTTGTTTTCCACTATAGTGTTTATCTATTCCTCTCCATTAATTGTAGCCATTGCAAAATTTCTGCCATGTTCTGGGAATTTATTTCTGGCTAAAAAAACTGCCTGCTTTAGTTACCTTCTTTCTTTTTCTCGTGTCACTAAGAATATGTACTAACACCACGATTTCATTTCCCATTGGTAGATTAACACTTGGTTGATATGATATGTATGAAAAAAAATCCTTTCATACATCACAGGAAGACAGAGAAACTGTTGTCTTTATTTTCTGTATTTATAATAACCTAGTGGTTTTCTTAGGCTTTGTCGGCACATCTTTAAGTTAAAATCAGAAACAACCTGATATTATTTTTCATCTACAAATGTCAGGTTTTACAGTAGCATTGTAATACCCGTGGGCCCAGAGTTGCAATTTAAGAAATGGTCGATGACAGAAAATTCAGAGGAGTCACAGAATTAACTTCTGTAGATTTGATGTACAAGTTTTATTCAGCAACATGACAGGAAACGATACGGCAGAGTGGAAAGGAGAAAAGAACTGTTAAGGGGGGAATAGTATGCAATGAAAGAGACAGTGTATGACAGTCACATAAGACCTCTGTCTATTCACTTGGTAGCAAAAACTACAACCGACTGTTGCAGCTCAATTTTTTCATTTTTCGTTTTTCTGTTTTGAAGGGCTGAATTTGTTTCCGAGCTGCCTAGAGCCTTTTGGTCTCTAATGCCTGTTGTTAGCAAAACAATATTTGGAGCTCCTTAGAAAAAGGAGTTCCTGGAGGTGGCAATCTGCCCTGGTGAGTTGCCTTCATGGTTACACCTTGCTGAGTTCAAGAGAACAAGGTATCAATTCCTCTTCTGTTAATATAAATTAACTGATCACAAGTATTTATGTAATAAACAACTATTAATATGTGTAATGGCCAGGCATAGGTCAGAGTCATCCCAGGCTGCCAGTAACCAGTAGAACCTGGATGTAGGTGTAGATTAGAGTAATATAAAATCTTCATTACAGTTTTCAAGGCAAAACTTTATGGCAAACCCCTAGTGCAGACAAACACAGAAGGCCAGTGGTGCTAACACACAGAAGTTTCCTCTTTCCAGCTCCAAACAATATTCATAAAATTTTACATTGTTTTTTATCAGTTCTGTTTCTCTCACAGCTACTGTAATTGCAGAGTCATTTATTTAAATTATTTTTGAAACCTAATCTACCATGGTGAATTTAGTATCACTGTAAAAAATTTTGTTTGTGATTCTTGTTGGCAAATATTCAGAATTTGCAAGGTACCTGTTGATGCCTTTGTCAATTAAATTTAACCAAAAATATGGCAAAAACTTAAAGGCTCTCTAAAGAACTTATGAAGGAAATACCATTTAAGCAACGCTGCTGGAAATTTAGTTTACAAACTTACTTGCTGTACTATCCAGGACACCCAAGTGGTCTGCAAGTACTGAAATTTCCTAGAATATCAACTCACAGGACCAAAACAACATTCCTCTCCACGTGTGTCTGTAGGTCTGCACACTTTAGAGTAAAACAGTAAACCAGTACTGTTTGAGCTCCTCCCTCTTTGAACTGCTGTAAGGTGAATTAGTCAATGCTGTAAAATTTAGTTTGTGTAAAACATCACCTTGAAATCTTGCATTTAGTCTTCAGCCATTTTTAAATGGTACAAAGGGTTAGTGTGTACGGATAAGGAAGTCCAGAGTTTTTGATTTTGTTCGTTTCCATTTTCTATTCAAAACAAAACTTCCTTCTTTTTTTGCCTCCAAAGCCCCCAAAAGTTCTGGTGGCCTAGTTAAGCTAGAGAGTATAGTGCAGCTGTAAGATGTAGATCAATGCTGACTATTCCTGATCTTATTAAACAAAAGCCACATGCACCATAGAAACAAACATTCATTTTACCTGTAATTTGGTATGCACTCAAATTCATGAAGAGTCTTCTGTAGCGCAGTGTAGTTAGGGTCCACTGGTGTATTAGACAAAAGTACAGAAAAATAGTTTCAGGATTGGCTCTTTGACATCTATTTCATTTGGTTCAACTTTGAGATTTGCATGTTTTGTGAGGTTTTTTTTTTAAATATAAAGGGTAAAAAAATATAAAATAGTGATCAGAGAAAACTGTTAACTTTCAGTTTAGTTAACTAAACTGAACCTATTTTGCTGAGGTGATTGTCAGGAAAGAGACACACCAGGCTGAGTAATCCAGGTTGATAAAAACCAAGGAAATACATGGACTGCAAGAAGTTTAGGGAATCATTTAGCATGAAATCCAAATGTATAATACTGGACTATAGATAGTCCAGTGTAGCTGCATTTCTAGCTTTTATATGCTGAGAGAGAGAAGTGACAGTGGAACACATGTGAAAAAAGATACACCCCTGGGATGTGATGAGGTTCTCCGTTTGTTCATTCAAATACAAACCTGGCTAACAAAGCTGCAGATAAAGGCTTCTATCTTACTCTTTCTGCAAACTGACTTTGAAAAAAAGTATCATGATATATTAATGCTGTGTTTTTTTTCTCTGACAGGGTAAATAACCCATCAGTTTACTGAGTGGTTAGAGTTAGTGTTTGCTGAAGTCAATGCAAAATGAGGCAGGAAAGTGTTATTAGCAATCATCAACTTCAATTTGTAGATCAGTTGTAACAGAGTAAAAATCAGCTTGTGTACCTAAAATCTGTCATGTAAACTAAATGTATTGAGCAGTTAAATATCACTTTGTGTACCTAATTGCCATGTTTGCTGTAGCAGGGCTTAGTTGTTCAGGAAAAATGGGCCATCAGCTGAGCCTGAAAGAGATCTCAGACTGCTTTCAGACATCTGTAAGACAACAAACCACAGGGGCAGGACTGAGATCTGAAGTCTAAACTGAAGAAAAGCAAGTCAAGTGTTATTGGAAACTGTTATTTCAAAATTACTTTTTGAGTAACAGTGACAGCACTAACAGTACTTTTTTGCAATATGTGTCATGTTTTCCACTTTAGGGAAAACATACTACTTTTTTGACTGATATACCTACCAAGGGAAGAGCAACAGGGTCTGTTACTCCATTGTAGGTGCTCTGCCTTATGAAAAGGTCCTCTGTTAAAAGATCTGAACTGGGATAACTTTGAATGCAGTGCTGTCAGGCATATTCAGATTTAAACCACAGATTCATGTCTACACCACAAGCTGGAATTACTGAAGTTCTATCAGTTTGGCATATCTGTGGATAAAACTCTGTAGGAGAGAAAGATTCAAATTATTAATTTCATTTTAAGTGCTACATATTGCAAGAGACAAAAGATCAAATAAGTTTCATGTTCAAACTAAAACTAGACCAAACCCAGGATACATAAAGGATGAAAGGATGACTTTATTGTAGGAGAGGCCTAAAAATTGTTCAGAAAAGTGACTTAACTATTCTGATATTCAATGGCTTTTCTTCATTACGATTTTGCTTGTTGATAAGAGTTGAAGAGAACTTTTTGTCAGGGAAATAACTCATATTATTCTTAAGTTATGATGCATTTTTTTTATTCTTTTCTCTAATGCTCTGTAAACCCCTTAGCCGTCCTAGTACACTGAGTTGCAGGAGGTCTATTTAAAATGGCATTCTCCAAAAAACAAAGCAAAGCAAAGCCAAGCCAGAAGAATTTGACAGATCTTAGAAGCAAAAGTCTTAGACCCACAAAATGAGGTTTTTCATGTACATTTTTTTCATGTATTAAGAATGCAATGCATCCCTGAAGATACCTCAATCAATATTTTTGTTTTTAAATGAAAATCCAAGGATTCTCATTAGTATGATATACTTTGTCCCATGCGCTGGACATCATCATCAAAACCACGTGAGTCAAAATGCACAACCTAGAATTCTGCAACCTAGAATTATCTTTCTGAATGTCAGAAACAAGAGAAGCTTTGTTGTATCTCATCTCCCTCAGGATGACACGCAAAGGGCAAGACCGGGAATTTTCAGTTGTGATTTTGCTGGACGCTAAAATTAATGGAATCACAGAGTCATTGTTTTTTTCAATCTTATATTTTCCTCACCATCTCACTGGTCACCTTCTATTCTAGACATGCTGTTTCTCTCTTTTTGCTCTCCACAGATCTGTTATTTGTTCCCTTTTCAACATCTTTCTTCTTCTTGAGTGCTCTTTTCTTCTGTTTTGTCTTCCTGTAAATTTGTTTTATTCTAGCAGTGTAAAATCACTTTTTGCGAGACATCTTTTTCTGCAGATCTGACATCTCTATAAGTGTCTTTCATTGATTAAGAACTTAGAACATTAACATATTTGACTTATTTTGGCACTTTTGGCACTAAAGGTTTAATTGTCAGTATCTACATTTTTGAATACTTCTATTCAGATCTTAGAAGGACAGAGCTTACCCTGTTTTATTTTGAAAACAAAACCAATCCTTCTCCAACATCCTTACTATTTTAGAAGTTAAGAACTGGTATTTAGTACAAATACCTGCTGGCCTACATTTCAGGAATTTGTGGTCATCCCTATCAAAGTTGTGAATGAGTAGATCTGAAGGCACAGTGCATTCCTGAGAACTCAGCCTCTTCCCTGAGACCTTTGAGCCTCCAGTGATGTGCAGCCTGGCACATGTTTGTGTCAGGCAAGTCAGCCACAGATCTTCCTGCTTTATTTGCTGAGACGGGGCAAGCAGAGGGTCTGTATTAAAAAATACCCATGCATATCCTCAGACAAGAGGATATGAATCTTTAATGAACTGCAAAGCTGAGAAATGCGATCATAGTTCCAGTAGTCATGGATTTCAAATAGGTTTTTCTCATTACATGAGTAAAAATAATGCTTTTCTGTTGCTCTAGGTAGTTGAAAATTTATTAATTGTTAGAAAAGTTTTTGAGTCTTTATTTTCCTTAGATGCCTTTCTGAGAAAGAATATTGCCAGAACGAGTGGTTTCTAACTGTGTAAGCTTTTTCAGAATAAAGATGTTTGCTCAGAGCTTTCTCTAAAGTTAAGAGTTTTTGAACCATCTGGCCAAGAGTCATAAAGAAAGTAAGCAACAGAGTGCTTGAGGCTAAAGCTGCTAAGCTAGAAGGAAAAACACTGTGCTGATGCAAACCAGGAGAACTTCCAATGCACTGTTTGGAGGACTTTGGAGAAAACAGATAGGGATAACTAAGCTCCAGATATTAATAAAATTAATAAATTTATCAACACTGTCATATACAGTTTAAAATAAACATTGAAGAAATCATAGTTTTTCTCCTGCAGTAAGTGCAATATGTATTAGCTTGAGAACTTTTTAGGCAAAGCAGCTTAGTCGCTCATACTTGTCTTTACAAAATGGCATCCTAACTGAGAAGGGTTTTAGATGCCAAGACTTTTTTAAAAAGGCAAAAGTGAATCATTTATTTGTCTTCTTGTCCAAAGTAACAGAACAGAATGGAGAGAAGCAAAAGGGAAAAAAAAATCTCTGCCAATTTCTCTCTTCTTAAATGTCACTTTATCTGGATGATGATCAGCTGGATTGACTTTGCAAGACTGACTTTATTTACATATACAAAAATTGCTTAAACAGCAAAAATAAATTCCAGCATTTTATAACTTCATATTCCAGAGACAGTAATGTGCGTCTTGCTGTGATTTGTAAAACTGCCCGTGTATTTGGAATGCTTATTCAAATTAGATTGTAGTTATGAAATATGTGCCTGTGAGCATGGTAATTTAAAAGAATATATTGTTGCAGCCAACATTTAATGTCAGTAGTTGGCTTTAGCAATGTTTGCAATATAAAATACAAAACAATTTTCTGAATTTTTAGTACAGCGAATTATTACAAAAGAAAAAATTTCACTGTTGCAATACTTGTAGATTATTTTTTTCTGAAATTTTCTATAAATGAGTCAATTGTTTTCATGTAAACTTTCACATATTCTTAGAGATTTTTTTTGCAGTACCTTCATAGGTAACGTCAGATGAGAATAAAACAAAAATAAGTTCAGTATTATCTTTTCAACCCAGTCTGTTTTATTTTTTAACCCTCCCTTAGACATGTAATAGAAACCAAACAAACCACCCTTCAAAGTTACATGGAAAATGCTGACAGTAGTTTAAAAGGGCTGACTCTAGTTTTTGTAGGTTTTGTGCAAACTCACTGCGATACGGCCCATACGGTCTCAACCAATAGTGAACACATTCTATTAGACATGCTGCATAAAGTAAGTTGTTTTGAATAACAACTGCTGCAGTTTAGATTTATTTTCTCTGTATTCATGGAATAGAGCCTCATGGAAATGATGTTCAGATACTTACAAGACAAGGAAGTGAACCAACATAGCCAGGACAAAAAGGGCCTGACCAGTCTCTGGGCCCTTCTGTGATGGAGTGACTGCAATGTTCAAAAAGGGAAGACCAGCTGATGTAATCTGCCTGTAATTCTGTAATCTTTCAATGCAGTTTCACCTGGCATCCTAAATTCCAAACTGGAGAAACTTGGATTTTAAGGGTGGACTAGGGAAATGCTGAGATGGACACAGCCAGAGAGTTGCAGTCAATGGCTCTGTGTCCAGGTGGAGGCCAGTGATGAGTGGTGTCCCTCAGGGCTGTCTTGAGGCTTGGGCTCTTCAGCATCTTTATCAGTGACAGAGGCAGTGGGACCAAGTGCACCCTCAGTACATTTGCCGGTGACAGGAAGCTGAGCAGCGCAGGTGACACTACAGAAGGATGGGATGCCATCCAGGGGCACCTGGACAAGCTTGAGAACTGACACCATGAGAACCTAAGGATGTTAAAAAAGTCCAAATGCAAGGTGCTGCACCATGGTCAGAGTAGTCCCAGATATGAGTACAGAACTGGGAAACGAACTTACTGAGAGCAGCCCTGCCAAGAAGGGCTTGGAGGTTCTCATGGCCGAAAAGCTGGACTTGACCCAGCAGTGTACCCTCTCAGCCCAGAAAGCCAAACGTGTCCTGGGCTGCATCCAAAGCAGCACAGCCAGCAGGGCAAGGGGGGGGATTCTGCCCCTCTGCTCTGCTCTGGTGAGACCCCACCTGGAGCACTACACCCAGCTCTGGGGTCTCAGCACAGGAAGGACCTGTTGGAGCAAGTCCAGAGAGGCTGCACAGATAATGAGCAGGCTGGAGCACCTTTTCTATGAGGAGAGGCTGAGAGAGTTGGGGTTGTTGAGCCTGGAGAAGAGAAGGCTTCAAGAAGACCACATTTCAGCCTTCTAATAAAGGGACTTAAAAGAAAAAGAGGGAGAGCAACATTTTACAGGGATAGATAGTGATAGAGAGAATGTTTTTTAAGATTAAAAAAAGAAAAATATTAGATATTTGGAAGAAATAATTTATTCAGGCTGGAACAGGTTGCTCAGAGAAGTTTTGTATGCCCTTTTCCTGGCTTTGTTCATGGTCAAGTTTGATGGGGCTCTGAGTAGCCTGCTCCAGAGGAAGGTGTCCTTGCCAATGGCAGAGGGGTTGGAACAAGGTGATATTTAAGGTCCCTTCTAACATAAGCCATTCTATGTCTCCATGATTTTTTTTTTTAAGAGAATATGTTGCAAAGTTGATGAACACTATTTAATTTAAAAAAGAACACCCTAAATAAAGAAAGAGGAAGACTTGATGCCTTTCCTCTTTAATTAGAGATTCTCTCTTTCTGCATTTAACATAGCCGCATATATCTAGAAGGAATTTAGCTGAATTGAATTCAGTGTTAAAAATAGAGATAGCTTTGCTAATCAAGTACTGAAGGAAAGCATCAGGCAAAAGGAATGGATTGATTTGCTATACTAGGAGGCTACCTAGTAAAAGTAAAACACTAGCTAGGTATCAAGTAAAACTGTACTAGTCTCACAATCGCTGTCCTACAGGATGTTGAGGTATACATATTCCTCTGTGGATATTCACATAGGCTAAGCTGTGACATGTTTGATGACAGACAAGGGTAGAGTAAGGGTAAAGAGGAAAGATGCACATTGTGCATGTCTAATGTGGCAATGCACTGACAATATTGAAATGCTTGCATCCAATTTAGGCGATTTATACTTCCACAAGAACATGAAGTTTCTGGCTACTGTCATCTCTGGTGGTACTTACTGCCAGTGTTTCTGAGAGTTTCTTTGGGATTTGTAGTGCAACATGGTTTTCTTGTGGCTGGTACATTGTTTAACAAGGGGAAATTCAAACATATAAATATGGAATAAAGAGTTCATATAGAACAAACAAATTAGTCCTAAACTGAGAAGAAATTTAGAATCAATGAATATCAGAACATACTGTATCTCTCCCTCCCAATGCTTGACCATTCAGGAGAAGTAGGTCTTACATGAGTTTCCAGCGGTAGGCATAGCTGCTGTACTGTATGTATGCATATCCCTTTTGATCACTTTACTTTTCCCCCTCTGGGGAGGAAGGGGTAAGAGGTCAGAAGTGCAGCTTTTTTGAACTGTGATAATTACTACATTAAATATGGATTGGGGCAGTGGTTTCTTGGCATTGTTCCTCTCTCACACAATCCAAATATGCTGAGATGTGAGGCCAAATATGGAAATATGTCAAGTTTACATTTCTATAAAAGGAAAAATTTTAATACTATGTACATTCAGTTCAACTGCTACAAGTAAGAGAGTGGAGAGGTAAAAAAATCCTCAATCCCCATGTTATATAAACTTATAGGTTTTATCCTGGTACCATAGTATTTATCAAGTCCATCTCAAATTGCCCAAAATCTAGGTTTCTATCATAAAGTAAGCAGCAAGCCATAGGCCACAGCATAGATAGACAGCTGAGAGGAGCAGTTCTGTCCGTCTTAAAATAGATGTCTGAATCATGGAAACAGACTACCCCAGCAAGTGCCTATCAGAGCTGTCTCTAGCAGGAGCCTAGCTGACCAGTTTAAATGAGCAACCAATCCTCTGACAGCTCAAGGCTAGTGAGAAAACTCCTTTCTTTGTGTGCCTTGTTTAACTCTCAGTGAATAATTCATGACAAGTAATGTACTCTCAATGTAACCTTCATTTGTTCTCATAGAAGCTCTCCAGTAACTTGTAACTTTTTTAAATACATGACTTTTTGCCTTTAATTACAGATTTGAGTTTGATGGTTTTGTATTAAAAATCAAACACATTTTATACTTTTGAGTGTTCATATAAAATGTTTTCTCTTCACTCCATACAAGCCAGATTAAATCTTTGGAGTTTTCCATACCTCAAAAACAAACAGAAGTGAAACATGACTAGCAAATTTTATACAAATTCAAGTGGATTTTTTGAAACACAAGTGTCATAGAGGTACATTTCCTCTTCAAGAAAGGCTTTGTAACATAATGAATAATGTAGATTTCATTTTAGTTCCTGACATTTTTCTGGAGGACTTAGAAGTATGGATGATGCCATTCTACCAAACAAGAGTCTTATCCGTGTCCGACTCATTCAGGTCATGATCCCATACCTGTGGATGCCAAGTTTCCAGTGAAGAACATGGAGAAATCCACTCTACTGTTTTGCAGAGAATTCTGCTGTTACACTAATGTAGTGACCTGAGATTTGCTTTCAGGATGACTTTCTGATACTAAAAGTTGATTGTTTCCAAAAAGATGAAATGTTACAGAAACATTCATTTTAGAGTATGAGTGGTTGGGGTAGGCAGCTTTTTTGATAACGTTCAATTTTTGTTCTAGACAAGACAAAATTGGGGAGAAAAAAAAAAAGAGGTTTAATATATAACACTGGATTACATACTTAAAATTTAAGTGTGAATTTTCAGCTTGTACATACAAGTTTTGTTTGCTTGAAATGCTATTTTGTACTCATCAAATACATGCATAGTCTTATAATGGTGGTATTCCTATGAGTCTTCCAGCATTTTCTTGTTAATCTCACACTCTCCCATTCTTCTGAACAAGATGATGATGATGAAAGAGGGCATGTCTTACAAAATATGATGGCTCTGATAGTAAGCCTGACACTCAATGGTAACTATGTCTAGGACCAGCCCTAATTATGTAATCTTTGTAAAAGGAATACAATCCTCTTTTGCCTTTCCTAGCAGCCACTGCTTCATTTAAGAAAAAAAAAAAAATGAGAAAGAATTTTGGTCTACCTTTTTTTTTTTAGCCTAAACCTAGCATATTACTCTTGGAAACCATAGCTACTGCTTAACTCCCTACTGAGTTAAGTATGAGCCACCAATGTTTATTTTGTAAGCAACTATTTAGGTAAGAAATTGTAGTCCGAGTTTGTGTGGAGCAAATAGTTCAAAACAGAAGGTCTGATGGAAACATTGATAGATTTTTCCTTTAACCTTGTAATTAGCGGTGCATTATTGCAGTAAGCCCATTTAGATCTGAACAAAAGACTATGTTTTTATAATGCAACCCATATTTTTATATGTCTATGTGTTAATATATATAGATAGATACATTCATGGTTCAGTCGGGGGGGGATTTTTATGTTTATTTTAAAAAAAAGAGAAAAACGGCCTGACACACTAGGCAGCCTTAGTTCAGCTGAAGTCCAAAGTCTTCCAGCAGGGTAGTATTTAACTTTAGGCTATTCACTGTTATGCAGTGTTAATCCAACATCAGCAGACATAATTTATTCCAACCTTAATGACAGATGTAACTATAGACCACAGCCATAGGTGATAGCACTGTTTGCCTAGAATATGTTTCTCAGAGAAAAAGTGTTCTCCTACTCCTAAAAATTAGCTCTTTTTATTTTCTTTTTGAATCTCTAGCAAGGTTCTATTTTGATGTCTGCGACGGAATCTATGTGGACCAGCAGGGGTCAGTGAGTACTGAGGTTGCTAAACTCTAGTTGCATAACTGATTAAATCAAATTAAAAGTAGGCAAGAGTAAAAGCAGAAGGACACGTTTTCAGACTGACATATATCACGAACCTGACTTTGCTATGTAAGGTAGCGAGGCACTGTAAGGCCTCTGTGACACAGACCTCCTTTACTGCTCATGGTACAGCTCAAGCAGCAGCACCTGGCAGCTCCAAAGAAAACCAAGATCGAACATCTTCAGACAAGGCATCATATTAGATTTGGGTATTCTCACAGACAACCCTCTTTGCCATGCTGCCTATGAGGAGTTTTGCACGTTTGATTCTGTGTAAAGCTTTTGTAGAGCACATAGTAACTTTGTTTACACTGCGAGCACTGAGCTAATAAACCATATTTATTTTTAAGTTGGGCAGCTCAATCCAGGCAGCTAGATGCAAGTGGATATAGAAAAGAAACACTCGCAACATACGTCACATTTCTTCTGTGCCCTTTGGTTTGCCTTTTTGCATACTTAAGAATACTATGCTCTAGTTATTATTACATTTTGTAGTTCTTTTACTTATGCAGTTATGTATAGCTTTTTCCTCTTTGCTAAAGGAACTCCAGTCAAAATGGAATATGCCATTACCTAGAAATTAATAGCAAAGTTTAATTCCCTGGAATTCTAACCCTACAAAAAATACTTTTAAAATAATTTGCTATGTTGAGCAGTGGCAAAATCTTCAGGTGGGTTGAAAATTTGTTTCTCCAGTCCTCTGACTTAACACTTGTTTTTGAGAGATATCTCCTGAACCTAGACCTGCTTTACTAGTTCTCAGACCCACTCATGCAGGTAATATAAGAACATCTTGTTAATTGCTGTCCTTCAGTTTGTTGTGCAGTACAGGACCATGAGAGGATAATCTAGTTCTGTGGATGAACTAGAATGAACTGTGCAACTCAGAGTTTCACAAAACTAATTGGCATGGAGCTTAGTTTGTGAAAAACTTTTTCCTACAGTGGAATATGTACTCCTACATATTTGAAAGGTTGGGATCAAGTTTAAATGCATATTCTTTATTTATTGAAAACTATATTTCATATAAATGTGTAAACTGGAAAGTATATATGAAGAAAGGAAAGATACAAACTATGAGCAAGACCAGATACAACAGTAACTAAACAATAACAGGGATAATCCTGAGTGAATGAGCACAGATTCAAGTTTTTAAAGATATTTTAGTTATCCTACTTGAAAAAGAAAAGGATGAAACTAAGTTTGCGTATCAAAAGGCAGTAGATTGTTTTATAGCTTTCATTTGGAATACATATTTCAATGTGTATTCCAAACACCACACTTAAGAGCCCAGTCATTGTGTCTGAACGCTTGAGATTGTGAATCCATTTCTTCAGCTTGCATAGAGCAGCAATAACCTGGCACCTATTGCATGGTTTTTTTGACCAGTTTGATGTCCAAGTGCTTTTCAAGCAGCATTGTGTGGGTTATCCCTGTTTTACAAACAAGGAAGACAAAACTCAGAATGTTTAAACAAGTTTTCCATAACCTCAAGAAAGAGATGTTGCCAAGCATAGAACAGAACAGTCAGTCCTGAACCTCATTCCCTAAGCCATGCTTTTTGCAATTCATTTTAATATTCAATTCTGTGCACTGTAGCACTGGTTTAATTCAATTATTTGCTAATTTGAAGATAAGTAACTACGATGCTCAAAGTGGGCTGAATCCGGCACACTTTTTGTTACTGGTGTTTTAATTCTTTCTGTATCTTTTCTTCTTTAGACAGCTGAGCTATACAGCTAAAACCTCAGCTGAAGATACGTGCAGATAAAAAATATTGTCACATTTCTTGCTGCTTTTATTATTAGTATATTTAGTGGTATTGAATGTCTCCATGTTTTAGTATTTTCATTACTTTAAAATCTTTTCTTCATTATTTTTATTGTACAATCAACCCTTGCCTTAAATGTGGTGGCATCCCAACAAGACTTCTATTCCAAAGCCTTTTTCCTGCTACCTTAAAAAATAAAAGGATTCCAAAAGGGAAAAAAAAATGGTGGACTGGTTTTTTTTTTAGTTACAGGATTACATGTACAAATCAGCTATTTAAACAATGGCCATTTCTCTATTTATTATCTTAATTTTCCTTAATTTTTTTCCTCTTAATTCCTCAAATTATGAGAAATTGAGAGTTTTTATTATTTAACTCCATACCAGATACAAAAACAAATACTACATCATCATCTATGAGCACAGTGGACTAATATGCTCCTGTCTTTACATAAAACTTAGACAAATTTGAATTTGAGGTTAGTTGTAGCACAGCAGATTTTATGTATGAATTAGAGGCTATTTTCAACTGCCAAAGTTGTTCTAATGGGTTCTCTAGAAACCTCTCCAGAAAGAGGTTGACCTTTCTCATAATGAATATTAAGAGGTTCCTTTGTTTTAGTTTTGACCAAGTCAACTGATGACTTTCAGATAAAACTAACATTCCCTGGAGCTCTCCTTCCTGCTGACAGACTCCCTTTTTTGTGGGAAGCCTGTGACTCTAAGGTTGCTACCTTAAGACAGGCTCCGATTCGGCCACTTGAAGTATGGTTGCTTAATATATATTTCATAATAGTTGAAGTTAATAGGCACTTGGAGAACAGGAGTTATTTCTAGTGAGCTGAGGATGGAGACTAACAAAGAAATCAAGTTCACAGTAGGTGTTAGTATTTAGTTAATGAGAAGGAGAACTGCGAACCCATGACAACTTTTTCTCTGAATTAGTATTGAAAAACACTGACCCAAATATTTGAGTACCTGCAACTAGAGTGTATTTATCTTGCATAGTAGTGTTTAGTATCTAAATATGTTAATATTCCTAGTTATATTTCTAGCAACTCCCAGTAAGAGGCAGCATTTACTTTGTCATACAGCAGAAATAGTCTTTGAATATTCCATTTCAGTATGGTATTGCAAAAAATTTAGTCAAAAGCTTTGTTTTCCTTCATTTTGTGTTCCTACATAAAGCTGGAAAAATGTTCATATTTATAAATAATAAATAATCAAGCAAACTTAAAAAAACCCCCAGCTTTAAAATGGCCAGGTACTCTGTAACAATCCAGGACCTCTATTTTATCTGATTTTCTTTTTTCATTACCTATTCCATCTGTTAAAAGAATAAAAAAGTTTCACAACGCGGTGCCTGATTTATCTGCACTTCTATAGACGTGTGACCTGCACAGTGACAGACCCAACTGTTACTAAAGGTCCCATGACTGTATGACCCTTCAAGCTAAATTTACCACAGATGCCTTTTCCACTCATTGAAGTTAACTTTTTTGATGTCATAGGACTCTTACAAAAGGTCCTTTGCAAGTCACTAAGTGATATTTGAGAGATAAGTGCCAGAAAACATGAAGAGCAGAACACAGAGCAAGAAATGTTATTAACATTCCTTCTGCTGCTGTGGAACACTTCCTATGCAGATCAGTGGCAAAAGCCTCCAGGGCAGTCAGGATCTTTCCTAGTGATAAACAGTGTAGTTGGTAATGCATTTTACTGAACTGTTATAAAATAAAGTGCAAAGGTTGTAGAGAGCCTTACACACATTCCAGTTTGATAACTTTTTTGATCTTTTGATGCATAATCTGTTTATCATATTTTCCTTCTATTTGCCAAGTCTATAGAAATTTTATAAATGCAATCTTCAGGGCTTGTTCTCATTATTAACCTAGATGCACTACCATCAAAAGTAATGTACTGCAACACTTGTAGAGGCTGCAAAGGAATGGCTATTAAGCATGTAAACACTTGTTCAGCAATAAATTTGTTCTTTCAGTTTAAAACCAATTCCAACACAGTTCAGAACATTTTCAAAAATTCATAAATTAAACAATATAATCCCTATTTTTTTTTACTGCATTTTTTTCTCTTTCAATGCTGAAATTGCCAAATATATTAACATAGGAATTAACTCCCAAAGCTGTTATGATATTTTTTTGGCTGGAAATTATAAATGCAATTTTTTTGATAATGCATGAACTATTAATGTAATTATTATAACAGGAAAAGGTATCTGCAGTAGAGCAGAAAGGACGTCATGTTGTAGTTCTTCAACTAAGGTATTTTGTCCTTCAGTGATTAATAACAATCACTATCTGTATGTGTGTTTGACTCTAACAGTCAACAAGGGATTTCGTTTTTACTTAACTTCCCCACAGTGGGTGTCTTTCATTTCAGAATACTTTCTAGTTTGAAGTTAGAAAACAGTACTTATTCAAAGTATCTAAGCAAGTGTTAGGAGAAAGAGAAAGAGAAGAATTGCCTTTCTGGGTAAGAGTTTTAATTGATTTGGAATAAAAAACCCCTTTTTTCCTCTCTTTACTTCACAGAGACTAATTTATCTATCATGTCTCTGAGCTGAATTTCCCTGCAAACTCAGAAACATAACTGTAACTTACATTCATCCTTTCCTTTCATTTATTATCCATGAGCATTGTTTCCCTTTTTTTCCCTTTTTTTTTCTTTTTTTTTTTTTTTTTTAATGTTATTGACCTTTAAACCTGTTGTTATCAAACTGCATGAAAAAGATAGGGACTCTTTTCAGCTGCCTTCATTCTCATGTGACCTGAAGGGAGAATAGGTTCAAAATAGACTAGTTCCTCCCAGGGCAATACAAGACAGAAGAGAAAAGCACTGTCATTTCCGAACAGCACAGTGCTAGAGTAAACTCAGCATGAAAAAGGAAGGAGTTGCAGCATGTTAGAATTCTTCCTCCACAGCCTGGATTTTTATACAAGACAGAGTTGGAGTGTGTTAAAAAGAAGAGGATTTTTAAAAATACTTCGAAATGGAGTACTTTGAGAATGAGCTTTTTAAGGACAATTGATGTCTGACTGCTAGTAATACTGAAGGAATTTTTCGAAATGAGCATTGTTATGAAGCCAAGATCCCGATCTACCAGCTCCTTAAGGACTGCCGACGCAATGTGGTAATGTGGTTCGTTTGTTTCTTTCAGGCTCTCTTTCCTATTAGGACACAGAGATATGTCCCAAGAAAGTCTCAGGGTTTAATTTGGACTTGATAGATTTTGCATGGTTATTTAAGATGTTCAGCTGTTGAGTTTCACAATTATTAGTAAGAAATAAAATTATGTTGCTTTTTATTTTAAAATACAGTGTATATAATTTTTAGAAAGAGAACCCTTTACCTACTTTTGTGACACGTTATGGAGATTTTTCCCATTCAGCAGTCAGGTTCAATCCTTACACTTGGAGATACCTTTTAAAAATCTTCAGTAGACTTATTTCAGTAAGAGAAATCATAATAAAATCTTGGATTTCTGGAGGCTGGAGAGTAAGATGAAGTTATAATTTGTGTGAGCTATTTTGAGATGCTTACACGTAGTTTTGCTGCATAAATAGGCTGACTTAGAGTTGTGTCCTGGGAAGCAGCAGACTTTGTAGCAGCATGTGTGAGACTGTGCTGTGTTATGCTTCATGTGTTTCCCCTCCTCTCTGAGGCTTAGAGAAGTAGAAGTAGCCTGTGATATTGATCTGTCTGTATGATTTGCTTGCAGATTTTTTCAGTTAGCAATCAGCAAAGTTTTGTCTTTTGAATATTTTCTTTCCCTGTGAGAACTTTATACTGCTTTTTAAAGCTTTATAGGACAGCTTCCTATTAAGTATGAGAAATAAATTCCCTTTACTCTTTTACTGTGCCCCACATTTTTTTCTTCTTTGTGTCTTTAATAAAACCACCATCATTTTAATAAACACATAATACACTAGCTGTTCAGAGCTATATTTTACAGATATAAAACTATGTATTTTTAAATATAGCTTTTTTATATATAAATGGCTGAAGTGCTACTGGGGCATAGACTAGTAACTAAATACAGTTCTTTGTGAGGAAATACATTCAGTTAATTGAACATTCGCCTAATAAAAATGTTATGTTTCAAATAGTTTTGGCTCTGAGTTAAAGCCATGTCAGTATTACTGTTAAAGCAGTTAGTAATTTCTTCCAGTTATCTTTTACTGAAACGTTTTTGTAGTAAAAGAAAATTAAACAAGTACACTACTCAAGATAAAGAGTAGTGCTAGTTGTTCTCAGAAACTGCCAAGGCAGAGTTTTGCTGAAATAAATGCAGTACGTAGTGTCTCTGTCTCTTTATTAAATTGCAATACCATGTTGGTAAACTAAATATTGCTAAAGTGCTACACTCTGCAGGGTGTCTCTAAGGAAGTGAGCTAAAACATACATACCTTAGCTATTACGTACAACTGTGCAAATAAATCAGTACCTCTGATTAAGTCTGCCTATTTTTTTTGTTGTTATTGTTGACTGCCTCCCTTAATTCCTGCAGGAAAAAAATAGTTTAAAAGAAAAAAAATCCTCGTAACTGATAGCTGCAGTCTAATTTGAAAGCCAGATATTCTGTCTAAAATACTTGTCTTTTGTTGCTGTTGCCTTTAGTTATAGCACTAATCTGATATCTGAGAATACCTGTTCTGCTGGTTGTAAACTGGGAGTCCTCTGCTACCCTGCTGTTCGGGAACACTGCCTGAGCTCAGAGGTAGCTCTCAGGGAGATACTTGGAGGCTACTGGAGAAGGTACATGCCGTTTTCTGGTGCTGTGGAGCAAAGGCAGGGCCTGTCCCAAACAGAAGGAAAATGGAGTGCAGAGATCAGAGAGAGTGGGAGGGAGTTGCTGGCTGCCCACACCAAGCTCAGCTCCTGGCCACCTCCAGGGAGGTGGCAGCTGAGGCCAGCCCACGCTACTCACATCGCCCAACCAGCAGCCTACAAGGTGGGCCTGGGCAGGACCAGTTTGCAAACCATCTGCTTGACTTCATTTTGTGTGCCTTATCGCCTGAATCTGCAGGTTTGTACCTTCCTGCAGTTCTCTGGGAGAGAACAGCAACACTATAGTCTTGCCACAATATGAATGCTTAGGGACAAATTAAATCAGGATTAAATCAGAAGCACTGCTAGGTGTTCAGGCCAGGAGACAGGAAGAGCTACACCACATAATTCTCCTTTCTGAATCTGTTAACATAGTGGTCCTACTCTATGTAAGAGGAGCAGGAAGGAGAAGTTGGGTCTCAAGAACACACAGACTTGAATGACAGGACTGTTTTAAAGTAGGGATACTCCTCTTACAAGGGTTTGAGGAAAAAGGGTTCCCAGGATTCCCTCTACCACTTCCCATGTGAACAAAATTTCCATGAAAATCAGAAACCAGGCTCCAAACACAGAGGCCAGTGAGAGGACAGAAGAGATGTAAAGACAAAACAGAGAAACCTCTGCTCTTGGTGCCCTGAAATCACACTCACACTGTGTCCAAAAGACACAGTAAGTTCAGTGTAAAAGCATGTGTGTGGTAAAAGAATGATATTCTTTTCAATATTACAAAGCATTGAAAGGGTATCTCCACTGGTGCTGTGCTGTAATGGATACCCCAGATGACTTTGAGCAGGTGCAGGTGAGCCTAGGCTGTGCTGATGCCTTCCCTTTTAAAGCTGCTTGGGTTGGGGATGGCTGATGTTTAATGTGATGGTAGGGTCTGTAGGCAAACCTTCTCTTTTCGATGTACCTTGGAAAATTTATACTCATGTTAAGGTGACTGAAGTAAAAGCAGATGGTTGGTATTTATACAAAACAAGAAAGTGGCTTACATAAGGGTTATTAACTGTTACGTTAATGCTGCTCAATTCTACCACTCACTGCCACTCATTCCTCATTTCAGGGTATGATTGTGAAGTACGGTTTGGTATCATAAATCTTCTGGAGAATAGTCTAGAAGGGATAAATGATTGTGCAGTCTTTTCAACTCAGACAATTGATGTGTCTTTTTATTCCAGAGAAGAAATAATAAGTAAGGAAGTTAAACTTCAGCTCAGACAGGAGTATAAGCACTTAAAAGAGAATATGGTTCCATATTTTCTTGACTATTTGCCACTTAATGGTAAAGCAGTAGTGTTTCACAGAAAATGTCATACTTCTGTTGATTTTTTCCTATTGTAATAAAAGAAAACTTTGAACTTAGAAAAAAAAGCTATTTGGATTAACTGAATTAAAATTTTAGAAGTTTAAATGAGGAACTGATGGCAAGTCAAGCAAGCAGCCTGGGTTGTTGGGCAGAACCTACTGGCTGGAAATGGTGCGGCTGATCAGATTTTAGAATTTACTTTGTTTTTCATGATACGTGTAACTAGCCAAAAGAGCTATAAGCTTCAGGAGTATTGTCAGCTTTTTGACACAGTCCTTTCTGCATGATGCGACTAGAGATAGTTACCTGTTTACTTTATGAGTTGGAAATACTGGCTTTTATTTAGTTTTTGTAACATAGGCCAGTTCGGGCTTTTCTGGGTTTCAGAACTTTGGTGTTTGATTGATCTGAAAAGGGCACAGCCTGTCTAGTGACCCAGAGAGCAGAGGTCTTCAACGATTCAGTCTGTGGTGTTAGGTAGAACAGTGCATATGTTCTTACTTAGCTCTAGAAGTGGGTGATATTGCTTGTCTGCAATATGATGACGTTCAGTATATTGGAAATTACTGAAGGATATTGTCAAATATGGATTTCTCAGTCTATGACGTGTTTATAGATAAGTGGGATGAAACTGATCTCTTGCATGGACTTTCCATGATCCTTAACATGTGGATCACAGGAGAGATGATAAATAAAAGTTTTATTGAATAGAGGCAATAAAATACTTGTGGCTTGACATCAGTGAACAGCATTGTTTCTGGGCAGAAGAGCTAGAACAAAAGAATGAGCTGACATCCAGCTGTGCTGGCCTCAGGTAGCTGCACTGGTTTCCTGACATAAAGGTACCATGAAGTGGAACTCTGCAATAGGTATGACCCAGTCTTTTCGTAGCCCTGTCTGACAGGAGGAAGCTGTGGCCTCATCACACTGCTTAGGAACTGGCCATCCTGACACCATTCAGTTCCTTGGTTAATCCCTTGGTGCTAGCAAGCCTATTGCCAGTACAAAGATGAAGAATGTATTCAATGAATGATACTGAATGAGTTGTATACTTACAGGTTATTATTATCTGACCTATATTTAACGTTAGCTGCTGACTTCCAGACTGGGTATCCCAGTGCTGGTGACACCAACACCAAAACCAGGTATTCCTTGCGGGAATCTTTGTCTACAGGGCAGAGAATGTAAACATTGGTAAATGTAACTGTGGACAGTATTAACAACATTCATATCACTTGGCTGCTAAAGGGTTAAGGTTTTTTATTTCTGTGTTGGGTGAAAATTTCCTCTCCAGTATTATGATTGTTTGTGTGAGGCATTGTTGGTGATACTTGTCCCTTGATGCCATATCTTATGAAACTGCTCTTAAACAAAAGAGGGTTGGGACCTCACATAATATCCAATTGCACTTTTAGTAGTTGAAGGTACTGAATGGAGTGCTCTGGGAAAGTTCAATGCAAGCTGTGCACCATCCAAACTCATAGGCAGGGATTGTAGTATCAAGTATCATATGTAAAATTGTGGGATTTCTAAATGTTGAGGAAAGCCTGCAAGCTACAGATGAGTTTTTGTACATGAAGTCTGACTTTGATGGAATTTATAGGTGACTTCATTAAGAAAAATAGGCTTTTCTAAGCAGTATGGGCCTCAAATCATGACGACCATAGAAACTGAATGTGGTATATATGCTTTTATTTATTGTTCAGTGCTAATGGGAAAGTCTGCAGAGTCAGCATGACGCCATTTTCCAGAGTGTGGTATGTTAAACAGTGTCATTTTTACAAAATGAAAGGGGAAAAAATGCAGTTTTTTCAATGAAATTGTGGTGGGTTTTGAAAGGATGAAGTAGTCTATTTTCTAAAAGAATAAGACATGTCCTAATGGGCCTGGGCAATAGTCTTCCTAAGCTGGTATCCTGCCATCATCTGCATCAACAGGAATACCTGACTCCCTGTCCAGTTTCTGCAGTCCATTCCCATCATGTTGCCCAGCATTACTGGTGTTGTATTCGGGAGGTTACAGGGTTCACCCTGGCCTTCTGCTTTTCCGATCATCTATGTACCTGTTTGCCCATAGATTGCCTAATCTCTTTTCTGAGTTTGCTGGTAAACTGTCTTCCCCTACAGCCTTCTGACAAACTTTCTGCCTGTGTAGGAAAGCCACTTTCTTTACTGTGCTTTAAAATTAGTTCTGTCATTATGGCATTTCATGAAAGAGTCTGCATTTACTTATCCAACAGCTCCATGATTCTATGAGTTTATTTATAACCTCCTCAGCCTTTTCCTGCAGAAACTGAAAAGCTATAGCCTTCTTATATTTTCCTAAACAGGCTACTGCCCCATCCCTTGACCATTTTAGTTCCCATTCATTGTATTTCCTCAAAGACCACTGGGTCCTTGAAATACAGAGACCAGAGGGCAGGCATTGCCCAAGATGTGAGCACACCAAAGTTCTCACACAATGGTAAAATTATGCCTACTTTTTTTCTCAGCACCTTTGTTGATGATGTCCAATATGTTGTGTAGCTTTTGTAACTGCCATTTCAAGTTGAGTTAGTGATTTTAAATAATTTTTACTGCTTTTTCTAGCCGTTTCTTTTGGCATGTTCCCATCTCTGTATTTTTATAGAGCAGAAGTATTAGACTTGCCAACATAAAATCCGGTTACTTTTATGTGATAAGGACTGCTGTCTTGAAATAATAAATGTGGGTTTTTTTAAACAAATAAATATTGCAAACCATGCCAAACAGAACAAATTGCAGTTTGACTCCAGCAAAGAAAGGCACTGCCTCAGAGATACTTTCTTTCAAGCTGCATCCAGATAAACATATGTAATACTCTTTCTCCATCACATGCAAGCACACAGTGTAGTCTTCTGCCACTCACTTGAGTGTATTAACAATCCACTTTCAGTTTTGCTGAAAATATATTCTTGTCTTTACAGCACAGTTCTCATACCTTCTCCCTGAGCACATCTGTATGTTATCAGCTTGTGGACAAAGCTCTGTTCAAATCTAATGACAACGAGGCCCAGTGAAGATGTAGCACTTCAGTGTCTGTCTCTAGTGTAAAAAAGGGAGAGGACAGCAAACTTCATGGAGAGTTCACTTGACAGCTCAACCTGAATGACCAAAAGCCCATTTACAGCTGGTTCAAGTGAGGATAGAAGGTAGTCCCAACCTGGGTCAATGCTGAGATACTATGGTGGAAGTCTTCCCCCTTTTCTACCCTTCCATTACACCATGCTTGGAACAGTTGTTTGCATTTAGTTCCACAACGAGGGGCTATCTCACTTCCTACCTTGCATTCTGAGAAGCACAATTACAAAGTAAAACGTAACAGGTGGGATTCAGCTCATCTAGACAGATTTTTATCGTACCTGATCTAGTAACCTCGTGCTCTTGGTGGAGAGAAATACTTGATGTCAGGGTGTGACATGTCTGTGACATATTTTAGATGTCTGCCTCAGAAAGAGAGGTACTCTTGATGTCACTGATTTTATCAGCCTATCTACACAACATAAGTAACGCATATAAATGAGATCTAACTTTTATGTGGACACCTGCAGTGTGCATCTATAGCCAGAGTAATTCTTTCTGATGCAACTAATTTAGCTTATGCTGAATACATGCTTTAATATTTACTAGTATTACTATTATCTTATAATATGAGGGGAATATTCACGTAAAATAAGGGAAGTCCAGTATGGAATAGAGAATATTAGAACACAACAGCAAGAATGAACCAGCTACTTAGGCTAAATATTATATTGAAAGAACCTTGCAGTCAAAGTGAAGTCGATTAACAACCATGAAATCACTAAACAGATATGTCATCATTCCAATGACATCACAGATGACTCAATCTCATTACTGTGAATCGCATCAGATTTCAGCTATGGTGGTTTCTAATTCAGACTAATGTGCACTAGAGCATGTTTCTTAACTCACATTACAAAACCAGAAGTAAATTTCTGCACTCCCTTATTTGGTACCATTGCTGTTACTCTGAAGATGGGGACATTCATGACTTAGATAGGTGCATAGTATGATATTATATGATCTTTTAAATATTTTTTCTTTCATCAAAATTCATGAAAACTTTCCAAACCTATAATGTGTAAAAAGACAGAACAATTTCAGAAGCTAAATGGCAGAAACAGATTTGTTCATCTGACCTCATTTTCGAGGATTTGAGAAGCCCAGAGAGGAACTCATGACTTAAATTTGTTGCTTCTCTGTTTCATTTGATAGTTTTATAACAACATTTGGTGGTGCCTTTATAAATACACTCAAATACTAATACACTAAGTCTCACACACTAATTTGAAAATAATTTTCTCTATAATTATTTGAGAAATACTTTTCCCCTTCTATGAGAGTGTTAAGCATTAAAAATAAATGAAGATTCCTTTAGAAACATTAATAACAGTCTTTTTCTTTGTCAGAAATCTCAAAATAAATCCAGTGCAGATCAATTTAAAAAATTTCATTTTTGCAGTTTCATTGTGCTTTATTTCAGTTCAGTAATTTAAAATCATTATTCAAATAAACTATTTGAATAAAATTTCAAAGGTTAGACTAGGAAAAAAAGGGATTTATTTTTATGAAAAAACCTTTCAGTAGTTCTGAAATTTATCCTTAAATTTCTTTCAATAACTGTAAACATTTTATGTGTTTTTGAAAAGTCTCAGTTTTGGGGTAATTTTATTGGTTAGTTATATAAATTTTGAAGAACTTACCATATGAAGTTATATAATACCCTACTAACAAATCTCTCTATAGTGTGTACCCACAACATGTTTCAGAAAACAGACACAAATACCACATTCCTACAGTACAAGACAACGCATGGCGAAGAGTTGCATGTTGGTGCTTGCTGTACTGCCCTGGGAGCTGGTGGGATGATGCTGTAACGAGGCCAGTTAACCCTCTGACACTGTGACAGGCTGCTTTTGGAACCCCAGTGACTAATTCCACGTGGTTGTGTACTACATCTCATAGCTGCTGCCAGCATCCACCCCCACACACATCACGACAGATTCCAGCAGGCGCTTTTAGGAAATTCTTTCCAAGAGGTATATATTGGGAAATAAACAGCCAGTCACCACGAAACCTCCTTGGTTGCCGCTGCCCTGAAGCGTCCCCTACACAAGATCAGTTTTATAAGATCATCTTCTTCTCAGAGCTTTATATTCATAATCATCTTTATTGTCTCAGACGTTTCCACATTTAGTAATTTTCAACTTGTGAGCCGTGCTTTCCTGTGATATGTGGTCTTTCCTTGACTTAACCAACATCTATTTTTCTCTTGTCCTAGCTGTACAGATATGCCTATTACTGGGTTCAGATGCTGTAACTAGTTTACTTTTACTTCCCCCCATTTTCACTTTTTCTGTCCTTCTTATTTGAATTTAAATCTTCCTTTCCAACTGAGTTAGAAACAGCCTTCATCACTTGAATGCCATTAAAATTCCCTTTTGCAAGACTGCAACAAAACTGCTCTTTTAACACTTCTTTTACCTTCACTTAATGACAAAAATATTGGTTTCAATTTGTCTTCAAAACTTCCAGATATAAAATAGGTATTTTTTATATCTAAAACTCAGCAATTGTGTTGCTGCAGCTTTCATTCTTCCTTGTTCAACATCTCCTGTATTGTTTGATACCCTTATTGCTGTATCATGAATACAGATATGTTCTAATCAGTTTAATCCTTTTAATGTATTTGCATTTTAGATGTGTGATGGCCATAAAATTAGTCAAAAGTCCTTTTGTGGAAATGTGTATATCTCCTTAAAATATATAATCTATATTATACAGTATAACATACAATTTCCTTGCTTGTATCTGTGTATTTTCCAAGTGTGTCTAGTGAACTAAAAATTTTATTTACTCCTCACAAGTTATATATCTTCATGTTTAGTGTGAAAAGCTACCGTGTGGTAAAGCCTGCACTCCTTATGTTCGGTAAGGCCAAGTGAAGTGCATCACATTTCCATAAGTGAGCCACTTGGTCTTACTAGTATTTAGTCTTGCTGCTTTCAGTGCGTGCCATCCTAAGGAGTGTCTGAATTAAACTGTATACATAAATATTTCTTTTCTTTTTCCCATTCTAACTTGTGTTCCAGTCAAGTATTTTTCTTTCATAAAAATGTATCTTCTATTGTTTTCTCCCTTGGTATACCTTGAGTAATTTTCATACACTCAGGTCTAACAGTCATGTGACATTCTCAGCTCTCGCAATTAAAAATTAAAGATTTAATGATTAAAGAAAATATTGTAAATTTTGTGAATTAAAAGGTGAGGAAAAGATCTGTTGTTTTTAAACTCTCACCATTTTAAGACAATCCTTTCACCTATGCTTGCATAGTCAACAGGGGAATTCATATAAGTCCAGAGGGCTGTTCAGAAAATCAGAAATGACGTCCTAACACAGACAAGTGCTCCCAGCTTTCTTCTGAGCTCTCTCCCCAGGGACTGCTGGGGAGCCTGGCCTCCAAGTTCAGACACCTGTGCAAACCTGTGCTATTAATTTTCCCTGTGTGATCTATAAAAAAAGTGTTTTTTCATGTTTTGCTGAGTGATGTTTGGGACCTTTTTTAAAAAAAGAGATTTTTTTTGGTGTAGTTACTTCTTACTCTTAATTCTTATGTATATTTACTTTGCATGCTTTGTGTAAAGATGGTGGGATAATGCTTTTATCTACTGGTGTTGAAATGTACACAGGAAAAAGGAAATAAGGAGGAAGGACATTTGATAGAGTGAAATGCCGTTTCACAGATGCTGGATAGATTTTGTCTATTTCCTGTGTGCAGTTTTTCATTATTTTTCATCTGTTAAATCTGAAACTACATGAAAAAAATTCTTGGCAGGTATAGCCCCCATTTTGTGGAGAGAAATACGATAAAGTAAAGATGAACATTTAAAAGTTCGCAGGCCTGCTAACTAGCTTGCAGTAAGAGTGTGAGACCTCTATTCAAGCTACCTCTGACAGACCCAACAAGGATAAAATGGAACGTTTGCCTATGACAAATGGAAATGTCAGGTCATGAAGGAACAGCAGTAACATCAGTATCTCAGCTGGCAGATGTTCTGGTTATACTCATCAGCAGATGTTTCTTAGTGGTAGAGGCCCTATTAGTCCCTTGTTGCACTCCTTGCATACTTATTTTGGCTACCAAAACACACAGAGTTACTCTGCGAAGCTCAGTAATGGGAAGGAGGAAAACCCACCAGATGATCTTACAGGCTGCAAATGGAACGAAGGCCCTGAAGGGACTCCTTGCTGATGCTGGAGAATGAAGGCCCTTTTCCCACCCACTTTAATTGTATCACAAGTTTTCTTCAAAGGATTTTCAGGGATGTGAAAGCAATTAAAAATGTACAAACACTGTTCCATTTGAGCATGCTTCTGTAAAGCATGACTTGAAAGTAGTTTGCAGTAGGCAGCTAGATTGAAAGGAACGTTTATGGGGATGTTGTTAATGCTTCCAAATAAGTTTCAGGTTTTCTTTACGTCTTCTTCAATTTTACATTACTTTTGTCTTAAAATAGTACTGAATTCTGAAATTGCAATATATAAACTATAATAATTTGATTTCCTGCTATTTTTTTTGCCAGTCATTCAACCACCTGGACATCAAACAATTCATGTAATGCAGTTTGCAGTTTCAAATATACTCTTCTTGGTCCTGGCATCTTGTTTACTTGGGAACAACTGTTCATTTAAATGGAAAAAAAAATCTATACTATAAATTAAGTAAATGCTTATTTACAGCAGCAGACGATAGGGTTTTGATAGCTTTTCATTCCTGTCTCATATTCTAGCTCTTGTTCCTTCCTTCTCTAAATTTCTTTAGGTTCATTTACCCTTTAATACCCACTGTTTCACAATTTAATTTTTCAGAGATTCTGAAGAAGTCAAACTAGTCCTGATTGTGTTCTGTCAACAGAGCAGGGCTGAAAAGAGAATTGGGTGTGTGTCAGGAACTATTGTGATTTGTTTCTTTTCAGACTGAATAACAATAAATTTCCCTGACTTCTTTTCTGCCTTTATTCGGCAGTATAAACTTCGGCATGAATAAGATAATGAGATAATAGATGTGTGCCATTCCTGTGATAATGGAAAAAACATTCTGCTCAAGTCACTCTGGCTGTTCTTTGGTTTATGTCTTGGATAGTGAACATTTTGGCTGTGTCTTTATATCTTTTCATAATTCTCAGTTCTTTTCTTTTTCTTTAGAAAACAGTCTTTTAAAATTTGAAATGTAGTGTTTCCCTAGTCAGCAGCTCATGATACACCAAAACCTGCACTGTAAGTATCCCAAAACCTCGAAAGTTTCAGTATTACTGCTCAGTGTTCAGTGACCATTTCTACAGCTACTCCATTAGCTCTGGAGGAGAGTCAGCGTCCAAAGCGGTGACTAGATTGTTACCTTCTCCCTCTCTTTATTGTATTTAGGGCCTGATTTGATAGCTTTGTCTGCCTTAAGTTGCTGGCAGTTCAAAATGTACTTCACAATAGAAAGAAATCTGTGATTTAGAACTCAAGGACAGTAAAACTGTGTACCAGGCTGTTACCACCATTACCTCTTATTACAGGAAATCCCGGTGATAAAAGTCTTTCATTTGTACCCACACATAGAGGAAATCTGTCAAAAATCAAGGAGTAATTGACACAGAGGGTGTGTGTTTGGGAAATTACAGTTTTCAAGGGGAAATATATACAGCATAAAGCATAATATTTTTGAAAGGCATGAGAAGAGAATACATGGGTCAAAGCCAATGGGACCCCTTGGTCTAAACTTGCTGATGATCAGTGATAGGCACTACCATTGCATAATTAATTACTTTTAAAAAGTTCAACCTACTCTGTGTCAGTTCTCAAGCAAACTGTTCAGATGCCCTTCATTTAATGAGCTGGAAAATGACACTGGCTGGCTCAGTGATATTGAAGCTGTGCCCTTTCCAGCCTAGTCTGCAAAAGCTTATTTTTTGATTTATCCTCTAGGGAACACTGGCCAAGGTACTCTCTGTTTTGGTCTTTGTTTTAATGGCCCTTTTGACATTAGTCAAGACATGATAGTCACCTCAGTGCCATCTGCTCTGAACTTCACGCTGTTAAGAAAAGATGTATGCCTGCCTAGGTTTCAGTATGGCCAAAATGACTGTTTAGGTTTGATGCCATGTAGAGTCCGGGACATTTGAGAAAACATATTAAGTGACTCAGTTGGTATTGGCATAGGCACTGTTTTTATGCTTGGTAACACTATGATTAGTGACTTAATTGCTGACATATGTTTTCCATTCTTTAAGGGTCAGAGATGTGAGCTGCAAAAACATTAGGAGCCACTCTTTGAACCCCTAGTGGTGGCGTCAGCCTTCATAAAGTCTTAGCATTTGTGGCAACTCAAATACCACAATTGCCTATTAAAAGGATTTTTTCTCTTGCAACTGTGATCCTGGTATCAGCCAGTTGTAGCTGATGTTCTTGCTATTACAAACATGCACAGTGAGCCCTTCCAAATGAATCTGAATTTCAGCTTTAGAGATCTGCATTTCCATAAAGCCATAGAATGGTTTGTGTTGGAAGAGACCTTAAAGATCATCTATCTCCAACCTCGCTGTCGTGAACAGAGACACCTTCCCTCTGCTAGGTCAGGTTACTGACGGCCCCATCCAGCACAGCCCTGAAGACTTCCAGGGATGAGGTGTACATGCCAGGGTTTGGGCCTTACTCATATTTATCAGCAGTGCCACAATTTTTTTCTTGATTCACAGATAGTAATTACATTTGCATTTTTGGCAAGCAAGATGATCACAGCTGTGAAGCAATGTATTTTTCTCCTTGGAATATCCATTCTTGAAAAAGGCTGGAAATGAATAACTAGGAAATGACATTTTGTAAAGCCATCACAGCTTTTCATCTTGTCCAAACAGCTTTTCCACCACAGAAATACTTCCCTCCCCCACAGTTTCCCCCCATGTCGGTAAGATGACTGTATGACTTTGTTACTGATATTGTGCATTAACAACTTTCTTACAATTATTTATTTCAAAAGTAAAATATTGCTTTGCATTTATGCCATTAGTATCATTACATGAGTTTAGATGGATGGGAAGCATGCATTTTTCAGTTTCCAGTAGCTCTTCAGAATGTTTTGCTTCCTCACCTAAAACTGATTGATTTCCTAACCAGTAGTTATGTTCTTATTGGTTCCGGGTACTAGAAATAGAAGTTCTGTATGATTCATTGTAACTGAAAGCAAAACACTGTTACTCTTGTAACATTCAGACAGGCTAGCTGCTCTCTCTGCCTTCTCCATTTTTCTTTTTTTCTATTTGAGATATTGATCATGGTAATATTTGGGCTTTTGCTTCAAAATAAGATTTTATTTTAGTTTAAATATTCATTGACAATTGGAAATCCAGAATCGAAAATGAAGAAAACAGTTAGTTTTCAAGAACTTTCCAGCTGCTTTCAAAAATCCTCAGAAGAGACTACTGAAATAAAATAATAATAAAATTGTGATATTAACTGAAATTCCAGTTCAGTTGTTTTATCTGGAGAAGAAAATCTGACAGCTAGCAGCTCTTGGAATGTACTTTTGCTCACCAGCAGGTCCCTTTTCTCCAGTCTTTAATAAGAAGTATTGATAAATAGAATTTTGTTCACTGCAGATATATATCTCCTAAAAGGGATGAGCTTGCAGAGATCCTTTGTTGTTTCTTCTCCCTTCTCCACATAAGTCCGGTCTGTTCCCCCCTTGCCTGCTGCTCCTCTTTTTAAAGTGTGTAAATATTAGAATTTTCCCATAGTAATCCTGGTGAACAGAGATTTTGAGAGCAGACTTCTGAACCTCTTTGACCTTGCTATCTCTGTGTGCCTCAGAACCAGCATTTGGTTTCAGAGTCACTGTTCTAGTTCATTTGATATTAAATTAGCCTCAGACATTGTATTCATTGAAGGTAAAGAAAATTACCCATTTCCTGAAATTTAGCTTTGCAGAATCAGGTCTTTTGCAATATTTTTTATTGCAGGTGCTTGGAAAACAAATTAAATCCAGCTTCCCATAAAGGATGGAATATAGAGACAATCACAAATGTTACTGCATAATGTAATAGTTCTTGAAGATTTAAATGATACAGATATTTCCATAATTGTTTATTTCACTTTCACATGTGCTAGGGAACCATATGCACTTTAATGTTTGAAATAGAAGCAGAAATTCTTGGCTTCCCTCTCTACTTTAAATCCTCCTTGAGGAATTCATTTTGTTTTAATCAAACATTTAGTTTCTCAAGCATGCTATCCCTGAAATTGTACAAACCCATGAATATTCTGAAAATTTATGCTTACTAAATTGCACTTTTATGTTGACACTGAAGTTCATTAGCAAAAACTGTATTTAACTCAACACTACTTCATTCATGCATTAGAGAAGTCAGATATAAATGAGTTTCTGTTTTCATTGCCTTAACTTTTAACAATTACAGAAAAAACTTAAAAGAGGAAGATAGTACGCAAGCCTACCATCTTTGTTAGTAGCCTGTCTTTCTCATGGATAGGCAGGTTCTCCTCTGTGGGCAAAAAGTCATGTCTGGGAGGGGTAAAATAAGAATAGTGTGGGAAAGTATGTACTGATGAGGCTTCCTTAACGCAAAACTACAAGATTCCCAGGAGGAGATGCTTGTCCACATGCTGTCCTGGCAGGGTTGTGTAGTAGGGTATGATAAACACATATTTGGCCACTGCCAGGTTTTTCTCCTTTACACCTTAGTAATGTTTCATCTAGTGCATTAATTGCCTATTTAGCTTTTAAAATAAATTTATTTAGTCCTTTCTGTTATTGTTCTGAAAAAATCAACAAAACCAAACAAAACCAAAGAAACAATCTAATTCTGACTGAAAGGAGAATTCATGGCTTTCTGTGTCTTATAGAAGTACAGCATGTTGGGGGCAAAAAATAAACCCACATTTTATAAAAATCTAATCAGTTTCTCACCTGGAGTGAAAAAGATTTTCTTCTTTATTTCCTAAACATTTTTCATAAAATTTCTTATAATAAATGTTTGGTGAAGGGTGTTTGTTTTCTGGTGGCTTGTTTTGTTGTCTTCTTTTCCCCTTGCATTTTTTTTATTCTCCATTTTTTTTTAATTCTCCTTCTTTTACATGCAAATATTACAGACATACTTGGTCTAATGACTTCTTCCACTCCATTTTTATGGAGAGGATCTTGAAAAGTACATGCACCAAAACAAGTAAATAAGCAAGTCTTCTATTCTTCCTATTTTTTTACATGTTTTCTATGAGGAAAACCAGTAAATTTTCTGAATTTCTCATTTTCTCACCTATATCTGCTTTTGATACATTCTTAAAGAGCAATGTTTCTGATGTGTCTGCTGCTCTTATTACTACTCCCAGTAATATTAATTTTAGGTTGTAGGAAGTTTTTTATTTGTTTTGTTTTGGTTGCTTTTAAGGATCAGAACTCTTGGCACTTTACAAACTTCCCATTTTGCAGGTAGGGAAATGTAAGCACACAAGGGGATAAAATGATTCAGTCAGAATGACTCATCCAGTGGGAGAACAGGTTTTTATATTCTCATATCCTACTTTATTCCCACAAAAGAAACAAATGTAACAAAGGATTTCCTGATAGCTTGTCCCTCCTTCAGCTGCCCGGGGGCCCCCCTCATCTGCTTAAGGTTTCTGCTTGAGAGCCAAAGACTGTCCATGAATTCCACCCCAGAATCACCGATTAGACACGGTGATGGATGGTGCATCTGCAGCAGTGCCAGCTGGGAGGGCACATCGCCACCGCCGTGTGTGGTCAGCGTGGCCGTGCTTAGGGTATGTAGGCTGAGGTTTGCTTAAAAGCACTGCTTGAAAAGTAGTTTTTATCTGGCAAAATTGTTGATTCTCCAGGGAACACTTCACAGGATGAAATAACAAGATGTCAGGGGAAAATAGTTGAAGACGTTGTTCCAAAAGCAACAATGTTACAGTGACATTTTTTTCATCTGTAAATGGGACTGATGAGAGGTGGTGGGCTTTCTCCTTGCTGTCTTGGACGGCACATTTTATAATGTTTCCAGAGTGATATAATCACCTCCTTGGCGTCAGCAATTATGGCATGTCCTATCCCAATTTTAGTAATGACATCAGGATCAAGAAAATAGACTTTTGGAATCAAGTTGCCTGACAACTTTTTTTTGTACTAGGTCAAATAAATCATACACAATTTTTCCTGCTAACAGGAAAAGTCTTTATACAAAAGATACCCTTATGCATTTGATTTTCTTTTATCTACTTAAACATATGTCATGTTAATCATTTTGTCCTAAGAAACTCTATAGTTCAGTTGTTATGATTTGTCTAGACTTTGCAATGCTTTTGTTATTTTAAACATATATTCTTTTGGTGTTAGGAGGAGAACTTGTGGAAAGGATGGGAAAAGGCAGCACATTTTGCCTAGTGGAGAATGGCAGCAGATGAGTTGTTACAGCAGGGAGGATGGTTGATGGATGAGAATAGGAGAAAGCAATCAGTCATCTCCCTTCCCAAAATTTTAGTGCAAATTGGAGCACAAAACTTATTCTATGAAATTGGTTTGTGCTTACAGATAACTCTGTAACTGATGAGAAATTTTTAGGCGGCCTTGATAGATCTATAGATATATATTATTGCATGGGGCAAGGCTGAGTTGTAAATTTTAATAGAATAGCTTAGTCTCGCTCTGTGAGAAGAATTTCACAGGTTTTGTTTTGCAATACACAGTGATTTTTAACAACTTTGGCTTGCCAGGTCACGCACATTTATTAAAAAATTGTGGGTTTTTTTCAGCTTCTCTTTCAACTAACTGCATAAAATCTGCTTCTAGGTTTGTTTAATACTGGAAAAATTGTGCCGTGCTACAAGCAGTGTAAATGGTGTTTCTGTTACTGCATTCCTTCACAGAGAAAGACTCATTTCTTTGATGAGGCATGCTTAGCTTTGCACTGCGTGTGGCATCTGAAGACTGTAGCAACGATTAACTAGTGTTAGAGGTTTTTCTCTCATTTCTAGTTAATTTTTTACTGGTCCTTGAGCATTTTTAGACTTCTGTTCATTTAGGTATTTTACCAAATGAGAGTTGTATAATATGTATAGCAACTTTACACCTCATAATATTTTCTTTATTTTGCTAATAGTTAAAGCACTATATTTATAGCTCTGTAGGTTTTGCTTTGTCACTTTTGCTTTCAGAGTCCAACAGTCATGTGGACAATAGGAATCGTACAGTGACTGGTAGAAACATACAATATAGGGGCACAAGAGATTGTTGCAAGAACATGGTTATATTAAAGTAGTAGTTAATCAAAATGAAATTGTGAATGAAGTGTTCCAGTGATATTGAAGATGAGCAGAAGATCAAGGTAGTCATACACGCATTGTTCTTCATCTGTGTACTAAACACTAGAAGGTAAACCTGAAACACTGCATTTGAAGTCTGTGATTGCTGATGGTCTACCATTAACAGCTGTTGGTAGTGCTACAGCAAGCTGAAAGAGAAAACTGGAGATAAACAATAGCAAATGCAAGAGTCTTCAACATGTGCTCAAAATGTCTACATAATAACCTGATATCCATGTTATTATGACTGAAATGTCAAGCACGAAAGCCAAGATTGCATTTGACTTAGGAACTTTGGTTTAGTTGCCTGCATAAATAATTTATACTTTACCTATATGGTCTTATATTGTTTTTACTTCACTGAGTACTCAAAACAAATGCAACTCAGTTCATAAGATATTTGGTATTTTATCAATTTCTTGCTTCTCATTATATGGTCAATAAGGTGCATTATTGACAATCTGCTGTTCATATGTGTTGTAAAAGCAGTTGTAATGCTTTCATTGGCTTTTCTATTCTGCTCAGCAGTATGACACCTTACTGCTTCTCACAGATGATTAAATTAATTTTCATATCACCCTTTTGATAGAAGGAATTGTTATCATCCATACTTAATAGATATCAAACACAGAGAATAAAGTGAAAATATTACCTAATTTGAACATTCAAAACACAGTGTCTGGGACTTTGGGTTTTTTGATCTCCTTGACGTGGAATGACTCTTGTATTCAGAGCATTACTTCAATGAAAGGGAGAAAAAATGGTGAGGGGCTGGGTTACAAGGGGGATGTAGCACATCTTCTTGCTTCTTCTTACCCTTTTCCATTGGCATTCTCTTTTAGCTCTCCCAGAGAGAGATTAGTGGATCTGATGGACCTTTGATCCATCCAGTGGCAGCTCAGACGTTCTGAGTTAATCTGTGTTTGTGAGTGTTGATACCCACATGGTTTAAGCATGTGGATACCTCAAGAATGAAAAACATTTAGGTAGTGACGTATGATAAAGCTGGTGTAAGTGACTGGTTCATTATCAGGTGCTTTGCAGCTTGAGCAAATCTTATTTGCAGTTCCTGATGATAAAATCACTCTTCTTTGTAGCCCTTTGATTAAGTACCAGCCCTATGCAGTGAAAGACACAAATGTCCCACTAACAGGGCCTTCTTCCTCAGAGTCCTCTGAGGCTCTGAGCAAGACAGGAGATTTTAAAAAAATACTAGAATACCACTTCAGATTTTTTCAATAATGCTGATACATGAGGTGACAGACTCAGGGTTGGCCTATACTTATAACTTTTTCAAATTTATTTCAATTTTATTTTGAATTTATGAATTTTTTAATTTAAAAGAAAACATTTTGCAGACACTTGGCTAAACTCTAATTTGTGCAGCGAAATATGAGTCACTAGAATGTCTCACAAAACAGTTTCCAGAATGTTGCTTTAAACATGAAAAAATATTTTTTTCTTTGCAACTTTCTATCAACAGTTGACCTTCTTTCCCTCTTAAAAACTTGGACAGAAAATTGCAGCACCACTGGACAGAACTTAGTAATTTAGCAACAAGAAAACACAGTCTCATAATGTGGAACATCAGGCAGCCCTCCTAGGTTATGCTATTAGGCATTGTAATAATATATTTAACATTAAAATAATGTCCTAAAAATCAGGAAAAACAAGACCCAAATGACTCATTATTGTAGATTATCATTTTCTTTGGACTAGTGACATGAATTATCTTTGACTTTACATGTACTCAGTGAATGTGACATTACATGTACTCAGGGTCTAACATAAGTATGAGTGCATACACACAAGATAATTCACTCTCAGCACTCTTCCAAGGTTAGCTTCTGAACTGGTTTCCCTTTAAAGGTTGTTGCTTGGGTGCGGCAAAGGACTCCCAGAACTCAAATCACCTCATATACCTTCATGCATTTAGTAGAAGTCTAGAGAAGTGGAAGCAACAAAAAACCTAGCACATTTGGTAAACTAAATACAAAAAATACAATATAAAATAAAAATAATTCAATATTTAAAAAATAGAAGCTAAAAAAATCTAACACCCAGAATTTAAAGAATTAAAATGAACTGAAGTGGAAAGGATGAAACAATTTTGCTAAACCAAAGTAGAAAAATTTTAGAACTCTGAAGGTCTTAGTACCTTTAGCTTTTACCCTTTACAAAATATATAGCTTTCTTTCAGTGATATTTGCTGTTAACATATCCTAACACAAATTCTTGTGGAAGTGGAATTAATTTGTGATTTATTGCCAGCAGCTGCTTATTGCAATTAGAGGAATGTTACAATACTGTGAGATAAAAAAATGTTTCCCATTAAACATGTGTCCTTTACCAAGAGCTTTCATTGTCATGGGCAATCTAGAACAATATCTAAAGAAACAACTGCAATTTCTTATCCAGCTGCCTCCTGTACATCCTCCTCTGAAGCTGGCCTTGATTTCATGTTGATATTTGTGTGTGCACATTGTACTGGTGAAACAAATAATCTTCTGTGTGCAAGATCCTTATAGTTTGGAGCTTCTGTTTGAACTTTTCTGTCCACAGGTCTTATCCATTTTCTGCAACACACAGTTTTTGAAGAAAGGGCTGCTTAAGGTCAGTTGTGCAAAGATTTAATAATTACGAGCTTAATGATGCTGAGGATTGCAAGACGCTCTTGTCATAATGGTCACCCCCTGGCTCACTGGATCTCTTTCTAAAAATGACATGGGCCTCTTAGAATGAGTCCAGAGGAGGCCACGAAGATGATCATAGGGCTGGAGCACCTTTAGTATGAGGACAGGCTGAGAGAGCTGAGCTTGTTCAGCCTGGAAGAGAAGGGAGACTTAGAACACCTTCTAGTAACTGAAGGGGTACTACAAGAATGTTGAAGAAAGACTTTTTATGAGAGAATATAGTGACAGGAGGTAATGGCTTTACGATGAAGAAGGGTAAGTTTAGATTAGATGTTAGAAAGAAATTCTTCATTGTGAGGGTGGTGAGGCACTGGAACAGGTTGCCCAGAGAAATTGTGGATGTCCCATCCCTGGAACTGTTCAAGGCCAGGTTGGACAGAGATTTAAGAAACCTGATCTGGTGGAAGGTGTGATCCTGCCCATGGCAGGTGAATTGAAACTGGATCATGTTTTGTTCCCTTCCAACCCAAACCAGTCTATGATTCTATCTTTCTATGCTGTATTTTCTGGGATGGGAGAGTAGCATGGAGTAACCACAAAAGCTTAGTCCTGCCACCTTCTGTCTCACCTCTGTCTCTCTTCTTGCAAAAGATCTGTTCCACTAAACACAGGGTAAGTGTAACCATATCTTCTGTGACCCAGTGTTTGTCACCATTGGGGTTATATGTGGTGATGCTTCAGAAAGATATGTTTGCTGGGAAGCTTCCTAATGCATGTTAGTGTTATTCCTGGGAATATTTATACCTATTTTATAGACTCTGTGTTTTCATCAGCGCTATAGGGTATTGATTTAAATGTTATAGGTCTGAGAAACTACCTCTTTTCCTACATGCTTGCTTTATTACACCAGTAATTCATTAAGAATATATAAGCAATTTGATCACTTTTTTTAATGGCATCCAACCGAATTCACAGAGAGAGGAGGCTGAGCTCTTTCAGTGTATTGAATTCTCCTTCTCTGACACAAGTTTGATTCTCAACCATGTTCATATATTTATTTCTTAATTAATTTTTCTTGGAGGAAAGCTGTTCTGCTAATATCTTAGGAAAGATGCATTTTAACTAGGATTAGTCAATATGCTTGATGGATGGTTTGCATATTTTTATAAATTGATAAATAAACGTTTTGATATGCTTTGAAATTTTATTTTACTACATTTAAAATAAGACGTAATTAATGGCACTGTGTATTACAGTAAATTCATGCCATATGGTCACACTCAGTGCAAGTTGGTTTTGTATCCCACCATCCAAATACTGTTCAGAAAGTAGTGGTGCAGGAAAACAATTTGGTATAGTTGGATCAAAACTCACCCTGGAAAGAAAACAAGTTTTTCTTGAATTTCAGTAAAGTGATTTTTTTGAAAAAGAGTTTGAAGGTAATTCAGTATTTATGCCATCCAGGGGAACCTAAACAGGCTCAAGAAGTGGGTGCATGGGAATATCATGAAGTTCAGTAAGACAAAGTGCAAGGTGCTGAACTTGGGTCAGGTCAACCCCTGATATCAACACAGATTGTGGGGGAATGAACAGATCAAGAGCAGCCCTGAGAGAAGGACTTGTGAGGCTGGACATGACCCGGCCATGGGCACTCACAGCCCAGAGAGCCAAACGTGTCCTGGGCTGCATCCAAAGCAGCGCGGCCAGCAGGGCCTGGGAGGGGATTCTGCCCCTCTGCTCTGCTCTGGTGAGAGCCCACCTGGAGTGGTGCATCCAGATGCGCAGGAAAGACATGGAACTGCTGGAGCGACTCCAGAAGATGCCCCAAAGATGATCAGAGGGATGGAGGACCTCTCCTATTAGGAAATACTAAGAGAGTTAGGTTTGTACAGCCTGAAAAAGAAAAGGCTTTGGGGTGACCTAATTGCAGCCTTCAGGTACCCCAAGGGAATTTACAGGAAAGGTGAAGAGAGACCATTCATAAGAGCATGTAGTGATGGGACAAGGGGGAATGGCTTCAAACTGAGAGAGAGTAGGTTTAGATTAGGTATTAGGAAAAAACTCTTTACTGTGGGGGTGGTGAGGCACTGGAACATGTTGGCCAGGGAAGTTGTGGATGCTCCATCCATGGGGGTCACAGCATCATAAACCCATATAATTATGGTATGATTTAAGTGAATGGTGACAGATAGACTGTAATCAAATAATGACAGTAATAGAGTGGAGAACCATCAGTCCAGCTGAGACTGCACTCCTAGAAATGCAGCTGATAGGTACCTGCAGCAATGGCACACGGGGTGGCAGGGACCAGCGGGCTTGTGGGGTACTTGGAGCACCCCAGGGCTTGCTGCCTTATCTTTCTCATGTCTAGATCAAGTGGTTCTGTTTTTCAAGATTCTTTTTATCAGATTGCACAAAATACTTCTGATTCTTCAACATTTTCTGCAGATTTTCACATTCAGATCTCAAGATGCCACAGATTTTAGCAGAAGCATTGGGGAAAAGAGTTAACGCCTTGGTGGCTTTTTTTGTTATCTAAAAGTAGGAACAATAGTCCCATTAGATTTATTTGATCAGAAGAACCATTCAAAGTGACTTAAATCTAGTAGAAGCATGAACAGATTACCACATTTCTTGGAAATTATTTTGCATTTCATTTCTCTTTTTTGTTTGAATTGTTGTTTTACTAAAATAAGACAACCATTTCAGCTTCAAAGAAACATCAAATCCATGTGATAGGATCTGGAATCTGGAATTCTACCTGAACATCCTATTAGTAGAAAGAAGTTCACTCCAAAGAGCCAAGTTTAGAGAGTAAAACTTGGCAGGTGAGGGATAATCTCTCTGAGGAAAAAAATAAAAGAAATCACAAAGGGAATCCCAGTATGGTTGAGCACAAGAGGCAATTTGATTTAATAGGTGCCTTAAAAAAGTGTTTTATCCCAAATGGATAGACCACTGAGGTGTAATTAAGAATAATGAGGTTACATTGTGGAAAGCACATCTTCAGTTGAGTACCAGGAAACTGTTCAAAGCTAAAGTACCAAAGAAATGGAATAGTCATCACAGGAAACTCCTTCTTGGAAACTTCGTAACACAACATGAAGCAGTTTGTTTTGAGAGATTGGATTTCCTGAGATACTTGCTAGAAAATCATAACACAGAAGATAGATAGTCAGAGTTCCTTTGTAACATGTTTGAGTAGACCAATTCTTACAAACCAGTCTGCTTCGCTGTATTTTTTGTCCTATACGTCTTCTATTTGTCTGTTTCCTGGGCTTTTAATACTAAGTCTTGTAATTTTAGACCTAATATTAAACCTTCTATACTCAAATGTTTCTAAAAACAGTTATGCCAAGAGCAAAAGCCAAGTTCTGCTTCTAAAAAAAAAAATCATGAAATGTCGCATTTTATTCTTTTGCTTGGAATTTTGATACTGGAAAATCTATCCACACCACTTCTAAATATGGAGTTAATCATAGGGCTTGCTTTCTAAATTGCTTAACTGGAAACTCAAAGCCACAAGCAGATAGTTGGCTTGAATCCTACAGTGGTACATGAAAATTCAGATTTAGATCATATGTTCCTTTTAATATCATTTGGTTACAATTGACTGGAAATATTTTAAGTAATGAAGGCAAAATTTTTTGTTAACTTTGGTTCAAAGAAAATAAAAATATCCATTTACATATAAACATTTTTATTCTTCAAATATAGAGAATAGGTATTATATTCCTTCTAAAATATCAATGTAAACATTTCTCTTTTTCTTCCCTCTTTTTACTGAGAGGTTTTTTTGTGGGGTTTGTTTTGGGTTTTTTGTTGTTGTTGTTGTTGTTTTATTTGGTTTGGTGTTTTTGTTTTTGTTTTTGTTTTTTGTTTTTGTTTTTGTTTTTAACTAGTCTTGGGGGAAAAGACAGAAAGGAGAAAACCAGATGTGGACTCTTCTGCATCACTGGGTAGACACTGTCAGAAAGGAAATATTTTGAAAGGTCTCAAACAAAGAAATAGCCTGCTATTCAATTATATAAATCCACTGATTTAGTTTGACTTGTTCTTTTTCTGATGCTGCAAGTTAGCTTATTCAACATCTAAAATCTTCTGGGAACCTGTGGCAGGGTCAGATTAGTGACAACTTATATGTTTCCGATAAAGAAAACTGTAAAGTTTCATCTCTCATCTGCCATGTCTGGCAGAAAAAGGGGACACCCATGCGGATGGCACAATTTAGTGCTTAGTTTATTAATAAGCAATAAGAAGGCCCAAGTGAAGTCACAAATACCTACCAAGCAATCTTAGATACAGACACATTGTGGCCTTTCTGTCCAAACCTCCACATTCATGGTGCATGCCACCAGCTGTGGTGGCCCACTGCTTATTTAAATCTGAAGCTATCCAAGCAATACATTCAGATTCTGCTTTTTGAAGGCAGCATCCAATCCTTCCCTTTCTCCAGTTGCTAAGGCTTCCTTCCCCAGGGGTGGGCTCCAGTCCCAGGGCACAAACAATAAATAGTTTACCCTTTACTTGGAATCTTACAGTTTTATTACCTTGCTTTTACTCTAAATTAGATCCTGTTCAAAGGGAGTTGCTGCAGGGCAGGTCTTCTGTGGTAATTTCAGTGAATTACAGCTGCTATACCAAATGCACCTATTTTGTGTGATATTGGGATTGTGCTACCAGGTGAAAAAACAGGACATGGCTTCTTGGAAGTGAGGACATTGAGATGGGTATATAGGTCACAGAACAGATGGCTGGAGAGATTGCTTGACACTAGGACAATGGACTCCTTTGATGGGGGAAAAGAATTGCTCCTCTAGAACTTGCTTGTCTCTCTGTAGTGCTAAAGATGGCCTCGAAAGATAAGAAATCCCCAGAGGTTCAATTAATTTGGCTCTCCCTCCCTGTAGTTTCCAAGATAAGATCAAAGTGGGGAGACACTGAAAGGGGAATAGCAGGAGCGCAATTCACATTCTTAAAAAGTCTAGTAAGTTCTTTATTTTAGGGTGAAATTTATTTCCTTCTCTCTCCTACTATTGCTTATTTCCCTAAAAATAAAAACCACACAAAACCGAAAGAAAATAACACCTCCAGAATGCTGCAGGATTAATGCTAAATTCTCAGTACTAAGGAAAACCAACATTAAGATTGCCTATGCAGCCTTTATTACAAACTCCTGGGTACAGTGATTATGATGCCATTATTCCTTATGTAACTTAAGTCTATATTTTATACACAGACCTCCACATTTTTTCTTGTAGCAGCCTTGCAGATAGTAGGAAACCACTCTTTAGGGATTTAAAAGGAAATCTGCAAAGGGTTTCTTTCAATATTCAAAGAAGCTGTGCAGTCATTAACAATGAAGAAGTGCTGCTGAGATTCAGGATCCAGAACCTCTCCTGTTCTTGCCACAGAGTCCTAGTATTGTCTGAAGCAAATCTCTAATAATCTTCCTAAAGTTTGCTCGTGGTGTTATTATTACTTGTCCTACTAGGAGCACAG
>VXBT01004164.1:0-45161 GCA_013400235.1 Oriolus oriolus | reverse complement strand
GGAAGATCAGCCATGAATGTTTACAAATCACTTGGTTTTGTCTCCATTTTAGTACAGAGCCTAGATGACAGAAAGTGGGCAAGAAGTGCAAACATGATGAATAGCCAAACAAGGAAAAGGCTCTGAATTTCATCTCATGTCATGTTTGTTATCACTGAACACTGAATAAGGCAGGCTCTAAGGAGAAACACTATCCCCTAATGCCTTAAAATGTTTTGTCAAAATGCAGGCACAAAAGTTGCTGAATTATCATTGACTTTTCATGGCTTTGGCATCTCCAGAGTTGCAGCAAATCTCTTTGAACATATAAAATTTTGTGATGTCTGTGCCAAATGCTGCAGTCACCAAAGGCAGTTTCAGTTTGCATGAAACTGAAAAGTGCCCAGAGCTGGCTGCAGAGCAATGGTGTAAAATTCTGTCTTTAAAAGTCCACTTACTGCCTGTGAAATGAAAGCAAAACAGTTCCTGTGCTCTTTAGTAACAACTTCCATGGAGATGTTTTTCTGTTTCTCTGCTCTTTCCAATTCACAACATATTCTTGTTGTGGCTTAAAACTTAATCGGGAGTGGAAAGATAAATATGAAGCAAGCAGAGCTGACTTTTTGCAATTTCTGTTCCAGTAAGTTAAAGAGTCTATCCTATTTTGTGTCTTAAACTTTTGGGTTTTTTAAGTGTACGCAAAAAGAAAGAGCAAAGAACTGTAGTGAAAGTGTTCAATTCCCCATTCTGATTCTCTCTTCTTTCGATGCAGTGTTGTCAGAAGTAGATCTTCTTGCAAATAAGACTTGTGATTCAGAAAAATAAACAATTTATATGATTTTCATTGTAATAACTCTTGTTTTGATTTAGAGTTCTACCAGCTTTTGTTTCTGAAAGTGTTGGCAAATGTCTCAAAAGATCTAAACAAGACACTTAACTGCTATAACATTTCAGAAACTTTTTAATATAAACACAGGTTTCTGAAAAAGCAGTGCTGTATTCACAATCCCCTTTGACTGTAGAACTGAGTAATTGTTTTCTTGATGCATATTTTCATAAAAGATGTTTTCCTGGAACAGCACGAGGCAAATCCAGCTGATATATTTGGATCCGTTTATTACTTTTTACACCCATCTAGTGGTCATCACCTAGCACAACAGGATGAAATTCCTGTGGCAACAGCGATGTCTTGCACAAACAAACTTGTGATTACCTGGTGGTGCAAATCAAAGGACCTCTCCCGCATGGTGCAACTGCACTTATAGGTAACAGACTTCTACATTTGAAAAATTCACTGTGTTACAATCTGGCAGTGAAATCATTCGTAGAAGTCTGCCTTAGTTTCTGACTGGAAGAAATAAGATGGGTAAGGCAATATTCACAAGATGTCCACAAAAGGGGGGTGAAGAAAATAAAACAAATCAGCAAATAAAACTGAATTCCTTTAATCCAACTAAATACTTTTGAATCAGTTGAATATTTAAGTCCACAGCTAAAGAAATCAATTTAGTATTCACTCTGTATTCAAAATTTTCCTCCTGTGAAAATTTAAAACTTAAATTTATCTCCATTTATTTATATCCAGCTTTTAACCTTTGCTTTAAAGTTCCCAGGCAAGCTTTTGTGTATTTGAAATGATACTGCCATTGCAGAAATTAATCGTACTGAGCACAGGAGTAAACTATTGTCTTCTATTTTACCTAAAATTGAAGGAATTATCTGCCCTCCTGCCCTCAATAGAAAAACAAAATATACAGACTGTGTATTGATTAGGAGTTTGTGTTTTCTTGGAACTGTTTAAAGAGGAAAAAGTTATTCAGGCAATGCAATATAAATGTTAGGAAATCTGGATGTGATGAGATAAAGCCTTCATTACTATTGTGATTATTTTGTGCTCCTTCAATATTTAGGAATTCAAGCTAAAAAGATATGGATTGATAATATTAATAGTAGTCATGCTAGAAGCAGTGCTAATATGGTTATGAACTAATGACACTACAAGCTGCAAAGGACATTTTACTGTAGCATTTATGGTCTCTTGACATTTCCAACACATTCTCAAATATTTCTTGCGAGCAGATCTTGAAGTGGTCACAAAGATGCAACAAATAGGGAAAATGAAAGTCAGAGAGGTGCTCTGTACAATCCAAGATCACCTAGAGGGCTGGTGGCAGGACTCTCATTTGATGTCTCATGGTTTAAGATTTCTTAGTTTGAGATTGATAAAGCAGTAGCACATTTAAAGACACAGAAAAAATTATGCAGGCATAATCAAATTAAATCAGTTCTGGGAAGAAATGTATGTGTTTGGATTTACTGACAGGTGATTTTTGTGAAAACTAGAGTGAAAAGAGAATTAAATTACTATGCTCTCCTGAAGTTTTTTGATCATATTTTCTGCATTTATTTTTTTAAAAAGAGAAACAAACAAACCAACTACATTTGATTTTCTACATTCAAACTGTATGAGGTGAATACAAAGAAAATAATATAGTCTCAATGTGGCAGTAAGCTTGTAGTTCCAGAAATATGTGCAAAGCAACAAATAAACAATGGAATAAATCCTGAAACAAAAATCCATCCTCTGCTAGGCAGTGTGCATCTGTTTCAAAATAAACAATATGTTTCTTTGATTAGTTCATTTAACAAAGAAAAAAAAGGTCATGGGAATGCAGTCACTTCAGCAAAGGATTGAAGTGGCAGCTCGTTGAAACCTCAGGTCAGTGGTAGTTAAAACAAGCTGGTACAGAGTAGTGTGTACCAGCTGTGACACCTGTGCTAGGCTGAAGTCTAATCAGCAGCTGACTTGCACTGCATCATTTCTGCTGTCATTATCTGCAACTGGAAACCTGTGGGTGTCCTTCAAATGAACACCATTTTCAAAATGAGTACTTTATATGGGTTCCGCAAAAATGCATAATATGGTGCTAGCACTTATCCATGCTTAAAAAAATCATGTGAAAGATCAGCTTTTCATCCCTCGTTGTTAAATGTTTTAGCAGTGTTATCTGTGTCCCTATTAGTATGGCAAATGAGCCTAGAGACCTAGTCTTGCTAATCCACACATTGCTAACCTCTCAGACTGCATACCACAAGACGTCCAAAACTGAAGCCACATGCTGCAAAAAGCCTCCACAGAGTACCAAATGCAGCTGTCGGGCTGTCAAGCAACATAGGTCGCTGTGAACATGTCCCCTCAGCACCACCCCCCCGTACCAGTGTTTAATTGTTTGCAGACTCCCATTCAAGGTCTTTGCACTGATTTTCAAAGGCCTTTGTGGAAACATTACTGTCTATGTGAAATAGCATCTACTCTCCCCTTGTCCTTCAGTATCTCATAAGAAAAGTGTTCTCTAGGAATGATAAGCCTCTTTACCACTCTTCATACCAAACACAACAAAAAGTGCTAGATCTAAGCTGTGTGGTTCAAAGACACAAATCGCTGCAGAAGTTCTGCTGCTTGGCCATGAAAAAAGGACTCACTGGTTCAATCTGTTTGTAAAACAGCAGATCTACTCCAGGAAGATGTGCCCAAGCACACACATATGCCTTAATGCCACCCCAGCACTTTGCTTATTGGGATAAGATAAAGTATGTTCTTGAAATATTTTGTTACTACAAAATATTAGGATTGGGTACTCAATAAGAAAAAAAGCCCTCAATTGCCTTAGCAGTGGGAAGAGACAGGATAATTGGGGTCCACTTTGGGAGTGATGGGACCTGAAGAAGTAAATAATGAAGCAGCATGTTTACTCTGGTATAGAGCTCGTGGATACTCTATGCAGAGAAGTATAAAGCTTCCTATATTCCTAATAGCACGGGGTTTTTCTCTGCCAAATTTCTCTTCCTTCAGACTTGGGGTTTCTTTGTTTACCAGTAATTTTAAAGTATCTCTCTTTTTTTCCTCCCATTTTTTTTTGTAGCAGTGGACATGACCTGGTCTTTATTTCCCCATTACTATCAAGAAGCAATTAGCTATGATAATTTTGTCAGAAAGGTGTTTATTAACATTTAAAATTCTTAGGTCAATGACATAAAAATTTTTCTCTTCTTTTTGCAGTTTCGATGTAGACAATGGCACATCATCAGGACGAAGTCCCTTGGACCCCATGACAAGCCCTGGGTCAGGGCTAATTCTTCAGGCAAATTTTGTCCACAGTCAACGTAGGGAGTCTTTCCTTTACCGGTCGGACAGTGATTATGATCTGTCTCCAAAGTCCATGTCCAGGAATTCCTCCATTGCCAGTGATATGTAAGTACCTTACAAAATACTTCTAGTCTATAATTTGTCCAATATCAAGACTTTTGCAGGCACGCAGATTTTTTTTGACAAATCAAATAGAGCAATCACTTACGCTAGTGAAATAATGGAAAATTGTTTGTTTGTTTCTTTAATGAAGATTGTACTTGTTCCTGCAGCTTTTTGAAGGATATCATGAGGGTGTACTTGACATGTTTATGCACTCTATTAGCTTTGACAGAATAATAATGACAGTCAATACTGGTGTACTAAAATATTAAGGAGAACTATTTTCTGGCTCTTAAGTTATTTTTAAGATAAACAATACAAACTCAATTTAGGCTTCTTCACAAGCCTTAAGAAATAGATTCCATTTATTTACAACAGGGGTCTTTTAGGTTTTTAGAGAAAAGATTTACCAGCTGGCAGAAAATAATATATTTGAGAGAGAAAAAATGATTTCAAATACCCTCTTAGCTAAAAGACAAAACTCTAACAAAAGACCTTTAGAAACTTATTCTGTCATTGATCACTATTCTTTGAAGTGTGTATTTTCTGCTAGTGACTCATACTTTTCGAGTATATGTGGACCCCAGGTTGCACGTGTAGTGGAAGTCAGATGCAAATCTCTGTTCATTCGTAAGACACCAAAAATATTTAAATGTACCGTCTTCTAGTCACTTCTAAGCAGGAGAAATTAATAAATCTTTTTTGTTTGGTTGGTTTTTTTACCTTAACTGCTCCAAATATCATGGCCAAATTGGTGTTTATGGTTCCAATACATATCTAGAATGAAGGATCAGTCTTGTCAGAATACCTCAGTGAATGTTGGTTTTTAATGCAGCAAAGACCTATTGATATTCACCTTTAAAAATCAAGAGCAGATGCAAAAAAGAATGAGGGTTTTCATAACAATGAGTGAAATTAGAGCTGATATTTAACTTGAAGTCATAAATGAACACTCCTATTTTTTTCAGCTTACATAATTTTTAGAACTGTTATTTCCCTTAATTATGGCTCTTTTTCTATGTAGAGTGTCAAGGTAAGAAAAATTCCTACCTTTAGAGAGGGTTAGTGTAAGGTCCATGACTCAGTTAAGCTCTGTAGATTGAAGTACTCAGTGAGCTTTGTGCCAAGTGTGACCAATTTTTGTTGAGACAAAATGGGTTAGAACAAGAGCAATTCATCTTGCTTTGTTGGAAAAAAAAAAGCATTTTTCTTGGAAATAGTACCCCCCTTCCAGCAAATCTTCCTCTGACAGATACCCTTTTTTTAGAGGGAGAAGAGTCAAGCTTTTATTATGGCACCTGTGCCAGGATAACATTTGTAAAGATTTTTACATTCAGGAGGACAATCCAGCTGACTGCCTTGCTTAGATGAGTCATTTCAATGAAGAATTCAATTAGTGCTCCATCCTTGAACTCACAATCCACTTCATTTCCTAGAATTTTGGATAATTTTTCAGCACATGGCAGTAAATTGGATAAACAATATAATTACTGAAACAGCACACATTTTCCCCTTTTTTTCCCTATCTATTCTTCCTTTCAAACTTTTCTGGAAACACATTTACATGTAAAATTTATTTGACCTCACATCTTCATAGATTTTCACAGTCTCTTGTCACAGATGAACTTTTGTACTAAGAAGGTAAATATTCCTGCCACTGTTTAGGAGGGGAGCGCATTAGGAAATGTAAAAGGCAAGTTGTTCTAGCCATGGAATAATAATCATTTATCAATAAGCCTAACTATGATAACCTTGGCTGTATCACAGAAATTAAGTTAAAGAAAGCCAAGGAATAAAAGATGGGGAAAGTTTAAAAATATAAAATAGCAAGGAAAAAACAATAGAAATCACAAAAGTCCTTATGTATAGAATCAACGATCAGCTGAATATGCTCATGGAGAGGAGAGCCACTGAATATTATTAAAATAAACAAACAACTTTGATTCAGGACATTACTACGTGAGGTGGAAGATGAAAGTGTTTGCAGGGGAAGTACACAAATTTTAGGTTAGTCCCAAATTATCCTATTTCCCTTTTGCATCTATATACATCCTTAAGTATTTTTTGTTTTTTAAACATGAGCAATATGTATTACCAAATATACACATCATTCAGGTAATGTAAGTGGATTAATTGTACATGGCAGTTTAGTCTAGATCCCCTGATTCTTCAACCAGCCTTGATGTTTCACTTTGTAAAGAAGAGAAAGCAAAAGCCATATGTCTTATATTTGAAAGGAATAGAGCATAAAGAAATCTGGCATTCCCATTACTCTCAAATACTGAACTTACAATAATACATTCCAGTCAGTAGCAACAAAAACAATACTTCAAGACTGTACTCAAATGTGGAATGTCATGTTAAGACAGCCAGTGGATGGCAGTGCTAAAATGCTGAATTCATCGTGTCATTATCTATTATGTATGCAGCTCCAGCCAAGGAAGGGAACAAGTTGTGCTCAGTTGTTTGCAAACCAAGATGGGGTCTGCTACAAACAACTTATAAAGTCAAAGTATAAGATGATAACCAAGAGACTGATACAGTCCAGGAGAAGGTACAATGCGAGTCACTATGCTCAGAGTAGTAAACCTCACAGAGAAAGCAAAGGGAATTTCACTTAGGGAGATGAGATTGAAAGTAAAGAAACAAGGGCAGAGAAGGGACAGGTGGAAAGTTTTTTGAAATCAGAGAATCCAAATTAGATTTTGATGAATTAGTTGTGGAAAAGAATAAAAGACAGGATGAGTGCAAGACTGCTTTGGTGAGAGAAGGTTAGTAGGACAAATATGGGTGCAGTTAGAGACACAGAAAAAGCAGCTGAACATAAGAAAGGAAAAGCACATAAAATGGAATGGGAGTCAGTAACATTGTTTCAGTTATCCCTTGGAAGAAATAACATGGTCTTTGAGAATAATAAAAGCAGGACATGGAGATTATATGCAGAGATTAGGAAAAGCTGCTAAAGTTTGTGAACGGGGGAGGTGGGTGGTTTAGACAGGAAGATGCAAGGTCCAAGGCTTGCAAGGATGAGCACAGATTTATTGTGAAGCCTCTCTATGGAATTTCCAGCAGAGAAATAAGGATGTGCAAGAGAAAAAGAAGAAATTGAGTGAGGCAGTGAGAGGCAGTGAGACAATATGAAGAATTATAGTACGGGACCTGTGATGAAAGATAAGTAAACAAGTTTAAAGGGAAGGAGAATAGAGAATGGAAAACAAAAAACCCGAAGTTCCCAACAGCAACACAGAGGAGAAAGGGAACAGTACCTAGCTGAAAGATGTGCAAAATCATTATTGGGAGATTTGTCAGGCCTACATTTGAAGACTTTGGTGAAGCAGAGAGCTGTGTGGATGTCTTGCTGAGGTGGCCTGATTGCTTAATGCTGACTTGTTTGAGCTGCTGCGGTTGCCCAGAACTTGCAGATGCAGGAAGAGGTAGAAGTGGTAACACTTTTTATGCCCTTCCTGTTAAGGGGTCACTGTCCTGGTTCATGGAGCAAGAGATCAAATTAGTAGAGAATTTCTGTTTTAGCAAAACCCAGGCCTCTAATCAGGTTAAAAAATAGGTTCCTAGAAAAAAAAACTCAATAAGCTGTCCACTGCTGAATTGCAGCCCATGTTTCATGCCATTCTCAAGGGGGAAAACCTGTATAATCCTCCTGTGATTCTGAAGAGAGCAGTCTAGACCAGAGGACCAAGACACTCTCAGTAGACCAGTCTGTCCAAGCTCCACTGTGTCTTCTGAGTGTAAGAAGATGTCTTCTGACCTCTCACTTAAGTCTGTTCTTCTCCTATTTCCACAAGGTCTCAGAACACAGCTCAGACACAACTCATCCTGTCTTCTCAGGACTTGGCCAACTGAACCTCACTCATAAAAAGCAACTGCTGGGGGGCAGTTTTACAGCCTTCTTTAGAGAAGCTCAGCACTGTTCTCTTCATCAGCTTACCACTTTAAGCTCTGGCTAGTATTATTACACAAAATTTCCTGATTTCTATTGAAACTTGCTTCCATGATTTAAAGGAGCAGAACCCAGCCAAGGAACACTGGCTGTGGGGAGCTGCAGGGTCACTGGTCTGGTGGTCTGCTAAATGGCCACCATACCCCCATTCCCTGAGCTGGACAACCTACTGCTACTCTGTCAGTAACTTGTGAAGACAGCAGCATCCCTCTGCTGCTGTCTGTGATAAAAGAAATATCAAGAGGATGCAGTTTACTCCAGGACATTTTCCCTATAACTACAGTTACAAAGGATATATTTTCTCAACCTCCAAGGCAAGCTTATTCTTTTGTTTCTGAGCCAGTAAGACCTGGCTTTATTAACAAAATATTGTGAGTATAAATCTTAAGTTAGGGAGAAAAAAACACCTTTTTCCTGAAAGGTGCTGGCCAAGATTCTAGGACAGCAGACAAGACATGCACTGAGAGAAGTAATTGCACTTCAGTTTAACAAATTAGAAAAAATTGTCTTTTCTCCAGAAAAATTACAGCTGAAATTCCTTTTGATGTATCGTATTATTTTCTAGGAATCTCTGATCTTACTATATCATGAGTATTACTTGCTGAAATAAGACAGTTAAACTTGAAAGTCCAGCCTGATCTAAAAAGATCTTTCAAGAAGCATTTTCTATGTGTGACTCTGTTTAGAAACAAATGTTAATGAAAAAATACATTAAATTGCTTGAGACATTTAGTTTTTCATGGAAAGAAATGTACCTGCATCACTTTAGGAAAAACAGTAAGTATTTTGCTTCATTGTGTTTTGATTTTTTGTTTTTAAGATCCTTAAATTAAGTTAAATTAATCTACATAATTTTCAAGTCACTTACAATATTTTTTTGAGTTATAAACAAAAAAAATTTGGAAAAAAAGAGATTACTGTGTCCTTTCCAGTTTTTTTAAACATTTTACAGGTGGAACTTGAAACAAAGAACTCAACTTAGAATGCAATAGCTTAAAGTTGAATAATAAATTTGTGTTAACTTCATTTGTTGATAAGGAAATTGGTTATGCTGTTTGCATTGAGAAGATTTCATCTGGTTTTTATTCAGGGGAGAATTTTTGTTGATGAAATGTAAATTTATTTTATTTACTTTCAATCAATACAGAGTCATTATTGGTTTCGTGTGAGATTGCTAAAACCTTACAATTTTCCAAACATAGCCCTCAGTTGTTAAACACTTTGCTTCCCCTTTAAACACTTTTAATGTGTTAGTCTGTTTTTCTTCCCTCCTCTGGAAATAATGGATGTCTGAAGGAAAATAACAAGTTGCTGCTCATGCGCTAACCAAAACAGACTGAATTCCTACATCTTTTCAGTCAAAGGTAGCATGTTCTTAAAAATATGGTGCCAAACCCAATTCTTAGCTGAGATTTCAGGTGCATCACGAGACAGTTACTCCCTGGGCTTGCAACACTGATCTGCAGTGGAGGGGAGGGTGGATGTGTGTATTTTGTGTGTCTGCAATACTGAAAGGTGGAAGCACTGTGAAGAAAGGGAACTTTGTAAAAAGGGACTTGAATGTTTTGGGGGGATCCCTCTTAGACTGTTTTTTCCAGCTCAGTGATCACCTACGTGCACAGGCCAAATTTATTTCAAAACCCAGAAGAACATTAATTGTCATTTCACCCCTCAGGGTACAAATGGAATATTCTGAATTCTTTTAATTGCACTAATGCTCAGTTAGCTGTAGAGTTCAATCCCTGAAAATGTACAGTCTGAAATTCTGAATTTCTCGTTTTTCTTGAAGTCAGCTTGTTTCTTCTAACATACATCCATTTAGGGACCTTTGAATTTGGTTAATGGACCATTTTTTTGTAAACCTTGAAACTATCTGTGGCTGGCTGGTAGCAAGCTCTCTCAGGCTGGGTTGCATTGCATGAGTGCCTTGTTTTCAGGAGCTCTGCTACTTCTTTTAAAGAGGGAATCTTTCAGCCTGCATCAGTGGGGGGCTCACATAGCAAGTCATGTAGTCTTATTCTTCAGAGTTAACACATTCATATCAGTTTTAAACACTTCAGTGTGTGGGACAGGGACAAGTAAGCAACCAAATGCGTGATGCTTAAAAGTAGTTCCAGGCAACACATTTTATTTTCATTTGCAGCAAGGTAAGAGTTTATACGTGTCAGCTGATGCAATCAAAACTCACTAATAGTAACTCATTAAGTGGCACTTACTTGATTGCTTCCAGTCATGTATGCACACCCAGTCACTAATTTTCTTGAATCTGAGCAGAAAACAGAACTATTCTGTAGTCACTCATGCCTGTTTGTTTTGCAGCCTCGACACAGCTAAATGATGATTTTGGTTGTATGAACAGGCCAGCAGTGGCACTGCTGAATAGGCCTGGACTGCTCTGATTGAGTTCAGCATTTTTCTCATTCAAAGTCCTATGTCCTCTGGCTTAATCCAGCGTCTCCTTCAACCCACAAACCACAGCCCCACACTGCAGTGGCTTATTTTCACTTGGCATTTCCTCAGTGACCCCCAGGCAGACTACCTTCTGATTTTAGAAGGAAAACCACCTACAGCAGTGAAACACTCTGGCAAGGCCTTTCTCTCTTTCCCTTCAGGACTGAGTAATTCTGTCAGACTTAATAGAGGCCAGTTGCTTATTGCCCACCATTCTCCTATAATCTAAATGTTCTGCTGTATTATGATAGGATTAAAGCATTGAAGCTTGGTAGATGACTAGGACAATATGATACAAATGATTTCTTGAGTTATCTGTGGTTTTGTATGTTACACATCATGCTGGCCTCCTACTGTAGTGGTCCAGTACATCACTACCTATGTGATTTCCTCAGGCAGATTACACAAGTCAGATGTGTAATCAGAGTGCAGTCTCTTTGGAAAAGGTTTAAGCTTCTGAGCAAAGTAGCTGGGTCTGACATAAGAGGTCTTGGTGGTCCTCAAACTCTTCCAAAGATGTTAGAAGACTTTCATGGCAAATGGAAGAAGCCTAGTACTGTTCCTACAGTGTATTGTACAGAATAGGAAAAAATAGTAATACTTCCTGGTTTTTGAGTTATCAGCCAATTCTGATTCCAGCTCATCCAGCAATTCTGAATGAAGCATCCTGATTTGACAGATTTTCATTAGATCACTGTCACTGAGACCTAAAGTTACCCTCATCACCCAGCAAAATCTTTTTTTTTTTTAATCTGCTTGAAAGACACTGTGAAAGGGAGCTATTGATGCACGGTAAGGTGCACAAGTAGCCAGATAATGCTGCCTGATAGTCCCTGGATTAAACACCAAAATACTGATTTGGAATTGCTAACCCTCTTCGTTTTCAGTTCCTTAGTCTGTAACAGACATGGTCCTTATGTCTTTCCAAGTCTTGAGAGAGCTTCTCACTTTGGGTGCTAATGCAGTTCAGCTTGAATCTATATTGCAGTTTGGGTAACCTAACACTGATGACTGCAACAGGTCAGATTCCAGGAATTCAAAGGCTTCTTTCAAGCCTAATCAAGTGTATCTTCAGGACCTGAGATGCTAAAAAGGTGACATGAAAAATTAAAGTACTTTCTTGTATAAAATATTAATTGTATCTAGAAAACTGCAGGTATTTTAATACATAACATATATTAATTAGTCAAATGTAATAATCCACATTTATTTTGGGGGTTTTTTTTGACCTCTGATCATAAGGCAGACAAGAATTTTTTCCTTCATCAACATGTCGTAGTGGAGTAACTTGATTTGTGTCAGCTGGGGTCTTTGGAAATACTAATATCTGAAGTTTTTACTGGTGACATTTATGCTGGAGAAATTTTTTTCTCCTTTTAGTGTGTCTTTCTAAATCTTACTTGCTAGTTAGACAGTCCAAGTAGAATTACTATAACCAGCATTTCTTTTGGCTGTGATAATGGACTTCTCAGGTGCTGTGGCTTTTCTGAGCCAATCCTCCTTCATCTGGTTAAGCTCAATTAAATCAGCTGTACTGAACTCCCAATATTACAGCAATACTTTTTTGCTAATTGGGGCAAGCTGTGTTGCTGAATTAGGCAGATGTATCAGGAGGACATAACTGCACAGTGTTATAGAAAATTGTGGTGTTCTGAAACACTCAGACAATAGTTGATGAGAGTCAGCTTCATTCAGGGTCTAATTTCTGTGGTTTCAAGTAGCTCTTTTTAACAATCCTCTTACGTACATGTTCACAGAAATAAATAAGTGCTCTGGGAAAAACAACCCCCTCCTCTATAGCTCACGGCTCCAATATCAATTTTAATTGCTTGCTCTCTCAGCCCTAAATCCCAGCCTGCCAACAGTGTCGTAGTCTCTAGCCCCTGCCTTAGATGCCTGATCATCCCCTAGATTGCGCTCACCCTTTCAAAGAGATGCAAATCACTGATGACCCACTGGCAATGTAGCAAAAGCTGTAACCCCATTTCATAATGTGGGCAAAACATTAAGAGCTGCCACTTATTTAGTCTTGGCTTTTCAAGCAAGGCCTCAGCCGTCTCAAGACTGCAAAATTTTTCTCAAAGTCTTTAAAAACTGAGATGACATGACTTAAGCACTGTTCCTGCAGAATAAGCTGACTTGGAGCACTCTAATTTCTGACTCCACAAAATCAGTTTTGCAAACCAGCCCATTTGGATTTTCCAAATGCAGATGATGAAGCTCAAGCTGCATGGAACAGGCAGCCACTGCTGCTCGCTGTCCTCAAAGCACAGCTTCTGTTGCAGGGTGAAATCTAGAATCATCTTTCATTGCTGCTAAAATCTGAATCTCAGCAATGTGAATATTTCAGCATACCTACGTCATATGTTTTGTGTGTACATATTTGGCTTCAACTATAAGATGTTACTGAGACAGAAAAGAAAATCCTAGCAGTTAGGGCACTGTATTAGCTTATTCTCTGTCTTTCATTTGTGGTTTTGTGTGTGGTATAATTGTGTTCCAACAAATATGCAAACAAAACACAAATGTCTCATCTAAGCTGTATTTCTGCCATGCTATTGGACAGTGAGTCTGATCAGCCTTGTATATAGAAATCAGTAGATGATGTGTTTAATCCAAATCTAGATGTTTACACTGCAAAAGAAGGCTGCCATATATTTTATGACATAAACAGAAGACTACCTTAAAGTTCATCTTCTTTCCTATTTTTTACATTGTATATAGACAGTATGGATTTTCCCATACTTTTGTGCTTGCTACATCCTTGTAGTAAAAAAAGAAACCCACAAAGCCAAAATACAATTCTTTAAAAATTGAGTAAATTCATATGACAGTGTGATGAAAGCATTAGTTCTTGATGTGGAGCATCATTCAGGAATTCCATACAACCACTGTCCTCTTGGGCTTTTCAATTCAGTTGGCAGCTTTATTCTTTCAGCTGGCCGATGTCCAAAGTTTGTAGCCAGAGAATCCAACACGGGCTATGACATCTGGATTTAAGGCCTGACCAGCATCGTCAGCCAGTACTTCTTGTGGGGATATAAGTAAGGTTTTGATTCAGTTGAAGGAGTGTGGCGAACCAGTAAGATCATACTTTAAACTGGTACCTTTGTGTCAAACTGGTGTAAGTATGTGTTGTATGTTTTCTCCCCTCTATTTAATTAAGACAGAGCTCATATTTATCCTGTTTAAACCTCACAACTTCAATACATGTCCTCAGGATCACTCAGCTGGTATTTAGGTGAAAGTCTAGAAAGACACAGAAAGTCTTAATCTGTGGCCTTACTGTGGCCTTTACAAAGACAAACCTAGAGGACCTTCCCTGTGAATCTCCACAGTGGCAAGTGCCTCACACTCCTTGTGGTCTCTAAGGCCTGGGATTTGCTTCTCCTTAATGGATACTTTGAGTTTTTTCTGACCACTATGAAAAACATCCACTCCTTCGTAACTGTATCTTGACAGGTCTGCAGGGTATCTCTTTAGTTACTTCTTTTATCAGATGTTATATTAAATTATGACAGTTTAATTATGAAGTAAAGGTTATGCAGTCACCCTGTCTTATCCTTGTGTTAATTTTCCTGGCTGCTTCTCTGTCTGTCCATGCATCTCTAAGTTCCTTATTAATAGGGGAAAAATTAATTACTGTTCTCTAATTGGGATAGAAGAGACAAAATGATGCCAGTCCTGAGGAAAGGAAGCAGAACTTTTATACTGAACATGTTCAACTAACTTCTGACTTAATACAGCTCTTTCATATCTTCTTCAGGGTGGGGAACAGCATAGATCATATGCTGTGAGTTCAAGTATGTCATACAGGAAATGTTAGGAAGCAAAAGACAAAAATATGTGGAAATCTAGGTTTCATCACTTTACTGTGGCAAATAGCTTGCAGTGTTGTGTGTAATCTTTGGTATGCTAATGCAAATTTGGCTTGTTTTTTATGTAACAGTCATTCATCTGATGCAGGTTGGTGCATGTTTTAGCAATGCTCTCTGATGGTGGTGAACTGATCATTTTAAATTTTGGGGCTATGTGAAAATTATTCTGCTTTCAAACCTGTATTTCCTTTGAAAAATGAAGATATGAGCAAGTATGCCAGGCATAACTTTTAGTTAACAGAGCCTAACACTGATGTGAACAATTTCTTCTAACTTTAAAGGCTAAAGCCTCTATTTAGAATCCTGCAACATATTGCAGGATTTACACTCCCTCTTGCTGCTTCTGTATACAGATGTGTGGCACTATCCAATCTAGAATCCAGAAAGAATCACCCATCAGCTTCCATGTCATCTAGAAACAGGACACTAATACATTGTAGTGTTTATTACACTATAGTACGCTGTGGATCAATGGCATTTTGAATCATATGTTCTTGCTCTTCTGTACAAAAATTAACACAGCTTCTTTGAACACTCTTACCTTGTCCAGATTTTCTGACCCAATGTGGATCAAAGATTGCTCACCACCCTTTGCAATTGCCTTGCAATTCAAGTGGCTCTGGTGAGTGCTAAACTATTTTGCGAAATTTTTGTACTTTAACTATCAGATTCACCAAAAAAATTATAATTTCTGGAATTTTTTCTCTTGACACAAGGGGGATTTGAAAAGTGAAAATTAAGCCCTGGCTTGATTTCAGTATGTTAAATTACTAGTTAATCATGCCTCTTTTAAAGAATAACAAACTACAATATGGTATCAGTGTTCTCCAGTGAAATGCAGTCCAGAAACAGCTCAAGTAGAATCAAGTTTGAAAATGAGAAAAGTGGGATCACATTATTTTACATAAAAGAAAAATATGATCCTTCAGTGCAGAAAGCCAAGAACACGTAGCCATTGCCTTTTTTAAGTGCTTCAGCATTCAAGGGGTGGCAAACGGGGGCTAAGTGGGAAGAAAAGGAAGTACCATCTGCAATAAGGAAGCCCACAAGAGATTTTGAGGAGGACAATCTAATTTTATGCACTGATGCATATTTTGTGCCTTAGTGGCATATATTGGGCATTCAGAGTGTTTGCCATTGACAGATGGCAGGAGGAACTGTCTGCATGTCTCCACTGTCTTATTACAGGTAGAAACAATTTAATATTTTTGTTCTTCATCCAGTGCTGCTGCTACCTGTAAACACTTTCATCTTCAGAATTCTGCCCTTTCATAGTTTCCAAATGTGGGATTAGACTAGATCAGTAAAAAATGGGCTTATGTTTTGAGCTGGGCCCCTTTAAGTGTTAAAACAGAAGCAAAAATGGAGTAGCTCTATGCAAATAATAAAAATATCCTTTATAAAAGGTAAGAAATTAAAGGACTGCTGGGAAACATTTAAGCCAGCTGTCGCATATCAGATAATGCCATTTCACAGAACTCGAAAACAAAGAGCACAATTTTCCTGGAAGTGAAGTAGCATTGTCACACTCTGGCTCTTTCAGTGGTGAACAGGATAAAAAAAGGAAAGAAAGGTATTTGGCTTATCTTCTGCTAAAGCCTTTGTGTAATTCATTAAGCAACCCTTATCTAAAATTTTGGTGTAGGGCATTTGCCAATGTTTTCATGACCCAGTGAAAACATAAAGAGGCACTAAACCCAGCTGGTCATTAACTCTCCTGTTAATGCTCTGGGCTGATTCACGTTGTCTATTACACCTGATTGGATTTGACTTCACGAGCAATTAAAGTGCCGTGGAGGACATCTTTCTTTTGGTTTGTTCTGAGAGTCCGGCTTATATGCTTTCCATCCAGTCTGGGACTGTGGTTTCACCTGAAGCAACACTCTATTCCAACCACTCCTGCTAAGACTCTGTTCAAAGTGCAGATTTCTTCCACAAGGTGTCTAAAAATCCATTCTTCTATTACGAAAGGAATAAAAGAGATGGTAGTAAAAATGGTTACACAGTTATTAAACGTTGTGATAATCTTTGACGTTTTGTTTCATCCTTACAGACTGATTGTACAGTTGTAGAGATTGCACATACTGCTTTTAAATTAAGTTTTTGCAATATCTTCAAACATTGCTGTCTTGTGGACAGTATATGGATAATAAGATTAATGTTGCAGCAAGTCAACCACAAATCATATTTCTCTGTTTATCAGCCTTTTTCTAATTAGATTTTCATAGACTTGAAACCCAATGTTAAAAACTCATATTTTATGCTTAAACTTAAATACCATTAAAATAGCACCAAATCAATGGTAGTTTCTGTTAGAAGTTGCAGCTTGTAACTTATCATGGTAAATTCACTGCAGAAAAGTACGAGAAAATTAAAAACAGAGTCATATTGGATTTTTTTCTTTGAAAAATTTCTGTTCACCTTAATTGCTGCTATATACTGGATGGGATGACTGAAAACACCAAATTTTCCCTGTCCCTATGTTTTGACTCTATACCCATAATGCTGCAGATGCTACTTTTGTGCCCCTCAGTCTAACTGTATTTACAGGACTATAGTTTTTGACAATCATGCTCAAGAGAAGGAACCCCATTTTCTCTTCCTGCCTTTTGCCCTACAGTGTGTCATCCTGGCACCTTGTCCATGCATTGCCTTCATGGAGGTAAGGTTGCCACAGGGACAGCACACCGTAGGTCCCCCACCCCCTAACTGGAGAAGTCTCAGTCAGTTTGGAAGTTTTAATAGGTTTTTATTCATCTGCCATGTGCTGCCCCGCCATCCACCTCTTCAGTCCTCACAGGCCTGCTGGAAACCCTCAGTGGAGTTGCTTTTGGAATGTTCACCGCCATCCTTTGGGATGAAATGTCTGTAGATTAGTCACGGGTGGTCAGTCACCTACCCACCTCACAGCACACAATCAACTGGCTGGTCTGTCAGCCTTCCCATAGACTTGCCAGGCAGTTGGACAATAACTAAGTTGATATTTGCTTTTCAAAGAATGTGTGAAGCAATAATAGAGTGTAACTGCAGAAGAATAAAATTGGAGTTACCTATAGTGCATTGTAAAACCTGATTTTCTTTCTGTTAATGCAGTAAACTTTTGGTAATACCTAACTTATAACTCCGCTTATTTTTTCAGACATGGAGATGACTTGATTGTGACACCGTTTGCTCAGGTAGGCACAACTTTGCCATACTTCTCGCACGGTCTTGTAATTTAAAGACAAAATGGCTAAACCAGTTGTTTTCTGTTGTTGATATTATATGTTTACTTGAAACAAGAAAAAGTGTCTCAACAAAAAGTCATAAACCTCCCACTCTGTTATCTATACCTCCCTTTCTTAACGCTTTTTGATTATCTGAAATGTTGAAGTGCAACAGCATGGTAAACACCTTTGATCTGTTTCCAAATACTATAGCAGGTAGTCATGATTAAGACAAATCTCTGACTCCTGTTATTGTCTTATTTTTCTAATTACAACTTCTCCATTTGAACATCTTTTACGCATTAAGCACAATGAGATTTTTAGACATGAGATAAATTTTACCCAGAACACCTACGTTCCTTTACAAACCAGGTTTACTTTTTCTATTCAGGTTCTGGTTTATACAATACCAGCTCAAAATTCTTTATAATTGAGATAAAAATGCCACAATTTTTCTCAATAGAGCTGCCTTATAAAGTATGAAAAGTTAACATTGCTATTCCTTGGACTCATGATGATGGGTTTTACTCCAAAACAGATAGGAATTATAGTCAAATCACTGTAATTATGAAGTCATATATGGGATTGAAGGTGAATGGAAAGAGAAAGTTTGAATCACACAGCAGTTTCAAATAAGAATAAAGTGGCAGCTTCAGCCACACTATGCAGGTTGCTTTGGTTGAATAATATGTTAAAAGAATATTAATTTAATAGTTCATTATATATTTAATTATATTGTAAATGGATGCAATGTTTATAAGACTGAATCAAGTCCTTACTATGAATAAAACCATCATCTTTTATTAGCAGAGAAAATATTAAGAAAGTGCCTTTTATGAAAGTACTCTGAAATCTCCGCTGTACCCTGAGCATGTAAATTTGATGATATATATAATTGTTTTTAATCCATGCTGAATTAAAAATAAATCAGCTTGCTTCCTGACTTTTAGAAAGAAAAACATAAGGAAATTAATACTGTTTAGTTAGACAAATGTAATTTTTATTATCTTAACTCATTTGGAAATTACCTCCAATAGCTTGAACACTTCCAGTCATTGCTAGTCCTTGAATATTTTCCGTTACAAGCTTTCATTAATTTATTATTTTTTCTTCAGTGTCCTACCCTCTTCCTACCTCCTGTATACGTTTAAGGTGCTATGAAAAGAGGATTGTGCACTCCTCAACTCAGATGTCTAAAACCCAGCTTCCCACTGCTGCTTTGGTTGTTCTTCAATTGGGTTCACCAGGAATCCAGCCCAGTATGGGCTGAGAAAAAAAATGGCCAACTTCTGCAAAGACACTCCAGTGATTAGTGTTACTGCTTTCTCCCATTTCCAGCCTAGTTCCAGTCAACTCAGGGCTCCTCTCTGACGTCAGCTGAGCTATCTCTCCCCTGACAGAGAGGTTCATCTAATTACCCTTACATGTCACAAAATTTGTTGGGTTTTATCCAGCTGCATTCAGAAGGGAATAACTATGCCACTTACAACAAGAAGAAACTCCTCTCTGCTGCATTCACTCTCTGCTGTCTTGCATGAAATTAAGTCTAGAAAGGAAGTAGTTCATCTGTATTGTCTTTCCTAATGTGTAGAGCTTGTAAGAGCCTGCAGACTTTTCCCACCTTCTCAGGGGATACCTTCCTCTCTCTCTGGCCATCTGCACTAAGTCCCCAGATGAACAGTTCCTCTTAGAGGAGACACTTTTACTTTTCCTGGCAGTCTAGACAATCTCATTCCCTTTGTCCTTTGGAGTTTATGGGGACTGAACTGCAAATGAAGATTCTGTAATTATTCCTTATGCATGAAGTATTGGACTTGAGTGGGCTATTATCGTCCAAACTCAAATGCTTTTATTGTTATTTTAAAGAAATAAGTAGTATTATGTAAAAAACTCCTCCTCTGCAAGTCAGCCTGCCTTCAAACAGATAATGAGTTGTTTATGAGGAGAACAGAGCATTACAGACATATTATTGTTAAATAATAGCCAAAGGTTCCAGAGTAACAAGCCCAGGAAACCTTTTACAGTGGTTTTGCAATGTGCTTTCCTTTTTCTTTCAGCCCAGTGGAGCAGAGATAGATCAGTCTCACTGGTGCAGAAATTTATACTGAAACCACTTTTTTTTGTTCCAGGTTCTGGCCAGCCTGCGTACTGTCCGGAATAACTTTGCTGCATTAACCAATTTACAAGACCGGGCACCCAGCAAGTGAGTGTCATTTTTTGGCCACTGAACTTTTTGCAGTGATACTTTTTTAACATAAACTAAGAAGAAAAATAGATGTTACAGATTTCAGTCTGTTCCACCGAACCTGCATGAAACGTTGATGATGAGTAAGTTTATTAATCCCCTGAAGATGTTATATGTGGTAGCTGAGACAACAGCCCCCTTGCCTTCTAACAGATCTTGCATTGCCATCCTTGCATAAACTTGGAGCAGGTTTTTGCAACTTATATTATTTTCAATAAAGTAGTCATATGTCTATTATTCAAAGATGATCATTCAGGCACAATCTGAGTCTTGCAAATGAAACAGAGTGAGCAGACACTGCACTCACTGAGAGCTGCTGGCATGATCTGAACCTAGAACTCTACCTAGCTCATCCAAGGTAGTGATACTCTAACTTATCCACAGTAGTTCATAACTGTAAATGAGCCATTATAAATAAGATATATCTCCAGTCATGTTACAGCATCACAGTTAACACTAATGTTAGTTAAACTGGCAGATATAGTGAAGTCATTTCCCTCACCCAAAATATGCATCTTGAGGTCTAGAAGTAAATACCATTTCAAAGAAAGGCATGTCTTTGTATATGTTTATAAATCACATTTCAAGCTATGTATAAGCTCTAGGTGTGATTACTCAGTCTTTTAATAAACCCGTAAGTTCCTAAAATATTCCTGTCCTGGAGTTCCCAAATAAATTCCCAGGTAATGTATTTTCTGTTATATTGTTCAAGGATTCAGTCATCTGTGAGTTTATCAGGCTTAAACCTTTTCTTATTTCCTTTTTAATAGACGATCACCAATGTGTAGCCAACCATCTATTAACAAAGCAACTATAACAGGTAAGAAGAATTTATTTATAAAAGCATCTAACTGAAAACTGCATTTTATAGTAATAAACTTAAATTGCTTCATATCCTTATATCTGTTTCATTAAAGAGGTTTTGAGTCAAATAGTGACTCAACTTGGTGCCTTAGTGTTCTATCACGTTAACTTTTGATTTCTATTTTATTGTTCCAGTTTTAATTTGTTTCCCCATTCTTTTTCTTTATATACCAGTGTGTGACTGTGTCATGAATACACTCATTAGCAACTTTTTGCAAGGAAATCTAATAGAAAAAACTGATATGAGGAATCCATTGATCCTTCTTTTTGGGACACAGAGTTCTGTAGATATACAGACACTAAGCCTTCGTATTAAAAGTGCTTATGCAATGAGAAGAAATTTTCAAAACTGACTTTTCTGATTTAGAATGGCAAATCATATTTCTATAACATTTGTATGAGGGAAAGAAATTTCCTGTTGAAAGATACTATTATTTCTAAGGAAACATTGGCTTAAAAACATGACTAACAGAGTAACAGTGTAAATTACATGAATATTGTGGAAAATTTTACCCCACACTACTTTTGGTTAGCTTTATGACAACTTGGTCTTAGGTGTCTTTATGGAAATGCACTTTACTGGACCCAGTATTTTTAATATCATGTTAATTCACAGGTTCTTATACTGTGTAATTTTCCAAGTAGTTTCTCTATTGTGTTCTGGCAGAGTGAAAGAGCATTTGCTTTTCTTCTTGATGAAATTATACTTACTAAACAGGCAAATTAGAATTTAAACCAGAAATTCAATTTGCCATAATTTTCAAAATACCTCGTCTTTTTAATTGAATTATACATTTGTATCTCTAGGAAAAAATGGTACTTCACTACAAACAATTTTGAGAAGTGTGGCTTTCCAATGTTGAATAGTTTCTCCCTTTAGGATCTAGAATGTGTTAAAAATCAATGGATTTTTTCAGCTAACCTCTCACAATATCTGTATTTACCTTTAAAGGACTCAGTCTTGGCAGTTCTGTGCAGTTTTATTCTCCTAGGAACTCATCATACAATATGAGCGTTTGTGTGGAGGGCTTATCAGGGAGCAGAAGGTTAAGTCTTTAAATCTGATCTATAAACAGAAAGACATCATGTTAACTAGAGTAATAGAAAGAAGATATGTAGATGAATTATATTCATGATCCTTTGTTAACGCATTTCTTGAAGAGGTAATTTTGGGCATTGATTTCAATATGCTCTCTCTAAGCCATTTCAGCTATGAATATTATATGTATTTTTGATTTTGTGATTTGTCTCATAGCAGAGTAATCCAGAAGTATGTTAACTGGAGATAGAGATACTCAAAAACAGGGCTCTTTCTTTAACTCCAAGGGACTAACTTTAGAAAACCTATAACAGTAAAATTCATGACAGTAAAAAAAAATATAATATCCAGAAGAGAAGAGGTGCATGCAGGTGTACACTATCTTACATGCTCTCCCACAGCTATTTGCCTGAGGTCAGCTTCTTTTCTCCAGCAGGAGAAGCTGTTCAGACAGCAAGACCCAAGACACTCTCTGTTGGAAGATGCTGTTTCTCTTTTTAAATTCTCCCTGATCTGAAGGTTTCCATTCAATTAATGCTCAGAGTATACTCTACATGTCAGCCATAAATCATCTGAAATTTTAAAGTTTAGAAAGAAGTTACTATAGTCACTCCAAATCTCTCCAATTAATCTAGAAAATTCTTCTTTGCCAATAAATTCAAAGGCATCAAGAAAAGGCAAAGAATAGTAAGAACAATTTAGTCTAATTTAGTTTAATCTTGATTTCTCAGAGATGCTGCTGGAATTTCTGTGCCCAGATTATCCACTGAACTGGATGATCTGGGGCCTGTGTTGACTGGATATAAGTGGTTGAAAGACTTTAATGATATAGCAAAGATATTAAGCCACTATAAAGCACAAAAATGCCTGTAATTCATTTTGACTGTTGAATGGAGATTGAGGCTGGATACTATTTTGCGTGAAAGGGTTTGCCCGTTCTTAGTTATATGCTGCTTTTGATATTTCCATGGCAACAAAATTCATGGCATAGGTGCAGAAATATGCATAAGTTTGCTCTTGGGCATATAGAATTCTAGTAAAACGTGTTTCACTACAGCAGTATGTTAAGAAGGAAGATACATTAAAAACACTTCTGCTGCATTTCACAGAATAATTGAAAACCCTTTCAGATGCTACTAAGCTTTTTGAATTCTTGTGAGGAATGTTCAAAATGTAGCTTATACAGACTCTTCCTACTGAGAAATCCTCCTGGTTGTGCTGTTCTCAGAATTTGTGTCATGGAGTATCCAGAACAGTACACCTGCCAGGGAAGAGCTTCATCATGTCATCCAGATGGCTCAGCTTGCAATCTCAGCAAGAACTGATTGGCAAGGTAGCAAACTAGGTGATTGGAGGGCTCAGTGTCACTAAGCTATATTGACGATAAACCAGGAAACAGACACTTAACATGGAGATTTTATGTTGCTAAACTTCCTGGAAGATGTGTCTTTGGGAAGATTCTCTCTAAGGAAAGGGATGATAACAGAAGGGAACTACTGCAGAAGATACAGGGAAAACAACAAAGGAAAGATGAAAAGCAATCTGGTAAAGCCAAGAGCAAAATTGCAAGAGCAAACTAAAAAAGCAGGAGCAAAATTCTCTCATTTGCTCTTTTAAGAATTCACCATGAGGCATAAATCTGTGACAAAATACCTTAGCAAAAAAAGTGAGAAACTATGACATTGAGAAGGGAAGCAGCACAGAAATCATATGTTCAAATTCTTAGAAGCAACAGCCACCACGGTACCTTAAAATTTGTGGTGATTTTCCAATGTAAATATGTAGAGATTGGTGATCAAAATAAAGTCTTTTCTATTCAGTATATCCACATGAATCCCTTTTGGAAACAGTGTTGAAAGAAGCTAATGAATATCAATGACAAACTTGAAGTTCATTGTCAGAAAACTATGCTATAGCATGCTGACTGTTCCTTTTGCAGACAAGTTAGGGGGCAGGAGATGGAAGCTTTTCATGTAACAACAGAATTTTTAGATGGCACTTTTCATACTTGCTTTAGACTCTAGGATGTAAATATCTGTTTTAACTATACCAGTGTGAATAAGCAGAAATGAAAGCTTACTTCTGTTAGAAGTCCTCAAAGGTATATTAATTCCCTGCAAGTGCCATCTCTTTCCCATGACTGAGACCAGCCTGGGATAACTCAGTTTGCTGAACAGTTCTCCCATGCTTGGTGTTCTGTACTTCAACCAAAAGAGGGGTTTTCTCTCTCTATGAAACATACTAGTGTTTAATTTCAAACTGACAGTAATTCTCTTAACACAACCAGTGAAATACAAATATTCTGTTTTCAAAAAAATGAGACTATCTGTGACTCAAGGATTGACCTTGCCAGTTTTATACTACAATTCTGTCCACTCATCCAGTCCACGCTTCCAGAGTTTGCTTACGAGGATATTGTGAGAGACAGTGTTGAAGGCTTTGCTGAAGTCACTGCATGAGATCTCACCGGGAGTACTGCATCAAGAGCTGAGACCCCCAGCATAAGAAAGACTTGTACCTTCTTGGGCCAGTCCAGAGGAAGCCATGAAGATGATCAGAGAGGGCTGGAGCACCTCTCCTGTGAGGACAGGCTGATAGAGTTGCATCATTCTGTCCAGAAAAGCGCAGATTCCCGGGTGATCTTATTGTAGCCTTCAAGTACGTAAAGGGGCCTACAGGAAAGATGAGGAGGGTCTTTGCAAGGGTTTGTCATGATAGGACAAGGGGAAAAGACTTTAAGCTGAAAGAGGGCAGATTTAAATTAGATGTTAGGAAGAAATACTGAGGGTGGTGAGGCGCTGGAACAGGTTGCCTGGAGAAGTCATGAATGCCCCATCCCTGGAAGTGTTTGAGCAGGGACTTTGAGCAGCCTGGTCTAGTAGAAGGTGTTGGAACTAGATGATCTTTAAAGTATCTTCCAACCCAAACCATTTCATGATTCTATGAATTCTAAGAGTAGAGAAAAAGAAACAGATTTATATTTTGCAATCCAGAGCATATTTAGATTTTGCTTCCATTGAAATCCCTCCACCTGATCCATGAATTTCAGTAACCAAGCAGCAATGCAGCTCTGCTTGATTTTAGCTAGTTTCATGTATTTTATTTTTGCTAAACAAGTTTACAATTTTTCCAACAAGTGTTTTGAATATAGGACTGATAATCATCAGGTTTAGTGGATCTGAACAATTCTAGTGGAGTTGAGCCAGTTCCCCATCATTACTGTGAAAAGCACTTTGAAGTGACCTGTATATTGTTTTCCTAAACAATCAATAATATTTTTCATTAATAAAACAGATTTGGAGAACAGCCATATTTGCATCAGGTACTCCTTTCAGTTAATCATTAAAAGGCCTATCTAGGTCATGATAACCAAGCAGAGAGTTATCTCACTTATAGGCTTGTTAGCCACAACACAAACAAAATCATATTGCTTTGTGAGATACAGGGCACAGGTTACATTCAGACTGAAATGCATTCATACATCCCCTGACCCACAGTAAGTAAGGTATGCAGTTACCAGGTAAGGCATCGGAGAGACAGGAGTCTGCTCCCCACCCAGATTTTCACAGTCGCTTCCTCATCTTTGGGGGTGAATTAGCAGCTTTATCTCTTGCACATGCAGAGTTTGTGAGCATTTGATATTAATTAATGGCAACCATATTTGCTTGCATTGAGAAAAAGTTTCGCAGTGTCATAGCTGGTGCAGCACTTCCGTGTGCTACAGTGAAAAAAAAAACCTGCTTAAAAGAAGTCATTTAGTAAACGATTTTTCCTTTTCAAAAGGAATTGTCTCCAGTTCAGCTCCATCAGTTTAGGGAAGAGTTTGTTATTAACAGGATACAACTATGACGGCTTGCTGAATGCTTTATCCATCTTGATTTGTAGAGTTTTAATAATGTTGTAAAACTTTTCTAACTGAAAGGCTTCAAATGAAATCTATATGTAGGGCTCTTTTGGTGTCAGTAGGTTTGTAAAACAGTGATTATCCTTCTTGAGGCAGAACAGCAGGAAGAGGACTGGCATGGTTTTGAACCAGATAAGCTGTTCGTGCACCATCTCACATTCAAGGAAGTGAATAAAACCAGGGTACAAAATAGAATACTCTCTATGTTTGAACAGTGCCCTTCAGCACTGATACCTGATAGGCAAATATGTAAGCTTTCATAAAATAGAAAGTTAAGCAAAGAACTATAAGTCATAGTTTACAACATTCCTGGCAAGAATGCCAAAGTAATTAAAAATAACCTCCAGAATCAAAAATTAGAAAATAAAAGTAGATGTTTTGCAGTGTGTAGACAACAACACTTGGCTCTTATTTATGAGTTTAATTTTTCAACAGTCTGTTTCGGTAGAAATATGTGGTGGTTATTAAAGTGCATAGAGACTAGAATGCATCATATGTCTGACCTCTGCTTGTTATCTTCATCTAGCACTTCAGGATACTTTTTCATAAGAATGCAGTATAGTACAGCGTTGATTTTGTTACAGACTCACACATTTTGGGGTTAGAATTGGGATCCATTTAAAAAGAAAACCTGGAAGGCATTTTCAGTCTTCACATCAATAATCTGATATGCAACCCTGCATAAATATTTGCTTCTTACTTTTAAATTGGTCTCATATTTTGTTGCATCAGTAAAAGTCCTTGTATCAACATTTCACCCAAACTGTCCACTTCACTGGAAAGAGAGACAAGCTTCATGTGCTGCTTCTTCTCCTTTCAGCCTGTGTCACTTACAGGCCCTGGTAGCGTAGCAGAGCAGAGAACTGTACACGACCCCAGGCTGTATTTGTTGTATTCATAACAGCAGCAGAACAACTGAAAAGAGTGAAGTGTGGTTTAAGTTTTAGGACTGAGTTGCCAAAAATCAGAAAGAAAAATAGGACTCTTGCCTATGTAATTTTTTTATTACATTCTTATTACAAATGTTGTCCTTTGTCTGATGAATATAGCAAATAAAACTGAAGCAGATGTGGTTTCTGGTATGACTGTTGGATGCAGTTCGAGTGTACCTTCTTTTCACATCTTCATCCAGCTTCTGACATTTCTGATTAGAGACAGATTATCATCTGTTTAATTTAAAAGATATGTTTGAAAGTAGATCTTTTTTCCTTTAATAGATTACTGAGAAAATGACCTATTCAAGCCTATTCACTTTCCTGAGTATCCATTTAAAAAATTAAGGGCTACATTGAAATCACCCATTAAAGTGCATAAGTTCTGCATTTATTATATGCAGGTTCCTGAGTAAGGAGCCTGAACATAGCAGTGAATCAGGGTGACCAGAAGCCATGGTTAGACAACCCTAGAGAAAAGCTACAACAAAGCCTCCCTTTTCTGTATTTTCTCTCTCTGACCTCATTTATTTTGCTTTACATTTTGCAAAATGACTCATCTTCAGCTGAAAGGTGTAATTCCAGGCCTGGTGGTAGGAACATCCACTTGTGCCTACTGCGCTTTCTTGGGAACTAGGATTAAAAATGTCAAGAATAAGCAATGCCTAAAATCCAGTCTTGTGCTCTCAGGCCATAAGTTACAACGTATTTGTGCAAAAAGACCTCTTTTTCCAGCGTTGGATAACTCAGCTCAGAAAATATTTGGTAGTGGGAATTAGGAAACACGGAAGCAACTGACTGGCATACAGTCAGGTATTTAGACATTCCCCTGTGCTTCATGCTTCCAGTTGGCTGTCTTGGTATCAAATCCCTCTGAACAGCCACAGGCATTCATTATAGGCAGGGGAGGCAAGCAGGTGTCTCAGGGATTCCACATGCTCTGCAGAGGCCCTGAACCCCCACACTGCCTATGCAAAATCTTGAGTTATCCAATGGACATTACTTTGGTGACACCATCCATAAGAGATACCAGCAGTGGGCAGCCTAGCATAGTCCCAAATATTCTAAAGTATTCTCTAGCAGAAACCTGTCAGGGAAGAGCTGCAGCAAAAATTTTACCAAATTTGACTTTGGGACTTTGGGAGGAATGATTGGAGGCAGTGAAAGAGCCAGTAGTTCTTACCGGAGAACTTTCACTTGAAATGTTAAATGTGCCAGGCTATGAGTTTAAGATTTTCCAATCAAACCTAAGTCATAGTATTCATCCAGGTTTTCAGAGCTTTATGACTGTTGCTTTCTGTTAACAGAATTGGAAAATTTATGTGTTTTTGTCATTGTCCTTAATCAGCTCACAGTTAAGAAGATTCATCTCTATCTTGAGTAGAGGAAAACTTTTTTTTTACTAGGAAAGTCTTGATTTTATTCCCAGTATGATGATATTCTGAGTTAATGAAGTAGCTGTGGTCCCATGCATAAAGTTTAATTGTTATGAAATATTAAAAATTATTCCCAAATATTTACATTAAAATGCAAGCATAAAATTGCCAATCTGATTAATTATTCCTTCTGCACACAGTATTTTAAATTAATTTCTGTGGCTGATATTCATATTTGAACATTTAAATTAGATATGAAGTTGGACAAATGTTAAGCCAAATAAAAAATAAAGATGAGAGACAAAAACTTAAGGTAGTCTCTCCTAAATCATAGGATGCTATGATAAAAATAAAAGGTTTATTTCCCTAATTATAATGAGCAAGGTAGGATTATATCCAAGTGAGTGAATTTTGCCCCTAGGTAACTTACTACTATGCTAAAAAAAAGGAAATTAAATCAGGAGCATATTACAGACATGACTACTGGATTAGCAAGCATTTACAAATTCCCCTTGTATTAAGTCATATGCTAATAGCTTACTTAGTGCACATACTGTAAGAACTATTGACTAATTAGTCTTTAATTTAAGGAATGCAAAGATGACTAGAATAAAAAGCCTTGGAAGAAGTCTGTGCCGTAGAATTGAAGGAGAAAATCAAACAAGAGTTTCAAAATCTGGAAGGCTGAGCTAACTAAATGTTATCAGTGGAATTTGGGAAGCTCCAACAGATGACAGTAGGCAACCAATGGGAAAGAAAACAGTATTTGTTTGGGGAAGAATCTTTAATACTGTTGTGGCATCATTATTGTAGATGTGTTTGGTTTTGCTTTTAATAGCACTAGGTTTGAACTCTGCTTTTCAAAGGGAAAAAGAAAAATCAGAATTTTGTGTAGGTTCATTCTTTTTAATTGGAGTTCAGCAAACACAAGCAATGGCAAATGATACCTGACCCCCAAAATGTGTTTTGAATTCTGCCCTCTCTGTTTCCTTTCTGATTCCTTTCCAAAAAACAATCTGTGTGATCAATTTCAGCATTTCAGCTGCAGAAATATATTTATTCTCCAGTGGCTTCCTCCTTTTTAATTTTTTTTTTGTGGGTTTGGGGGTGAACCTCAAAACATTTTTGGCATGTCAGATATAAGATAAAGAGAATTTGAATCTTGTCACAATCTCATCTGTTTTCTTGAATCTCATCATTCCTCGTTCAATCTTCAGTTCTGAAGAACTATCACATAAAGGAGATGGGCAGAGAAGGGTTAGTCCTACAGCAATGTATGTTTTTGCAGTTTGAGGTGGTATTTTCATAAAGCAAGCAGCTGACATAGATACTATGCATATGACTTTCATACAGGAAAGCCACAGTCAGGTGGTTAAACCATGTAGTTCTCACATGTTTCTGCTACTTGGAGATGTATGTAAGCACGTTACCTATCAGCCATAGATATTCACTGTATGATATTGTGAAACCAAAATCTGATTGCCTTGCTTCTGCTGATTCTCACAATAAAATCTGCAAGTTTTTTGCTTTGCTGAGTAAAATCTGAAACTGCAGCACCAGTTAGTCTTTTACAACACTTTTCTTTGGTCCAGTGCAATTCCACCCTCCTTGCAGATTTATACTCCCTTGAATTCTGTTTATTGTCACCTTTTGTGCTTGGGTTATTTCTTCCTTAGGAGGCAGAGGTGGCCGTATGATAGGATGCAGTGAAAAGCCATGATGTGGGAAGATACTAGGAAGAAAAAGGCTCCTTGTAGCCTCAGTACACACTCCAAAAAAGAAGGGCACAATTCTGTTCCACAAATACTATTGTCTAAACATATCCACTGAAACAGAGTTGACACTCAAAGGAATAAATGTTGCTTCAAAATTTGTTTGTGCTTCAGCAGTATGTTTCTGGTAAGACCTGGTGTGCTGAAATACTTGCCAGTTCTACTTTGAAAACTCTTTTCTTCAAAAAAGACATTAGTCTTCTCTACAAAAGAAGGGCTATAAAAATTGCACCTATTTTCCAAGAATTTCTTTGAAGATTGATTGTTAAACTAAATAGGTATTTCTACTTCATAGTGTACATAGGTTTACTCATATGCATTTGGTTTTGAAAACTGTATGCTTTAATAGTTCTGTGAGAGGCCAGTACTGCAAGCATTATTTCCAAAAACAGCTCAATCTTGCAGAAGTGAATTATGAAACATCTGCTATGGCCACATTACCTCTGCAAAATAAAAAAGGTTTACATAAGCATTCTAAAGACTAAAATTCCATAGAATAAAATCAAAATATAATAATTTTTTTCTTAACAACTATAGTTCTTTGACTGAAAGTAACAACTCCATCAGTCAAAAATGCACCATAAAAAAATCCATCTTTCTCCTAAGAGAATGTAATTAATTTAATTTTTTTACAAGTTCTGCAAGTTGGTGGAAGAGGCAGATTACCATTTTGCTATTGGAGTTACTGATTAGCTCCTCATCTGGCAGTGCTTAGACAAGATTATTTGGAAGCTACTGTTAATATTTCAGTGCAGGGGAAGAGCTTCCCTAGTGCATTCTCAGGCAGCCTAGGAATGAGGACTACAAGACAAATAAATACCCCTCAGCTCATTCTGTTAAGTGGGCAGACACCAACAGAAATGAAGTTGTAAAGTGTGACTTTCCCACCAGAATAAATGCTTAGTGTTAGTAAATCCCCAGGCTAAAGCCCACAGTCTCACGGCTTCATGGCTAGCAGATTAAAGCTGGTTTAGCTGTGATCAGATCCCTGGCATGAGTAGCAACATACCTTTAAATAAAACTTATCTCATACGTAAAGTCCATACTAGCCAATTTCCTTTTCAGCAGATTGCTTCTAGCAGTTCTCGAACTCGTCTCTGTGTGGTGTTGCTGGTTGTGCTGCTGAAAGATGGATTGTTACCCGGTGCCAGTCAGGATCGTTAAAAAAGGCTTTAGTCTATGCAACTAGCATAGTAAACTAAAGCAGGAACTGTTTCATGGAAAAGATTGTTCCCCTCATCTAATGAGTTATTTAATTGTGAAGTTGTTTAGCAGAGGAGCAGGGCTCAGAAAATAGTGTTCTTGTCTTCTTTCACTTCATACAGTCTGTTCTGTTAGCTGAGGCTGGAAACAGAAATTGTTCTTTAGAGGGGCAGGGGGAGGGGGGAAGGGGTTCTGCTTACTGTATTCTTCTGTAAAGGCTTCCTCCATGAAGACAATGTTATTCATGATACTAACATGGCCACTAGTTCTGTCTGGACATATTTCAAGGCTTCAGTTTTCACTTCTTGCCATTACAGAAACTCCTGCAATACAAAAACATGGCTTCAGTGTTACTAATACTTCGGAAATGTGTAGCTGAGAATAAATGTCAGGCTCTCCTATGAAGTGGAAATGTTAGTACAACAGACTGTAGTTCATCACAGCTGTAAATGGGAATGGAATTTCAAGGCTGCTCCTAAGGCAAAGAACTTGGATCAGTGGTTGTCATTGTATGTGAGTCTATTAGGTGGATTTATCAGAAATACCCAGCTAAAAATTACATTTGAGGAAATAAATATCCTCTGGCTACTAATTCTGGGGGAAAAAAATATAACCTGGCTTCTAATTTCAAAATTGTTTTACTTTCAATTTTTAATATATTATTATCCCATCCTGAAACACTGTACATATTTACTTCATATGGGTTGTTACCTGCCAGTTCAATATTCTACTTCCTTCATATTAGACTCAAAATCATCACAAGTCTATTTTTTAAAATATATTAGTAAGAAGAGAAAATTTTAAAATTTTATTTACACCTGTAAGTGCACAGACAAAGCACTTTATATGGTGTAGGGACTGCTTTCTGATAGTCTTTGCTGCTGTATTGATCATCTTAAATGGATTCTACATCCTAGACAAATAAAACTCTTATCTCATCTGAAAAAGTTACACAATCAGAATTGGTTTTTGTAGGCTTAGACTCAGAAAACTCCCTATAACTTTTGAATTTCTTTTTGGCATCTATACACAAACAAAGACAAGTACAAATAAATTATTTTCCCAGAGCCAGAGACTCTTGAGTTCATCACAGGTGGTAGCAATGGACTTCGCCATAAAACTCCACATTCAGAGATGAGAGTTCCACTGGATCTTAAATCATTCAATATAAACAGAATTCAGGCAAAATTGTTTTCCAAGATTCTGTCATCAAAGATTATGCATGAAGCTTTACCCTTTTTTAAAAGTATATTTTACTGGGTAGAAATCTGGGTTTCATTTCACTAATTTCTCAGTTACTGTTTCTGGCTTGACTGTCCACTCTGGGATCGAAGGAACAACCCCAGTGAGTAGAATTAGATTAGGCTTTTTCAGGCCTGGCCAAGATTTGACTTAGTTTTTCCTTTTCTCTTTCTCTGGATTTTCACCCTGCTATACAGGTGGCATGAATTGATAGCAGTCCTGTCACAACTCCCCGCTTGATACTATTGTGGTTGTTTTCATTGAAAAAGCTGATGGCTGTCCTGCATTTGCACCTTTATTGCTGTGTCTGGAAGAGTGACTACAGCAACGGGACAATTTTAAAAATTAAGGAATTTAGTCACGGCTTTAGGGAGCTGTCTGTAAACAGATTAAGCTTGCTTGCCGCAAACCATTTTTGACAGTTTTTTCAGACGTTTTTAAGCAAAGGCCAACTGTAGCTTAATCCTGTTGATGCAGCAGGACATGCTTATAACACATCTGACCTGAAGAAGAAGAATCACTATTTTGAATAACAGAGATACAGGACAAGCTCTGTTTTTCTATCTCCTCCCTTGCATTTTCTTCATTCTGGTGCGACACAGCTGCCACCATGACCAAGAATAATATATGACTTTCAGACTAAGAAAATGCTGCTAGATTTCCACTCCTTTCTCTTATAATTAAACCTGTTTGAGCCTTCTTGGCTTCTGTAGAAATTACTCACTTCCTGTAACTGAAAAAGAATGCATCTGTGTTACATGTGAAATGAGTGATGTGCTTACTTAGCAGAAAAGGAACATGTATAGTTTCTGTATGCTTTTTCTATCTCCTTTCCCATGCACAACCATCCACCTGAAGAAAAGCTTTTTAAAACAAAAGTAACGAGAATATTTGTGAAGTGCAGATATTACAGTGAAACAATGCAGGTCCCTCAGCAGCAGCAGGTATGTCTACCAATCTGCTATGCTTTGCCTCTCCAAGTCCATCGAAGTGCCACTTCCCAGTTTGTGGGCTGAAGTCATACACAGGGCCAGCAGCTGTAATTATTTTGAAAAGTAATGGAGTTTCAAGGGTTTTTGCTAGGACTGAACATTTGGCTCTCACTTCTTGGGTAGGTGAGAGTGCTAATGATTCATTACATTCACAGTAACAGTACATCAGTTGCAAACCCTGTGCTAAAATGCATCTGACTGTAAAATCAGAAACAATCCAGGAATTGGTATTAGTATGTAAAAAACCTGGGGCTTAAATGATGCTAATATATTTCATTTAAAGGGGAATTTTGCTTTAGAGACAATGACATAAACTGAGGTAATTTTATAAAACTCAGTTTGCTGGATTTTGGACATATGCATATATATGGAATATTTTGGGGGGTATAGACAACACATGAGGGCATGGATAGTAAAGGTTTGGACAAGAGAGGAAAGCTTGTAAGAACAGATATTTTGGGACATTTATCGTAACAGATGATAACTGGCAATCAGCCCAGTCACATGTTATGAGGTGCTGACATAACAGCACCAGACTGACACACTATACGGATGCTGCAGATTGCAGCGTAAATCCGGTAAGACTTGACATCACCAAGCCAGTCTGACAAACTAATCACTGTCCTCCTCTCCCACAGTTTTCTCGCTAGCTCAGACTTGGAATGTGTTTTATCTCATAAATTCTTAGAAGATCTTTTTCCCTTTTGTTTTCTACAACACAGTGTCTGCAGTTTGATGCAATATCCTGCCTGCATATCAGTGGCCTTGACCTCCCAGCTGCCACACACACTTCTAATGCTTGTTCTTTCCACATGGTTTTCCCAGCATCAAGTGGAACGTTCAAGCGTTGCATCCACGTAGCTAAAACACTCCCGAAGGAATGTCAGTTGTCAAACCCCACCACCTCTGGTGCCAAAATAACCATACGGTGCCAGGTGCTTCTCATCCTTCTGCTGCTGTAGTTAGGTGAGATGCCACGGAAAACAGATGCTAGGCGTGACACGAAACTGCCATGGAAGGGGAGAGACTCTGCCCCTCGGGGTAAATGTTTTAGACACTTGGGCTGGAAGCCATATTTTTCAAACCTTTAGTGCCTTTAGGAAAATAGCTTTTCCCTGGCTCTCGACTGAGCTGCCGGTGGTGCCGGCTGCCCTGAGGTCCAGCGGCCCGCCGCCTGCTCAGCCCGTGCTCGCCCGGCACACGCTCCGCCGATCGCGGGGACGACAGCCGGCTCCGGGCCGAGTGCCCGTGTGAGGGAAACGCGGCTCGTCCTGCCGGGGCGCTGCTGGGGGCTGGGACAGGGCTGGGCGGGGGAGGCCGGCCGGAGGGCACGTCCCGGGGCTGCGGCGGCCGGCGGCGCGACAGGCGGTGGCACTGACGCCAGCGGGAGCGGGGGCTGCGGAGCGGGGAAGGGGCGCTCGGAGCGTCCGTCCCGCTTCTCCGCCCCTCCTGACGCGGGCGGTGCCCGGTGACATTCCAGACAGGGCACACACAGTCCTATGTGTCACCGACATGGCCCGCGGTTCGAGTCGAGTTCTTAGGTTTTTGCAATCTGTGTGGTCATGTCGGTGGACTGTTTTGCGTAGAACCATGGAATGGTTTGGCTGGAAGGCACCTTAAAGATCATCATCTTCCAAACTCCCTGCCGTGGGCAGGGACACCTCCGGCCAGACCAGTCTGCTTACAGCCTCATCCAGCCTGGCCTTGAACGCTTCCTGGAATGGGGCATCCACTTCTCTGGGCAACCGGTTCCAGTGCTTCACCACCCTCACAGTAAAGAATGTCTTTCTAACATCTGATGCAAACCTCTGTCCTTTCTGTTTAAAGCTATGCTTGCCCATATAAAATGCCCCTCTCCAGCTCTCTTGTAAGCTGCCTTTACATAACAAAAGCCACAGTAAGGTCACTTTGAAGCGTTCTCTTCTCCAGGCTGAACAATCCCAATTCCCTGTTCCCTTAGCCTTTCATAGTTGGTTGGATCTGTGAGGGAGAGGGTTTAGATGCTCCTGTAAATTTGTGTTTCTGGTGAGGAAGAAAGCAAAGTCTCTTAACTGGAATCACCTTAAAAATACACTGTGGTAGTAACCAATGCACTTTCATACAATGCAGACATAATTTTGTGTTTACTTGTATCTTAACTATTGAAGATTCTCTCATTCTTCAATATCCCTATAAAGACGTGAAAATCATCAGCTATTTCTCTATAAAGAAATCAAAATCATATGTGCTTTTCAATCTGCAAGTAAATCTCAGCATCCCTGATTCAACCCCATCAAATTTGTAGCTGTTCCATTTAATCTTATTTATGGCTTTATTCCTTTTCTGATGTTGGATGTTTCTAGTGTCCCTACTCCTTAATACATGCTTAAAAATAGGCTTCAAATGAGAAGTCGAATGACGCTTTCTCTGGTTTAGGCTTTGGTTTTACACTGCATGTAAGGCGTATGTGGGGACAGATGTACATTTCTAAAGATCTTGAGATGTTGTGCAATGAGTGAGAATTCTGTTCTTCGAGTCCACCCTAGAGCCATTAATTAAGGTGTTATACAGCAATAGTGTAATGGAACAGGCAAATTTCCCTTGTCTAGAACATTAACACCTGATCAAAAAACCTACTTTCCTCCTACATCTAGGAGTCAGCAATCTGCCTAGAGGCTCTTTTAACTCTGTGTGCCTTTCCTTCTGTTGACTTTGGACACTGTGATCTCTGAAAATCCCTCTGTTAGCAATGTGAAACAGTTCCCATTTTCAGATTTAAAAGTAGATACTTTATGAGATAGTCTTGAAAATGTAGCTGAAAGAAACAGTTTGTTCCTGTCTAACTGTGGCACTCTATAACTGGATTATAACTGAATCCTGCTTAAATTGGCTAGCTTCCCTCAGCCTTATGGATGTGGACATGAATTCACTTAAATGAAACACTTTTTAAACTGATTTCCCAGAGAGCAGTGGTTGCCCTGAAATGAGAATGCCTCTGTTTACTGAGTACACATCAACCATTGTAAAACACTCTCAGTTTGCTTAGCTCCTATTTAATTTCCCTAGTTACTTTTATAGTTTTCTTCAGCCTAAGCCTATACATCATGTATCTGATACTGTGTGTTAATATCACACCTATTTGCTTGGTAATCTATAAAATATCTTGGAAATAAGAGGGTTATACATTAAAAAAAAGAGAGAGAGAGAGAAAGAGGGAGAGAATTTACAGTGATATTTTCAATATTTCTCCGAAGGGATTTTCCAAATCCCTTTAATGACAAATTTCCTGCATATAGATACTGTTCCCCATGAATAAGTCGGCTAGGGACAAGGCAAGTGGTATTACCTATAGTATTTTATTTGGTACAGGATCTGATTTCATTTACCATATAAAATCCTTAGACTGTATCAGAACTATTTCAGTGTACGTTAATTGTTATAGTAGCTTTATTGTAATTGAGCTATCCTTGAAATAAGTTGAGTGACTCTACCTTGTATTGTAACATTTACTGTGTGAATTATTGAATTAGATAGCAAAGTTATAATTAGTTAGTTTAGTTATCTAGGAGTTGTTATTATTATAAATATTCATTATTCATTTTTTGTCTTTCATATTTTTGATATATTTGCTCAAAATATCATAATGCAGGACTATATTTTTATAAATATCATAAAGGTATAAGAGCCACAAGGAATGGAAGTGGTTGTGTTTACACAACCATTCAATTAAAATTTACATAAATTTTACATACAATTTACATTAAAATAAAATTTACATACAATTAAAATTTACATTATTAATACACGAGTAGTGTGTATAGTACAGCCTTATCAATTTAACTAGAAAATACATATAGTAATAAACGCATGAGGCACAGAAGCAGAGGTCTGACTGTGTTTCCCAGGACTAGTCAGCCAGCATTGGTGTCTATTACAAAATATCAGCTCATTCTCATGGTCTTTGACAGTGCATTGGCTCCAGCCTGAGCTGCTGCGCGAACGGGGTGCCGTTCTGCACAGTGCCTGTGGCACAGTCACCTTCAGGGGAGTTTGCACAGGAGATTTCTTGCAATTGGTGCCTCTTGCAAGCATCCTGGATATTCTCATGCTGCAACAACTCTGGTGTCAATAGTGTTTTGAAAAACGACAGCACAACAGTGTCTGCTACCTTTCAGAATCAGACTCTTAGAAAAACACTGCTAGTTTTTCTTAAAGGATTAACACTTACACATTTACTTAAAAAAAAAAAAAAAAGAAAATACTGTAAAAAAAATTTGTTGATACAGTCAGCTTTGGAAAATAGTGAGCACATACATGATTTCTGTACATTTTGCCCTCCACCAGTTCTTTCCTGTGCAGATTTTTAAATCTGGAACAGGGTTAACACTTAACATGAGCATCCTAGAAGATTTAGTTTTAAATCTGGATGTTGAATATTTATCCTCTGTTGCACAATCAGAGGTAGGAGGGCAGTAACAGAGGCAATGAAATGAGCTGGACCTTCAATGTGATAAATTCAAGATACTAAAGGTGTTAGGTAGCCATATTTTTGTTACCTGATTATAATTTACAGGGTCAGGACTAACTTGTTCCAGCTAAAGCCTGAAAACAGTAAATATTTGAGTATTGGAAGAATTTACTAGTTGCAGCTAATCAACTTTTTAAAATGGGATTTTTCAGTATTTGTGAAGATGTTTGACTCCACACTCATGTTCTAGATTGTTGGCATCACTGATTTAATAACAAGAAAGAGAAGCCTCATTTTTCATTGTCAGTACCACTGTACCAGTAAAGAGTTCCAGGCCTAGGTTAGGTCTTGTACTGATGAGCTGTAGCTGCTGGTCTGTGTCTCAAAGAGGTTTTTATTACTATTAGAATGTAAAGGAAGAAGGCTACAGATGGGTAGATTCAGAAGAAGGGAATGATGGAACTGTGATGGAAGAAACCACTTTGATGGCATTATTTGGCATGAGAAGCAGTTGACCCAAAACAGCAGCAGTCTTCATTTTTAGCAGCTTTAGATGCATCACAGCAATGGGAACATAGGGGCATAATTGCAATGAGAATGGGGTAGCTTTGTTAACATATAGACAACATCCTGCAAGTGTGAAACTGCAGTAGAACTGCAAATGTCACAGTTTAAAGGCAAAGGGACCAGATAAGTAGTGTCTCAGGGCTGAGTCAGGAAGGAGATCAGAAGACAGCTTCTAAAGTACCTAAACCCTAATGCAAATAGCTAATTTTTGGCACACTAGAAAAGAAGTAGCCATAAGAGGAATGTCATGAGTAATGTGAACATACAGAGACTGAAAAAGTTAAGGAGATCATGTCTATATTCATGTTTTCACAAGGTTTTAAAAATATTTTGTTATCTGTTTTCTTGGTGGAAGTTATGCCTTGGGTCATGCCAATTGTCAGATCCTGCTGCCACGAAGCACCTGCTGGGCATATTCTTACTCAAGCCCTGAAATTTTTTCTAAGAAGTATCTATTAAACATGTTTCTTTGTACCTTAATGATGCTTTTGTTACTTTTACTGGAATTGCATTGATGTTTACAGCTCTCCTACTGATCAGGTTAACACATGTAATAGCTCATAAGAGGAGCTATTTATTTTCTAGATTTGCTTGTGCAAGCCTGAACCATTAGGTTCTGCAAATCGATGCTAACAACATGAGAAGAAAAAGCAATAGGCTTTAAAGCATAAAGTAAGTTACACTTAATCGATATAAACAATAAAATCTAGGGTCTTTTTGGCAATATTTTGAGAAAAATAGAAAGGCCATGCGTCATGGTTAGCCAGCTGTACAATTTAAAGTTCTTTGGTGACTTTGTTTAAAGATAATAGTGGATAGGGCTGTGCTGTTATTAAATGATTCTGACTTCAAATTCAAGGAAACTCTCAGAATAAAACTGCATGTTTAATGTTTGTTTGTGACTTCTGATAGTTAAATACAGGAATTCCTTGTAAATCATTATGTGTTTTTCATAATTTCCAGTAAGAGAAATAATAGCAAAATGGGGTATGAAATAAAAGCAAAATATACAGGTTTTGTAAGTATATTCAGTGAAATAATGAAATAGCTCAGGGAATGTTCAACAATAAAAAGCCATTAGGCATCCATGAAGGTTGTTATAGAGCATTTCTTAAAGGTCATGCTTGCGTTTAACTTGGTGATAAAAGAATAAACTACTTTTCATAGGTACTTCATCTGAACATCAAAAACACAACTGGAAAGAAACCATAAAATCAATAACATCCTTTTGTTTTGTTGACATTATGTGCATGGAGCTACATTAACTCTACCAAAAATATCCCTTTTGTGTCAGTGAGTTCCAGCAGACAAAGAAGAAGAAAAAAATGAATACATTGCCACTTACAGAATAATAGCTTAAGAAAAGTAATAAGCATCCTGCCCTGGGTACTGCATTTTATTTTATTTTATTGGGAAGACACAGTCCTTTCTTGTGGACTTTGGACAAATATGCCTCCCTTTTATCCCCGTACCTTGTTTTCTTTGGGCCTGACATCAGACTGCAAGATGACATCACTGCAAAGCACTAATTTGAATTTTATGAGTAGTGCTTTACATTTGTTTACATTTGAACTTGGCATTTTCTTTGAAGTCTATTGACATCTATTATCCTTTACTCTTTCAACCTTCTTACCAGAGGATGTTGGCTGACATTATTATTTACCTCATTAGTGTTGTAATAGTTGTTGTGGGATTTTAAATTTTAATTACATTGCAGTATGCACTGCTCTGTTAGGAATCTTTCACAAAATGAAGGAGGTACCATATGGAATCAGAAAAGTATATTTGAAACTTATACTTCCTTGATGAGAATTTGTATTTCAGTCTTTCATCAAAAGAAAAGGTTAAGTAATGGAAGTTTAAAATGATATTCATAACTGAGGCAGAGCGGAAATTAATGTTAAACTCAGCTATACACTATTCATGGACGTTCATGGAGTTTTGTCATTAATGTATAAGTGAAGGAGGCTTATATGGACGATGCTCTTGGGGACATGGTGGGATTTTTGGGGATGGTGCTGTGCAGGGCCGGGAGTAGGATTCGATGATCCTTTCCAGCTCAGGTTATTCTGTGCTTCTGTGATTCTGATTTGGAAAGACATGGCAGGGCAGACTGAATTTATGTGTGCAGATGCACAGTGATAAACAACTTTCTGCTCTCAAATCTTTAAATGAGTGTGTGGAACACAGGTTTGTTTCTTCTTGACATCTCACCACTGACTGGCTTCATGCACTTTGTTGTGTGAATGTCGTGAATTTGGGTGAGTGGTTCTGAATGTTTATGTACAGTAGAGACTTTAATAGAGTGCCCTTACACCAGTGTATTTACAGTGATTAAAAATGCTAATCTGGGCAGATTGTGAAGTGCTTCTCAATGGGTACGTGTCGAGCAGAGTACTGCAGTGAAATCCTTTGTAGTTTATATGTAGGGAGTATAAACCAATGTCTGTGTAAAAAGCAGAAAGAAAACAAAGAAAATTCTAAACTCAGTGCTGAATTTTGGGAGCAACTTACAGTTATTAAAGATACTAGCTGAATTATTTGCATCTAAAATAGTAAACAGAAGTTATCCGAATTATTTTGAATCATGAACAAGCCAAAACTGCTCTCATTTATCTTAAAGTAGGAGAGAAAATATGAGTGAAGGGAAAATTAACCTTAGTCTTTTTCGGGACATCACCGAGTGTGAGGATCGAAGGACATACCCCATTGCTGCACTCATCTGTGGGAGTAATGATGACAGATACAGTGGTACTGAGCTCACCATGACATCCTTTTCCTTTTGGGTATCTTTTGTCTGTAAATTTCCAAAACCATTTCAAATATGGGCTACTAATCCCATGGAATGTGCTTTGGCTATGTGTTAGGACTGAATCATTTGGGAATTTGCCGTAGGATGATGAAAGTTTCTATCTCCAGTTATGTAATCCAAGACCAGTTTCAGTAGGTAGGAGCTTCATTTGTGATGGATTAGGTGAATACAATCCCTGGATCCAAGAAACACCTTTGTTTTGGACTTGTCCTTCACTGTTGAGTACAGTGTGCTCTTACCCCCATCCAAAAGTTCATGCCTGCTTAAGCGATGTATTATAAAATACCATTTTATATTTAAATGTAAAACAAAATGTAGCAAATATTAGGAATTTTGCTGAAATAAGTTTAATCTATTTCTTGTGGAATGTTAATTTAGAATTAAAAGGGAATATTACAGAACTATCTGTTTTCTTGCACTCCAAATTTCTCCATGGAGCAACAGAGAGCAAGATTCCTTTAGAAACACACTTCCCTCAGCATGTTCCTCCTGAGTCACGTTGTGGATGCATAGCCCCAGCATCACAGGACTTCCGTTGTGTTGATGATGATTAAAAGCTTATCATGTGATGTCCTTTCCTTCTTAGTAATAAGTTTCATCTTCTGATAGAGCTAATTGCAGAGCCCGCCTTATCGTGTTAAACAACGTGGCAACAATGTGGTTTTATTGCTTTGCCCAAACTTTCCTTTTTTTCAGACCTGACGCAGGACTCATGGCCGATGACTGCATTGTAAGACACTAATTGTATTTGTACTAATGAATTGTGACCTCTGTTAGCACATAGCCACCCACAAGTATATCATATTCTGTCTGAATGCTAGGGAGATTGCATTTCTTCTCACATTCTCTTCCATCATGTATTCCCTCCTCCTTCTAACTGTTTTGCTAACAGTAAAGTTTTTCTTATGATAAGAAAGCAGATCTTTTTATTTTTTGATTTGCTTCCTAGCAGACTCAACCGGAAACTTGCTGTATTCTTTTTTTTGTTGCAGAGATATAAATGGAACACTTGCTCCCTTCCCAAGCATAACATTTTGCTCTTTTGGGTGCACTGAAGACTGTCATTCAAGTATCTCATCCCTTGGTAGTGCAGCGTTATGGAACACTTGAGCTAGATATGGCTTTTATTTTCTCTGAGAGCTTGCCATCACTACTATATTGACTTGAGCTGAAAGTCACATTTTGCCCCAAAATTATTCTTGTGTAACTGGTGATGCAAGTCAAACTGTGCCCCAAAAAGATTCTTGTTTTATGGAGAAAAAATAGAAGTTTTTGAAGGCAACAGGGTACCTGTGGACCACTTTTAATCACATTACTTCTGGATAAGTGTGATTCCTAGGTGGAATCCTGAGCTGAATTTCAGAGATCTGCCTGCTGGTCACAGTTATGGATGAGCAAGGTATGTGGTATAGACTTAATAACTTATTTTCCCCCTCTGTGCCTCTCCATTGGAGTACAGATACTTTAGGTTGTGGACTGTGTCTTAATGCAGTGTTCTGCAGTAAGTTCAGTAGAGACTTGAAGTTCAGTTTTTTAACTTCTTTAGCATTACTGTAGTATGTGTAATTAATCCAGATTAAACCAACTAGTGACCAAACTTCTGTAGAAATGTCCATAAAAAGAATTATTTTTATTTGATTTTGTCATTCATATTTCACATTGCCTCACTTAATTCTCTATAGTATAACAAAAAGTCATTAGATAGGCACCATAAATTTATCTAAACTGGATTTTTAGCTATTCTTGCTTTGAAAGAGCTATACTGATAACACCTGTGAGCAGATGAATGCTACTCTTATTTGAAACCTTACTCCAAAACACTGATTATTTTTTCCAGTTGATCTTCTTCTGTAAGGAATTATAGAATTTTTGGCTGGGTTCTTTTCATGTGGCAATACTCCACATGTTAAGGATGGGGAGCTGGAAGGCATGATGAGGATGCTTGCCAAGAATAATTGGCTTCTACTGTGTGGAGCAGCTCAAATATTGTATTACAGTATGTAATTTGGGTGTGCATATTGCCTGTAGTTCAAAGCATTTCATTAGTCTGCAGCAGCAAGCTGAGCTTCCTTTGGGCTGTCTCCTTACATATTTACTGAGCAAGCTATATGCACCACTTGAGAAAGGGATTGTCATTTCCAGCTATGGACAGAGTTCTCTTTGGTATAGAAAGAAAATAATCTTTTTCATTCCAATTTTTTCCTAATGACTGTCACATTCTGCCAATCATTCTTGTGTCTTTCTGTTAAATCTAAAAATCTCTTTGCTAGTACGTGGAGGTAGATGGCAAGAGTAGTTGTGGAGCTCTCTGTCAGTTGATAAAAGAACTGTTAGATCCTTATATGCAAGCTATTTATTAAACTTTAGCAGTGTTCTCATAAACAGGCTTGTGCCAGCTCAGATTTGTAATCTGTAACATGTAGTGACATTAAAGTTCTTTGGTCAGTTGAATCTGTCTTGTTTCCTTGTCTTCAGACACTTTTTATGTGCTTCTCCTACTCTTTATCTATACATATTCCTTGAGTCTGTGCCCTGATATTTTTCTCCTTCAGCCTGAAGGGACGGGAGAGATTGAAGTTTCGTTTCTCTTAATCCACAAGGAAAAGCTCAAAGGCTTTAAGATACTTAGGTCTTTCCCTATCCACAGTCAAAGCAAAGATCATCTGAATCCCAGAAGAAGTTGTGTTGTCCTCAGAGTTTTACAGGACAGAATTTCTGTAGGAATTATTCTGGTTGGACAGGGCTCTAAACAACCTGATCTAGTTGAAGATGTCTTTGTTCTTTGCAAGGGGTTTGGACTAGACAACCTTTAAAAGGTCCCTTCCAGCTCAAAAACCACTCCATGATTCTATGAATCCATGAAGCATCTCTGCTTTTACCTCTGGCAGGAGGTAAAAAATGCACAGCTCTGGTAACTGAAAGGTGCACATGGTCTGACTTCACTGAACCAGACCAGAGGAGGAAATCAGGTTGTCTGATTTTGTTCAGGGCACATGCCCTCCTGCCGTGAGTGCTGCAGCGCACAGGACACCAGCACAGCCTCGTCCTGTGGCTATGCGTGTTAGCCGCGCCAGGGTGGCCCAAGCTGCAGTTTGCCAGCTTCCTGTGCCTGGCAGGCAGGGCCACCAGCACTCAGCTGAGCCAAGGGACAGTTCTTTCTCTTTGAGAAACAAATGCTGTGTTGACAATGAACTGTTTTAAGGTTTGTGCTCTTACGAGATAACTTTGTAGATTATGTAAAACACTAATTTTTGCCTTTCACATTTCATTAGCTTGACCACTTTTCCAATCTCACCAGAACACATGGCTTGTCCCATTTGCTTGACTAACTTTACAGATTTATCTTCTTACTCATGAGTTTGAATTCATTTGTGTAAACAAATGTAAGGTGCATAAGGTCCACATCCTCACCTACAGTAAATCACTGTGCTGCTATTAAAATCTGATGTCTACCTATTGGCTAAGACGTAGCCATTTAATTTTTTATGCTTTCCTTTGAAGAGATGTATTGTGTTTTAGAGGATAAGATGTTAAAGCTATACTCCTGAGTACAAAACATTCTCCTTGCCTGAAAAGAAAGAGTGACCTTTACACTGGACCAAATGGAATTTAAATCAGGACACTCTTCCGTATTTAAGGTTAAAACAGGTTGTGAAACCCATTAAAAAGCAATCTAGAGTCCTACAGTGGTTGTGTCACAGAGGTTAAAAGAGCTTACCTAATAATCAAAGCCTGATTTAGCATTTCTTATGGTAGAAGGTTAACCTACTTGTACTAGCTTGTTATGTGTTTGTTTCTAATGAGCACACATTCCTTTTAAAATGATCAATTTTTAATTGATTCTGGTCACTAGTGGTGTTTCCCAGGACTCAGAATTGGGCCCATCATCTTTACTGATGATCTGAATTAAGGGTGTGAGTGTACCTTCAGTAAGTTTGTGGACCACACCATGTTGGGTGGTAGTACTGGAAGGCTTTACGGAGGAGTTTGGAGAGGTGAGATAGATGGGCTGAGACTGACGGAATGAGGTTCAACAAGGCCCAGT